>OZ005658.1:36782155-37232155 GCA_963930645.1 Salticus scenicus | reverse complement strand
GTCGATATTTTAATTAATATCTCCGCTAATTAGGGTCGCATCGCTTAGCGAATTATCGCGATGTCGAGATGAAGAAATTCTCCGTCTGTCGACACCGGTTTCGAGTCGATGCGACCATTAGCGCCGGAGCTTTAGCGGTAACAAGGCATTTCTCACAAACAGACAGACAGACAGATGCATACAGATTTTAATAATATATCTATAACTAGCGAGCTTCGCCCGCTAGCGGGTCAGTATTTTCAAATGAATCACTATAATTAATGAATCACTAACAGTAACTTTTAGTCCTAAGAAAAGAAATTAAAAAAAAAAATCATTTCTGATCGGGTAAAATGTCGTCCCGGGTCCCCACTGCTTTCGGCAGCGCAGTCCCGTGCGCGCTGCGCGTGCACAAGTTAAGGGATACACGCGCTGCGCGCGCGTATTCCTTCCTTGACGCTTCGTGCCCCTCCCCCCCCCAAAAAAAAAAAAATCATTTCTGATCGGGTAAAAACTCACACCGGGTCCCCACTGCTTTCGGCAGCGCAGACCCATGCGCGCTGCGCGCGCACATGTGAAGGTATACGTGCGCTGCGCGCAAATATTCCTTCTCAAATCAAATTTTTATTCTTAAGAAAAGAAAAGAAAAAAAAAATCATTTCTCATGGGGTACAAAGTCGGCCCGGGTCCCCACTGCCTTCGGCAGCGCAGTCCCGTGCGCGCTGCGCGCGCACAAGTTAAAGGATACACGCGCTGCACGCCCGCATTCCTTCCCTGACACTTCGTGCCCCCTAAAAAAATCATTTCTGATCGGGTAAAAAATCACACCAGGTCCCCACTGCCTTCGGCAGCGCAGTTCCATGCGCGCTGCGCGCGCACGTGTAAAAGTATACGCACGCTGCGCGCACGTATTCCTTCTCAAATCAAATTTTTATTCTTAAGAAAAGAAAATTAAAAAAATTATTTCTCATCGGTTAAAAAGTCGAACCGGGTCCCCACTGCCTTCGGCAGCGCAATCCCGTGCGCGCTGCGCGCACGCAAGTTAGGGATACGCGCGCGGTTCACGCCTATATTTTCCCCACCCTTTCAGCCCCTTCTAATTAACCTACGTATACCAATTTTGAACGGTCTTACTCAATTAGCTGAGATGCAAAAGAACACCTAATCAGAACGCCTCAAAACGTGTAAATCTGCTGAAAACTTTCGATAATATAAAAGAACTTTAAAATATCTTTCGAATGATGTATTAAAAATAATTTAATCATGATTAGAAATTGAAATATTGAAATTTGAAAATATTACAGCGCCATCTGGCGGTAGAAATTTCTGTATTCCACTGTTCGATCCCAAATCAACAAAGCTTTCTAATGATATATTACTTATGAAATTATTTTAATTAGTAGTTGAGATACAAAAGAAAACTGATTCAGGAGAGCTCAAAACGTGTAAATCTGGTGAAATCTTGAATTCCATTTTCGATAATGTAAAAGTACTTTAAAATGTGTATCGAATGACGCATTAAAAAAAATTTAATCATGATTAGAAATAGAAATATTGTAATTTAAAAATATTACAGCGCCATCTGGCGGTAGAAATTTCTCTAATCTACTGTTCGATTCCAACTCAACAAAGCTTTCAAATGATGTATTACTTATGAAATTTTTTTAATTAGTAACTGCGACAAAAGAGAAACCCATTCAGGAGACCTCAAAACGTTTAAATCAGGAGAAATGTCGAAATATCGAATTTCTGTAATCTACTATTCAATTCCAAATTAACAAAGCTTTCAAATAATGTATTACTTATGAAATTATTTTAATTAGCAGCTGAGATATAAAAGAAATCCCATTCAGGACACCTCAAAACGTGTAAATCAGGTGAAATCTCTAATTCCACTTTCGACACTTTAATTAGTAGCTGATATACAAAAGATAACCCATTCAGGAGACCTCAAAACGTGTAAATAAGCTGAAATCTCGAATTCCACTATTGCGATGCAAAAGAAAACCTAATCAGGAGACCTCAAAACGTATAAATCGGGTGAAATCTCGAATTCCCCTTTCGATAATGTAATCGTACTTTAAAATGTGTATCGAATGACATATTAAAAAAAAAAATTTAAATATAATTAGAATTTTAAATATTGACATTTTAAATTATTACAGCGCCATGACACCTCAAAACGTGTAAGTCAGGTGAAATTTCGAATTCCATTATCTACGGTAGTCGGTTAATGGAAGTAAATAGAAAAAGAAATATTTTTACCTTAAGTGTATTTGTGTCGTTTTGAAACTGGTATCCTTTTTCGACAGATAAAATGTCAGGCGTGTAAAGATAAAATTTAATTTGCAATTAAAATGTAAATCTTTTGTTTATTGGCCAAAATCAATGAAATTTGAAATGCAAGTTTGTTTTGTGGTGTTAAGATTGTATACTAATTGAAATGTGCGAATTTTGAAAAATTGAAGAAAATAGAAAATTGCATTTTTTATTCGCAGTACAAAAGCACGTGACCCAATTAAACACCAGATGTTTTTTCTTTCCGTTCAAGATCGTTTGCCAAGTTAAAATGCTTGTGATTTGTTGCCACCATTTTTTTTAGTTTAGTTAATTTAAAAAAATCTAATTGTCCGATCGATATGCCGTTTACACCATCGGATTGAGAAAAAAAAGCCCTTTCCGATGATATCTTGTTTGTAACGATACGACTGATATTTCTAATTTACTTTCCACTTTTTCCGTGAAAATGTCGCTTTTTAAGCATTTAATCGTGAATTCTGGGTCATTTTTCGGTAGATATGGGTCGACGTTTTAATTAATATCTCTGCTAATTAGGGTTGCATTGCTTAGCGAATTATCGCGATGTCGAGATGAAGAAATTCCGCGTCTGTCGACACCGGTTTCGAGGCGATGCGACCATTAGCGCCGGAGCTTTAGTGGTCACAAGGCATTTCTCACAGACAGACAGACAGACAGACAGACAGAAAGACAGACGCGCACAGATTTTAATAATATAAGGAGATATCTATAATAATAAATGGAAAGGTCTGTCTGTCTGTCTGTCTGTTCTTTTATACCTTCAGCCCCTATTGAACGCAGAAGTACAAGAATTGACATACGGATGCTCTGGAGCCTTTCCGATGTTTTCCTCGCAACAGAATTTAAAAATATTAATTAGTTTCGGAGATATTAATTAAAATGTTGACCCATGTCGATCGAAAAATGACCAAAAATCCTTATTGCTTAGAAAGAGGCATTCTATCAGCATTCAGCAGACGATTTTAACGGCTGTCTCTAACGGAAACAAAACATGTGCAAGTCATTAATGTCACATGATCTTTAACTGGGGTTAAAAATTGCAAATTTCAAAGTGCTTCAAATTTTCTTTTTCGTACACAACACTTAATATACAACCTATTCAGCACAAAACCAACCTGCAGTTAAAATTTCATCAATTTTCATTAATAAACAAAGCAGTTACATTTTAATTGCAAATTAAATTTTATTCTAACACGTAATCTATCTTTCAATAGACGATAGGAGTTTCCATAGCAACAAAATACATTTGAAGGAACGAAAAAATAATTTTTCTTTTCCTTTTTACTTCCATTACCCGACTACCGTGGTATATATAAGTAGGTAAGAAATGAGAGTTCTGGCTCAGGCGGGGGGTGCACTGGTGCACCGGCAAGTCGTGCGGGTGCCACACCACCCCCTGAGGGGTCCAGATGACTTGGTATTGACCTTGAGACGTCCTCTGACAGTATTGTGAAAGATGACGAGGGTATTAATGAGGAAATTAAAAAAATTAATGAGTGATTTATTGTAAAAGATGATGATGGTTTTAAAGAGATGTTTGCGGTATAAGGTAAAAAGCAGGATATTGTTTGTGAGTCATTAGGAAATTAATTAGGAGGTTAATTAAGAGGTTAATTAAGAAATTAATTAAGAAAATAATTTAAAAATTGTGAAATAAATAAGAAATCGATTGAATTTAAGGATGTGGATGTGGATAGAGTATGCAAGAAATAGAGAGGTTTGACTGGGGTTCGAACCCGGTACCTTGCAGTAAAAATATTTCAGTAGTTTTCGCGTGTGTGTGAGTGATAATTATAGTATATGTCTGCACTGTTCTTTTAAAACTATGAATGCTAGTGTCCGAAAAGAATTCAATCGTTTTAATGATATTAATTAGAGAATAATAATTAAGAAAAATATTAATTAAGGATCTTCTTGTAAAAAATCGTCAATTATTTTCCGAAAAAAAAAGGCAATGAAAGCAAAAATTAAGTAGAAAGAACGAAAGAAAGTTTAGAAACATAGATTTTGACTGAGATTCGAACCCGGTACCTTGCAGTAAAAATATTTCAGTAGTTTTCGCGTGTGTGTTCAACAAGTTCAGACTTTCATTGTCATAGTTTACTAGAGGTAAATCAGTTTGTATCAGGTTAAAATTATTTAAGTCCTTATTTTCATCTTTGGCAGAGAAATCATCAATATTATTTCCACTTGTATATTCCACATTCAAATTGTTCAAAAAATTTTTTAAGTCTAAGTCTATATTTTCATTCTGAAAGTTGTTGGAATGTAAGTCAAAAACACCATTCGCACATTCAATGTGAAAATTATCCAAAAAATTTAACAAGTCCAGATTCTCACTGTCATTATTAACTGTTGATAATTCATTGTTAGTGCTTCGATCATTACAATTTCTACGTATGTTAAAGTCTTTAAGATGATTCTTTCTCTTATGTTGCAATAATTCATACTTACACTGAAAAGTTTCACTGCATTCATCACATCTAGTTTGCATTAAAGATTTTTTATGCATATTTCTTTTATGTTTTAAAAAATGTCGTCTGTTTGAAAAAGTATCAGTACATTCGTCACAACAGTATGTATGTAAAGTCTTTTTATGACTTTTTCGCTTATGGTTTGAAAAAGCATGTTTTGTTGTAAAGGTTATAGAACATTCCTCACATAGATACTCAGGTTTACGATAATGCACCCTCTTGTGTTTTTCCAATTCATACTTGTGTTTAAAAGCATCTTTACAAATAATACATAGATGTTCAGGTAAGACTTTTTGATGAAATAATCTCTTATGTTTAAATAAATCACACTTGCGATTGAAATTTTCAATACAATATTCACATTTGTATCTTATGGAAATTTTTCTATGGGTTTCCATATGTCTTTTTAAACGATGTAAAGTAACAAATCCTTTCTCACACACGTAACAAATATTAGGTTTAATATCATTGTGAACCATGACATGTCTAGTAAGATAGGATTTTTTAAAAAATGACTTCTTACAAGTTGGACAAATAAAAAGTTTAGATAACTTCTCATCCTCAAAACTTGATGAAGGGGTTTGTTGAACGGAAACGTGTGTCTCCTCGGACGTTAAAGTATTATTCATTTTGTACTTCAGTTTAGCGAAGTGTAAAAATTCACTCTAAAAGTAAGACTTTAAAAACTACTAAGTATGAGAACTTAGACAATTCTACAGCGAGAAAAGATTGTAACTAATTCAAATTTTTTCTTCGTTCATCAGTTTTACTTAAGAATTTACGGCAAATTCTCTTATTTCATGCCAAATTTTTATAACTATCGCCAATATTAGTGGAAATTTAGCCAAATATTATCCCATACCTTGCTATAATACTCGAATCTTGTGGAAAATTCTAGTTTATCAACATGTCTAAACAGATAATTTGTACACTTCCACTCTGTATTTTTATGGATGTAGCATCTACGTTAAACATTTTAGGGAAAAAAATATTCTATGTTTTTTAACAGTTGATTATAGATTTGTCGAAACTTGTGGTTTAGTATTTTCAAAGAAGGTAGGTTGTTAATACTTAAAGTTTCAAGTTCATGATTTCATCATACATCTGCAGCTTCTAAATTTGATAAGTGTTAGATTTTTATCTTACATTTTCAACCTAAAAAGAAAAAGTTAATTTTTCTGAGATAGAATTTGTATTAAAATAATTTGTGTAAAAATTTTTCATTTACGAAAATTTCATTTATAAGCATATGTGTGAAAAACTTCAAACCAAATGACTTTTAAAAACTTAGTGCTTTGTAAAATAAGATGCGTTATTAACACATGTGAAACATTAAAATTGCATACTTCATAATTTTTAAAATACTTACAGTCTCTTAAATTGGTAAGAATGAGTTTTTATCTCACATTTTCATTCTTATCATTAGAAAAAATAAGTTTCATGTATTTTTATTCTAAAAATAAGTTAATTAATTTCTGAGATGATATTTTTTTCTGAAATACTTTGTGTAAAAAATTTTTCATTTACAAAAAATTTCAGTTTATAAGCATATGTCTGAAAAACTTCAAACTAAATGACTAAAAAACTTAGCACTTTGTAAAATAAGATGTGTTGTTAACACCAAAATTGTTGACTTCGTGATTTTTTCGAATACCTACAACCTCTTAAGCTGGTAATTTTGTGATTTTATCTTACATTTTTAATCTTATTATTGTGAAAATAAGTTTCTTATATTTTTATTCAAGAACAAGTTATCTAAATTTCTAAAATACTTTGTACAAAAATATTTTAGTAAAAATAAGTTTCTTATATTTTTATTCTAAAAATAAGTTAGTTAATTTCTGAGATGATATTTTTTCTAAAATACTTTGTGTAAAAAATTTTACATTCACAAAAATTTCAGTTTATAAGTATAAGTTTGAAAAACTTCAAACTAAATGACTTTAAAAAACTTAGTACTTTGTAAAATAAGACGCGTTATTAACACGTGTGAAACATTAAAATTCCATACTTCATGATTTTTTTCAAATACTTGCGGTCTCTTAAATTGGTAAGAATGAGATTTTACCTTACATTTTCATTCTTATCATTAGTAAAAATAAGTTTCTTATATTTTTATTCTAAAAATAAGTTAGTTAATTTCTGAGATGATATTTTTTCTAAAATACTTTGTGTAAAAAATTTTACATTCACAAAAATTTCAGTTTATAAGTATAAGTTTGAAAAAGTTCAAACTAAATGATTTTAAAAATCTTAGTACTTTGTAAAATAAGATGTGCTGTTTAACACCAAAATTGTTGACTTCATAATTTTTTTTCGAATACCTACAGTCTCTTATGCTGGTAATTTTGTGATTTTATCTTACATTTACAATCTTATTATTGTGAAAATGCGTTTCTTATATTTTTAGTGAATTTTTCAGTTTTTTACATTGATCAACTTATTTTTATTTTTATTTATTTATTTTTTAAAAGATGAATTTTACTTCAAATATTTTTTTCTTAAACAAAATTTCCATTTAAAGTTCTTTATTTACTTTGAATATCATATTACATACATACATTTTTCTTGAACATTGTTCTTTTACAGATTGAACTGAACATAATTCAACATAGCAGATAATATTTTTACAATTTTCATATTATGATCGAGTGATAAAACTCCACATTCTTTGAAAAAATGATTTTTTCACTTCTTTGACTTTTATACATTCTTGATTATCAATAATCCAACTACCTAAATACTTCTGGAAGATATTAAAAAATTTTATCCAAAGTATGATAAACTCTCCAGATCTCTTAAAGCGCTTTGCCATAAGTTCACTTGAAAATACTAAGTAAATTACAACTTTATCCCAATTAATTTCATTTTTTATCATTTCTTTTAAAACAATATCTAAACAGGTATAAAAATTTTCATCAGATAACATATCAACATTTTCATAAAGTTGATTGCTAATTTCTGAATTGATAAATTCATTCATTCGAAATTTAAGCTGATTTATAATCCCTAGTTCTGATTTGCGTAGATGTGATCTATTGAATATATGAGTAAATGTATTTAACAAAATAATATCTGTTCTGACATCCATCTTGAAAAAATAATTTTTATGTAGTACTGAATTCAGGTTAAAAAACAGATGTCTTCACTCACGCAAAAATAAGTTAGCATGTGACAAAATTTTACTCCACTCGAAATTAATACTAGGTGTTTCTCACCAAATCCGAATTATCGCCAAATACTCTAAAATTTTTGTAGATATATCCTAAAATTTATTTAAAATCATGCCAAATTCTTATTTTTACGACCCTATTTCTGATTTTATTGGTAAAATTTCACGGGTTTACACTAAAGAAATGTAAGGGTGTAGTCTAATATGTGAAGGATTATTCGAAAAAGTTACAAATTATATCTAAAAAACTTTTGATTTTCTGAAGTTGTAATGAATTTTTTGTAGCGATTTGTAAAAATCTACTGAAAA
The DNA here is from genome assembly GCA_963930645.1 of Salticus scenicus. Classification (NCBI taxonomy): domain Eukaryota; kingdom Metazoa; phylum Arthropoda; class Arachnida; order Araneae; family Salticidae; genus Salticus; species Salticus scenicus. The sequence continues at coordinate 37,223,902 of OZ005658.1, read as the reverse complement.
TGTCTATTATTAAAAGTTATTATATTCCCATATTGTATATCAAATAATCAATAAGATTCTTCTAAAGATAGAAAGAAATGAATTTATATTTTTAAAACGTCTAACAATAATCAAATTTAAACACGGTTAAAGGTAGCGACAAAACTGGTATTTTTCCTCCTCTTTCTTGTATTGAATGTACAATAGCATCTCCCCCGATTCTAAGAAAATGCTTAAAGGGATGGTCACCTTCTTCCCTAAAAACATTGTGACGTCACCATTGGCGAATTAAGTCGATCTTTATTCTATTTAGTAAAAAAATATATACAGTTTAAAATGGATGCTAGTTAGTATTCACAATTAAAAAAATCTTTATGATGAAAAGTATTTTTTTAACGAACTTTCTTCAATTAAGTAATTAATAAGAAATTTTAATCACTCTTTTTAGTTATCTTTCAAAAACAATTCTCGTCTTTCATTCTAATTTAATTTCACTTATACATTTGAGATTTTAAACATCTTTTAACTTAATTTTCACATACATCATCTTTTTTCATAAAATATTAGCGAATTTTGCAAGATCTTCAATTATTATTTTTTAATTATTCTGTAATTAATATTATTTAAATGGTTGAGTCGTTCTCAAACATTTGTATTCTTAGGTTTAAAAAGATCTGTGTAGGTATATTTCTAAAGAACAGTGGTTAAAGTACTTGTAAACTACTGTTTCCTCACTTCAAACAGGCGCCGGGTTCGAATCTCAGTCAGGTGTCTCTATTGCTACACTTTCTTTCATTATTTATACTTAATTTTAACTCTCAATGTCATTTTTCATAAAACATTCATAATCTTTTAGAAGGAAATGCTTAATTAATACTTTATTAATTATTATTCTGTAAATTTATATAATTTAAATGGTTGAATCGTTCGAATCTCAGTCAAAATCTATGTTTCTAAACTTTCTTTCGTTCTTTCTACTTAATTTTTGCTTTCATTGCCTTTTTTTTCGGAAAATAATTGACGATTTTTTACAAGAAGATCCTTAATTAATATTTTTCTTAATTATTATTCTCTAATTAATATCATTAAAACGATTGAATTCTTTTCGGACACTAGCATTCATAGTTTAAAAAGAACAGTGCAGACATATACTATAATTATCACTCACACACACGCGAAAACTACTGAAATATTTTTACTGCAAGGTACCGGGTTCGAATCTCAGTCAAAATCTATGTTTCTAAACTTTCTTTCGTTCTTTCTACTTAATTTTTGCTTTCATTGCCTTTTTTTTTCGGAAAATAATTGACGATTTTTTACAAGAAGATCCTTAATTAATATTTTTCTTAATTATTATTCTCTAATTAATATCATTAAAACGATTGAATTCTTTTCGGACACTAGCATTCATAGTTTTAAAAGAACAGTGCAGACATATACTATAATTATCACTCACACACACGCGAAAACTACTGAAATATTTTTACTGCAAGGTACCGGGTTCGAACCCCAGTCAAACCTCTCTATTTCTTGCATACTCTATCCACATCCACATCCTTAAATTCAATCGATTTCTTATTTATTTCACAATTTTTAAATTATTTTCTTAATTAATTTCTTAATTAACCTCTTAATTAACCTCCTAATTAATTTCCTAATGACTCACAAACAATATCCTGCTTTTTACCTTATACCGCAAACATCTCTTTAAAACCATCATCATCTTTTACAATAAATCACTCATTAATTTTTTTAATTTCCTCATTAATACCCTCGTCATCTTTCACAATACTGTCAGAGGACGTCTCAAGGTCAATACCAAGTCATCTGGACCCCTCAGGGGGTGGTGTGGCACCCGCACGACTTGCCGGTGCACCAGTGCACCCCCCGCCTGAGCCAGAACTCTCCTTTTCTACCTACTTATATACGTTTTTGGGAAATAAAAAATATTTATTTTTCTTTTTACTTCCATTAATAAAACTACCGTAGGTAATGGAATTAGAGATTTCACGTGATTTACATGTTTTAGAATGTCTTGATTAGGTTTTCTTTTGTATCTCAGCTACTAATTAAAATAATTTAATAAGTAACACATTATTTGAAAGCTTTGTTGATTTGGAATTGAACAGTAGATTACAGAAATTTCTACCGCCAGATATTTTAAAATTTCGATATTTCAAAATTTCGATATTTCAAATTCCAATTAAATTATTTTTAATACATCATTCGAAAGATATTTTAAAGTTCTTTTAAATTATCGAAAGTTTTCACCAGATTTACACGTTTTGAGGTCTCCTGAATTAGTTTTCTTTTGTATCTCAGCTACTAATTAAAATAATTTCATAAGTAATACATCATTAGAAAGCTTTTTTGATTTGGAATCGAACAGTGGAATACAGAAATTTGTACCGCCAGATGGCGCTGTAATATTTCAATATTTCAATTTCTAATTATGATTAAATTATTTTTAATACATCATTCGAAAGATATTTAAAGTTCTTTTAAATTATCGAAAGTTTTCACCAGATTTACACGTTTTGAGGTGTCCTGAATCAGTTTTTTTTTGTATCTCAGCTACTAATTAAAATAATTTCATAAGTAATACTTCATTAGAAAGCTTTTTTGATTTGGAATCGAACAGTGGAATACAGAAATTTGTACCGCCAGATGGCGCGGTAATATTTTAAAATTTCAATATTTCAATTTCTGATTATGATTAAATTATTTGTAATACATCATTTGAAAGATCTTTTAAAGTTCTTTTAAATTATTGAAAGTTTTCACCAGATTTACACGTTTTGAGGTGTCCTGAATCAGTTTTTTTTTTTTTTGTATCTCAGTTATTAACACGTTAATCGCCACGATAATATCAGAAAAATTTTCACATGGGCCATGGTAACTTTATTGCCGAAACGTCAGTGGAGGCCCTCTGTTGAGACTCTAAACGGTTTTGGGCTGTGTCTGTGTGTCTGTCTGCCGCAAAAATTGCGCTATTGACTTGAAATTTGGTACACATGTTCATGAGCCCAACGAAATCAGCTGTATAGTTTTTGGTATGTATTCCATTTATAGTTCGTGTACAGGGACACGCCAAAGTCTTTCTATCATTACGGCCTATGGGAGGAATTTGTATGTACGCGATAGCGGCCGCAAAAATAGCGCTATTGACTTGAAATTTGGTACACATGTTCATGAACTCCACGAAATCAGCTATATAGTTTTTGGTATGTATTCCATTTGTAGTTCGTATACAGGGATACGCCAAAGTTTTTCTTATCATTACGGCCTAAGGGAGAAATTTGTATGTATTGCGATAGCGGCCACAAAAATCACGCTATTAACTTGAAATTTGGTACACATATTCATGAGCTCAACGGAATTAGCTGTATAGTTTTAGGTGTGTATTCCATTTATAGTTCGTGTACAGGGACACGCCAAAGTCTTTCTATCATTACGCCCTATGGGAAGAATCTGTATATGTACCGCGATAGCCACCGCAAAAATCAAGCTATTGACTTTCAATTTTTGCCGAAACGTCAGTGGAGGCCCTCTGTTGAGACTCAAAAGGATTTTGTGTTCCGTTTGTCCGTCTGTCTGTCTGTCTGTCGTGCGATAGAGGCCGCAAATATCACGCTATTGACTTGAAATTTGGTACACATGTTTATGATCCCCACGAAATTAGCTGTATAGTTTTGGGTGTGCATTCCATTTGTAGTTCGTGTACAGGGACACGCCATTTTTTTTTTTTTTTTTTTTATCATTACGGCCTATGGGAAGAGTTTGTATGTACCGCAATAGCGGCCGCAAAAATTCTCTTGCAAATTGACTTGCAAATTGACACATATATTCAGGCTCGATATTGAAATAGCTATTTATTTTTTTAGGTCTATACTTTTTATGGATTGTATACAGGGATACGCCAAAATTTCGTTTAAACGCATTTTAATATCTTTACTTTGCAATCAAGAAAATTAAACTAGCGTACGTAAGTAAGATGTTTAAACTTATGTTGTTTGAAGAAAATATGTGCTCTTAAGCTTTCTAATTAATGTACAGGACCTTACAAAAGTGTTCTGACAATGTCACGTAGTCATCCAAACGATGTTAAATTTGGAACAATTATTAATTTTAAACGCAAAGTAAGCTGAATAGTTTTTACTGGCGTATACAATGTTTATGGTTTGTTTACAGAGACACGAAAAGAATTTCGTAGCATTAGAGCCTATGGACAAACTTTTATTTAAGCGAACACTTTAATGCGTTTATTCTGAATTGAACTTAATAAAATTAACATACATTATAAAGATGCTTAAAATTATGTTTACTCTTTAAAAAGTTTATGTATAGACTAAATAATTTATGGGACCACACAAAATAATTCCGAGTATGTACTGTAATCATCCAAATGATGTCAAATTAGTTTGAAAAATTAATGAGTTATAATTAATTAGGTTTATTCTCATTATTGGCTTTTATAATGACTGTAGCTACTTTTCTGGGATACATAAAATAATTTCGTACTATTACGGTCTATAGTCGATATTTATTAAAAGTTTATTTTAACATGATTACACCCCATCAAATATAATGAAATTTTATTAGAATTTTAAAAGCATGTTTTCCTGTTGATAATTGTGGGCATAGAAATGGAAATTAGTTTAAAGGTTACGCAAAATATTTCCGATATGCTATGTAATTTTTTTTTGTATGAAATTTGGTAGTTATGAAATTTGGTATTTATGAATTTCAGGGAAATAATACAAGACCGTCGTTTATTAAGAATACATATTGTTGCGTACTTGGGGGTCCGTAAGTTGTCCGAGAATGAAAGGCAAAACTTGCAAAAATTCAGTGATGTATTCACAGAAAGTTCCAGAAAAATACAGGTCTATAAACCAAGTATCAGCTTCAATTCAACCAGTAAACACAGCTTAAACAACAGCCGTTAACAGCAAAACAGCAGTACAAACTGTTTAGCAATGACACATAAAAGAAGTCTCAACTAAAGAGGCTCAAAGCAAATCAAGCATTTGACGAAACTAACACAGATCTGAGACTGACCGCCTTGGCGAAAAAATGCTCCTTTTATACTTTTCTATCGAACACAGACTGTTCTGGAAAATTCTCGTATCTCATAATGAGATTAGAGCTTCCATATTTGGTATATCCCTAATAAGGGTTTTCTCGCCAAGGTCGCCAAAAAAAATCGCCAAGAAGGGAAACATTCGCCAAATTTGGCGCCAAATCCTTTTCTTCCCTTATTGGAGCTTTTTTAAGTGTTTTTAAGGGAAAATCAGGCTATTTTAACGCTAAAACGACTAGAAATGCACAAAGTTAGCATTTTATTAACTTTACTAAACCTCTTTGAAAGAATTGATACAAAAATAAGTGCACTTATTTACAATTCCGTAACACTTTGTATGATATGCAAATAGAGACACAGCACACAGCGGGGGGTTGAGGGGGGCGGTAGCCCCCCTCAGGAATGTATCTGATTATGGTAAGAAGTCGATTGAATCAATATATACAATTATATAATAAGGAATAAATAAAAATGACCTATTGAATAATGTCTGATGTAAATAGGACGTTGAGGCTCCTGATCTGCAGATCCACTAGTTAGACAATTTAGTTAAAAATGCGTGTTAAAAATGCGTCAGGCACATATGACTGACATGGCGATTAACGTGTTAATAATTACTCGGCGTATATCATATTCCTTTTAGGGTTATTTCCTAGTTAAAAATGCGTCAGACACATATGACTGACATGGCGATTAACGTGTTAATTAAAAAAATTGAAAAGTAATACATCATTTGAAAGCTTATTTTAGTTGATACACATTTTAAAGTACTTTTACATTATCGAAAATGGAATTCGAGATTTCACCCGATTTACACGTTTTGAGGTGTCCTGATTAGGTTTTCTTTTGTATCTCATCTACTAATTAAAATAATTTCATGAGTGATACATCATTTGAAAGCTTTGTTTATCTGGAATGGAACAATAAATTACAGAAATTTCTACCTCCAGATGGCGCTGTAATTTTTTTAAATTTCAATATTTCAAATTCTAATTATTATTAAATTATTTCTAATACATCATTCGAAAGATATTTAATTTTTTTTTTTTTTTTCATCGAAAGTGGAATTTGAGATTTCACCTGATTTACAATTTTAAGGTGTCCTGATCAGGTTTTTTTTTTTTTTGCATCTCAGCTAATTGAGTAAGACCGTTCAAAATTGGTATATGTAAGTTAATTAGGAGGGGCTGGAAGGGTGGGAAAGGAATAGGCGCGCAGCGCGCATGGGTTTGGGACCCGGTGCGAGTTTTTACCCGATGATAAAAGATTTTGTTTTAATTTTATTTTCTAAATAATAAAAGTTTGAGTTGAGAAGGAATATGCGTGTACAGCGCACGTATATCCTCAAACGTGCGCGCGCAGCGCGCATGGGTCTGCGATGCCGAAGGCAGTGGCGTCCTGGTGTGAGTTTTTACCCGATGCTAAATGATATATTTTTTAATTCCTTTTCTTGAGAATGAAAGTTTATGAGTAATAACATGGAATTTTGAAAAGTCATAAGGATGGTGAAGGAATACATGCGCGCAGCGCACGGGTCTACGCTGCCAAAGGCAGTGGGGATCCGGTGCGACATTTTTCCCGATCAGAATTTTTTTTCTCTTATTTTATCACATGATAAAAATTAATGTAATTTTGCGAATTCATTAATTATTGTGATTCATTTAAAAATAGTGACCAGCGAAGCGGGCGTAGCCTGCTAGTAGTTTATAATAATGATTGCAAAAATGATTGTGCACCATCATTGTATTTATGTAATTATTAATAGAATTTTGGTTATGTTATTATACTATAACATATTTTAAATGATTTCTGCATTGTAAAATATTTAATCTTTTTGGCGAGAAAAATTCAACAACAAATAGATTGTTTTGAAATAATGTTCATTAAATGTAATGTGCATTGCTAAGGGAATTAGGGTGATCTTTTGCGGGATATATCCATTGACGCAGCGATTGCCATGCCTTTAATTATAGTGGTCGGAAAAGCTACCTTGCGATGAACAGATGTGCATAGATTTAAGAATTCGGTCGCAAGTGCTACGATTTTAACCCCGGTCGCAACTGCGACGTAACGACCCCAAAACCACCCTCCGTTCAAAAGTTTATATATATAGATAGGTATATAAATGATAGATATCGTAATAAAATTTAACCTTAAAATTTAGCAATTAATGAATACAAAACAATACCAACACAGCAAAAATAGAACTGATTTTAAGGTAAGACTGACACAAAAATGTTGCGATACAGATTAAGAACCAGTAAGAGACAAAAACAATTTAAATTACCTACGCCGACATGAATAATAATAATAATAATAATAAAAGGACCCTTAAACTTAATGACGGAGAAAATAACTAAAGGACCACAGAAATAATAATTGGATAAAAATGCTTATTTATAATTATTGTAAGTTTCTCAACACCGGACGGCTATTTTTTTTTTTTTTTTTTTTGTCAAATGTACGTTATCTTAATATGGAAATACTGGTAGAATTGCATTTTAATTTATAACTCAGTATCCCATGGCCGTACCATGTTGAAGCTTACAGTAATTATAGAAAATAAACGTAAGAACAACTTATAATTTTTAAAAGAAAATTAAATATGTACTTTTTGAGATATTTAAAGTCAAAGGTCAAAATGATTGACCTTAAGATGAACAATTTAGAAAATGTATACATGTGATATATCATTTGAAAGCCTGTATTGTAAGCATGACACCAATCTTATATTTCTATGTTAATTACAGGGAACAAAATATGGGAAAAACTTACGTTCTGTTAGCAGGGTTGCCACGCTACCTGGAGAACCTGGCAACCCTGTGTCAGTATGAAAATACTGATTTAGGGTTGAATATTAATTTATAACTCAGCAATCCATGGCCGTCCCATGTTGAAATTTGCAATCGTTATCGATAATAAATGTAAAAATAACATATAATTTTTAAATGAAAATTAAATGTGTACTTTTTGAGATATGGGAGGACAAAGGTAAAAATATTTGACCTTAAAGTGAAAAAATTTAAAAATATATATATTGTGATACATCATTTGAAAGCCTGTATTATAAGCTTTCTAATGATTCCAATTTTTTTTTTAATCTCTAAGATAATGATGAGTACATTTAGTAGAAGAATATCTAAAGTTGCATTTTTCACCCATTTTTGCAACTCTGTATATAAAAAACTAAAAGAGATAGGGACTTATTAACTGGTATATATTCATTTCTCTACAGAAGAAACAAATGAGCCCGATTTCATGAAAATCTGAGGGGGGTCAGGTTTTCAGCTGTGTTGATTTGATATGGAATGAGTGTAAACTATAAGCACGAACCCCGTTGATTCACCAAAATGAATAATGTTCGTGCTACGGTGACCTATAATATGCGTACCCACTTTCAGCTCATTCGAACAAAGCGTTTAGACGCTATCGTGTTCACTCACAGACGCTATCATAAACCCATGCATCACCGTAAAAAAAGCCAATATGAAGTCGGGGGATTTCAAAACCTGTAGAAGCACCAAAATCTGAGATTCGGATTTTTGACATGATTACAATACTTTCCTTACACATGCATGTATGGAAATCTGGTGGTCCCATTGAAATCACTTTTTTTTTTGTGTGTGTGTGTGACGTAACTGTTCAGTAAATAAACAAGCAGGTTCCAGTTTTTGAACATTCCCGAAGTAAAAAAAAAAAAAAAACTATTTCGTCAACCACGATACTATGCCGAAGAGTGCGTTGTTTATTTCCATTCCATAGCTTATGACACGGTCTCTCATCGATCACCACTTATTTTCTTCGCCGAAAAGGAGTGACGAGAAATGATGCATCACACCAAATCGCATAATTTTATTAATATTGGAAAACGCTTAATTACACAGTGAAAATTCAAGTTCTGGGTCACTTATCTCTCAAAGTCGCCAGATTTGTCATTAACGCAGATTTCGTTCTTGACGTCCATTTTAGAGTTTCACGTTAAACAGGGAGATCCAATTTGGCCTGAAATTGGAGATGATTGCCAAAGTTCTGAAGCTGTAGCTTCAATAAGAACATAATTCTAGAATTTTTCGAATGATTCATTTGTTTATGGCTCAGAAATAATTTCCTCGAAAGTTCTATAAATTATGAATGAGTGTGTAAGTCTACAATCGCGTATTTCTTTACATACTACTTTCTACTCGTTTTTACAATAGAAGTGAAAACAGACTGCACTGTGTTATCACTTCCAAGAAAATGGGCGATGGCGGCAAACCTTGGGATTGAGTGTTAAATTAGACAATTTGTCACACCCAAATTCGGCTAAAAGGGGTCATTTAGGATTTCCAAAGTCGGGAATCCCGTACTTGAAGGAAAAGTCCTCTAGTGCAGAACTATTTAGAAAACACTGTAAACAAGACTCACAATTTAGACTTCGAACTGAGCGGTTCAACAATGATTGTGAGTTAGCGAAATTCCTCCTCTATGTTGTTTACTAGACTTTCTCTTTTGTTTCGAGAATATTCGTTGATAATTATTTTTGTGGGGTACTAGGAACTCATTTATTCAACTGTTCCAAAATATTCATAAAATTAAGTGCATTCGGCTTATGTCGTTACGAACTACAATCTGCACGCAAAAATGTCATTACTGGCTCTGTCATTAGCTTCTGTTGACGGTAGGGCCAAAAATTTTGTATTTTTGGTCATTATGGCTATCATTTTCGTAAATGTCTCCAAACTGGAACACACGTCACAGAGAGATCAAAAAGAGAGGCGCACAACTCGATATTTCTTAACACCTATACACCACTTTGCAACGTTCTCTATCCAACTGTTTTTGAGTTATGTGAGACATACAGAAGTCACGAAAAATCGTGTAATGTCGTAGCTATCTCTAAAACGGGAGCCAAAGTTGCAAGTGTTCAACTAGACATCGTGACAGTGACAGATATAAATTTGGAACATTTTACGATCGTTCGTTTTGTTCTGGAGCTCTATGTGACCTACAAAATTTATTTCGCAAATCCGGATTACAGTATACTTCCTTATGTTTTGCAGAAGAAAGTAAAGAGAGAAGAAAGTATTTTTTACTCTCATACAGAAATCAACAAAATGGTTACCCACCATCAGGATTTTAAAAAGGAGTGACTTGCAAAAAAAGGCAGAAATTCGGAGGCTGAAGAATAGTCCTTGCCGCTTTTCTAATCCTAAATCACTTCATTTCGGCTCAAAAGTATTTTTAATGTTAAATAGACTGTCTACGGAAATTACTTACCTTTGTTAGAAAGTTTTTTAGGATGTCGACTTTTGTGAAATACTATTAAAGTCGCCTTCGTGGAAATACCTCCGAGAGACCGCAGTGGATCGAAATTCTTTGTAGAGTCTCTGTACACAAAGAAGTACTGGTTATTATTCGTTTGGAACTAGCCAGGAATAAGTTTGGCAGCATTGTGAAAATGTTACAGGGCAGAGAGAGTAAAAAAAAAAAAAAATAAGTGCGTTTTTCAGTTAGAAAAGAAAATATTGAAAACGTGAGGTGACGCCACTCGACTTTCCAAACATTAGTTGATCGACAGTTGTTCCAATATATTAAAGTAAGAAAAGAAAACGTTATAATAGTTTTCCCCCCAATATCGTATATTGTTTAATTGAGCGCTTTAAATATTTTGAGTCTCTACGTTATAATGATAATGGATTTTCAGTCGTGTCCCTGTAAAAATCTGTAAGTGCTAAATTGACCGTACAGTTCGTTATAAGGTGACCTACAATATGTATATAAATTGAATAAATAATTTAGACGCTATCGCATTTTAAATAATTTCAGCCCACAATGCTAATGAATTTTTCTTTGCGTCCCTGTAAAAAAAAGAAAAAAAAAAAAAAACTATAAGGATTAGATTCACCAAAATCTATTCAGTTCGTGCGACGGTGTCCAGTAGCATGTGCATAAATTTTCAGCTCAATCGAATGAGGCATTTAGACGCTATTGTAGCTTATCCTTATGGCCTATGGGTATTAAAAAACTGTAAGTGCTAGATTCACCAAAATCAATAGGGTTCGTGCTACGGTGACCTAGAACATACGTACCACCTTTCAGCTAGTTCAAACGAAGCGTTTAGGCGCTATTGTACACATATACACACATACATCACCGTAAATAATTATAAGGTAAAAAAAAAAATACTTTTATATACGGTGTTTTTAAATTTTCTGTTGAATCACAGGTATGGAACTATATTAGCTTTTTATCAATGTGTATAAAATTTGTAAAGTGATCATGACGTCCTTATTTGTGCGATGCATCATTTAATTTTTTATAATTTTTTAACGTTCACGTTTCATTAAATGTATTTATTTTTAGGTCAAAAGAAAATGAATTCGTAATTTTTTTTTTGGCAACAATTAAATTATAGCTAATATTTAAATGGCTAATTTTAAATCTATTAGGAGGTTATTATTTTCCTATTTTAATTCATTAAAAGAAAACTAATCAGAAATTCGAAAATCGGGCTTCGAGGTATTGCGTCGTCGTCCAGTTCCGAGCTATTCTAAAAGTTTCAAATGTCTAGCAAGTAGGGAAGTGAGTTAAAAAACGATTGCAAGATTTGTACCGGACCAACAAACGAGTTAATAAAAATATGGAAATAGCAAAAATGAACTCGGGGAACCTGAAACTTGTAGAAACGCCCAAATCTCAAAAGTCAGATTTTCTTCACGATCACAATACTTTCCTTACATAGGTGTGCGTTCAGAAAGTGAAAAAGCAATTTTCAGTAAACGGTTGTGAATCTCCTGTACATGAAGGGATGAGTCATTTCGGAGATTGTCCGCTCTCAAGGAATTAAGGCTAATATCAAATTTTTTCGAACGGATAGGTCAGCGTTCGAAGCAAGGCACGTTTGGAAAGGGTTTACCAAACTATGCGCGACCTTCCGTTTCCTCTCTTTTGACAAACAATCGAATTCCTGATCGTTCGACCGTCGTCCTTCCTTTTAATGAGGCACGAAGAATGCCCGGAATGTGGGGCGCATCCTTCTTTCTCCGGTTTTCGGAGGCGATGCTCTTTAAGTGAATGCGAAACGGAAACAAAAGAAATAATTAAAAAAAGAAACGCCCTAATGGATGGAGACCCTCCTCTGGTCGAGGGACCCGTGAAACGAAGACGCATCCAACAAATTAGCGGCTGGAATTTCAAACATCCTCAGATACATTTCGTTTAACGAGGACATAAAAAAGAAAAAAGAACGAAATAGCATGCGGTACGTTTTGAGGATGAACGCTTTCCAACTGTACGTAAACGTTGCCTACATTATCACACAATGCAGAGACAGATGGATTGAATTCAAAGTCACTCTTAAACATTGTTGGAAAATGCCTAACATGAACTGAAATGCAACCCTGAATTTCCAACTGCAGTCCTTAATGTATCTGAATATGTGAGTGTAGCCAAGTCAATCTGAAGGTTAAACCTATCCTATTCGATACAAAACATCACTTTAACTTATTATCCATAAAAGTGAATTTCTTTTTGAATTTTGCAGTACAAAGTTATTTAAATCGGATTTATAAAAATGTCTCTCCTAAAACGTTTTTTGAGTCTCCTTTCCATACTAAAAAAATAGTTTTAATATATTGAGTTGTCAAAAGTCATTAAATAGTAAGTGGGGCTGAATTATTTATCAATATATCCCCAAGTATCGATATTTTTTTAATATCGCGATAACGGTATTTAAGTTCTTGCTCTACCAATATATCCATCTAACGATATTTCCTAATGCGCACAGCGCGATCGATCCATATGCCGATAAACAGCGTCCAACGCCAACCACCATATCTTCAAATTCTGCTTCCCCGCCTCACCGTACCACCCCGTAAACACACAACAAACAGACCGCCGAATATCTTATACAAATACACCTTCACTTCCTCCTATTTACTCACTGACTAAACTCGAAAAAATAACCCCAACCGCAAACGATCCGAACACACTTTCTCTTCCTTATTCCTGCGATCAGTCCCTTTGCTTCATTTGTGCGAACTCTCAAATCGAAACCACTACTTAAAAAGTATGACCTTGAACGATAACATATAAAATGTTTCATTCCTCATTCATCAAGTTATCGCAGTAGTATATTATATCCCAGCTTCTCACATTCGATAATATCCCCACACCAATAATATCGAAGCTGCTCATCGCTCGCAGGTGAAAAGTGAAAACACTGCAAACAGTATATCGCGTTTAGTTCATCGCAGTAGTATATTATTTCCCAGCTTCTCACATTCGATAATATCCCCACACCAATAATATCGAAGCTGCTCATCGCTCGCAGGTGAAAAGTGAAAACACTGCAAACAGTATATCGCGTTTAGTTCATCGCAGTAGTATATTATTTCCCAGCTTCTCACATTCGATAATATCCCCACACCAATAATATCGAAGCTGCTCATCGCTCGCAGGTGAAAAGTGAAAACACTGCAAACAGTATATCGCGTTTAGTTCATCGCAGTAGTATATTATTTCCCAGCTTCTCACATTCGATAATATCCCCACACCAATAATATCGAAGCAGCTCATCGCTCGCAGGTGAAAAGTGAAAACACTGCAAACAGTACATCGCGTTTAGTTCTTGCTATCGGTTCGTTGATATATTGTTCGGAATTGCATGGATTGTTCGAAATATCGTCAAGTGGTTTTTTTTTCTTTTTTAAGCAAAGAATTAACTGAAATTGATTCTTATTTTTTAAAAATTGGATTTATTATTCTATCTTCTGCATATATAAGAAGAAAATATAAGATTTGGAAAAATGTTTTTCCGGTTTTCGATGAATTTACACGTTTTGAGATTTCCTTGCAGTTTAATTAACTGAAATTGTCTACTCATTTTTAAAAAGTGGATTTATTACAAGTTTCTGCGTACATAAGAAGAAAGAAGGTACGAAATAAATTTCGATTTCCGTTTTTTGATATATTTACACGTTTTGGGATTTCCTTGCATTTCAATTAAGTGAAACTGATTACTTATTTTTTAAAAAGTTTATTTATTATTATATCTTCTGCGTATACAAGAAGAAAGTATAAGATTTGGATAAATTTTGATTTCCAGTTTTCGATGAATTTACACGTTTTGAGATTTCCTTGCTTTTCAATTAACTGAAACTGACTACTTATTATTTAAAATGTTGATTTATTACTGGCTTCTGCATGCATAAGAAGAAAGTAGAAGAAGACACGGGGAAATTTTCGATTTCTGGTTTTCGATGAATTTACACGTTTTGAGATTTCCTTGCATTTCAATTAACTGAAATTGACTACTTATTCTTAAAAAAGTGGATCTATTATTTTACCTTCTGCATATATAAGAAGAAAGTATAAGATTCAGAAAAAATTTAGATTTCCAGTTTTCGATGATGTTACAAGTTTTGAGATTCCTTTAACTCTAACTGACCATTTTTAAGATTTCCTTTCTTTCTTTCTTTTCTTTTTTTAGTTCGAACGTTCTATTTCATGGACGACTTGTGCCTATCGGCCAACAGGGGTCGCTGCTGTGCTGCAATTTAATTCCGTTTATGAGAAGGCAGTTGTTTTGCTTTGCTTTGCAAAAAGTGATTGATCTTCAACCACTGGGCGGTACTAGTATATAAATATAATACAATTTCCAAATGTTATAAAAACATTACAAAATATGAATTCGATATATATATCTTAAAAAAAAAAAAAAAAAATCATGATATGGTAAGTAGATAAAAAATAAAATAAAAATGGCAGGTAATTGACCTTTAGAATACCTATGAGTTATAGGGTCTCAAATTAATATTACTCTACAACCGAGAAAGTTTATTCGGTGGCAATTCTATAGAAAGTTTATAAACAGTATTTCTACTGTGCATTTCTTATTTACTGAAATTAATTTAATTACAACCATATCGCTATCAATGACTGACATGACTATTAGTAAATGAACTTTCTTTATACTCAGGGATGGGAATTAGGCGCAAAACTCATACTGATATTTATTTTTAAAATTTCCGTATATAAGTGAATCTTTGATATATATAGAGAGATAGATAGATAGTTAAGTTACGACTTCTGCGCAAAATTTTATTAATCATCTGCATTCTAAGTACAACTTCATTTTTCTTAAGCTTATATTTTTATTATAATTATGTATCTTGATGATATACTTTGTGTAAATAAAACACATATCACCCATTAGCTCTCTTAAAATGTGATTTTGAAATAATTAAATCTTAAAATAGAAAGAATGGAGGACAAACTATTCAAAAATATACTTAAAAGTAATGGTATAAATTAAAAGAAACACAAAACATTGTGTTGCTATTTATGCATTTTCTTTCTTTTTTTTTCTTTTTAATAAAAAAGATTTGGAAGTAATATACCAGAAAATATAAATATACATATAGAAAACACTCCCCACTTGTATACATTAAAATTGGTGTTCATCTGTCTTTAAAAAGTAGCAAATATCTATTTTCCTTCTCCTGAAATAAATATCGCAATATATCACCAATATCGATATTAACTTGATGATATATCGCGATATTTAATTTCTGATATCGTCCAGTAAGTAAATGGTATCGTCCAGTAAGTAATGGTAAGTAAATACTGAAAAAAAAAAAACGTATTTAAACAAGAAATATCGTAAATAAATGAAGTATGTAATTAAAAAAATCTAGCGTGAAACAACCACACGAATTTCATTACCCAATATTACACGAATCCTATGCATTTTTCACCCTGTTTCTATTAACTCTGTTTCTTGTTTGTTTGCCCAGTACAATTCTTGCGATAGGTTTTTAACTCACTTCCCGACTAGCTACATTTGAAACTTTTAGAATAGCTCAGAACTGGACGATGACGCAATACCTCGAAACCCGATTTTCGAATTTTTGGTTAGTTTTCTTTTAATTAATTAATAAAATGTGAAAATAATAACCTCATAATAGCTTTAAAACTAGGCATTTAAGTTTTATTCATAATTTAATTGTTGCCAAAAAAAGAAAAAAAAATTATGAGTTCATTTTTTTTTTTTTCGACAAGAAAATAAATACATTTACTTAAACGGTAACAATAGAAAATTATAAAAAATTAAATTATGCCATAGAATTGTCAAGTTTATAGGATTCGACAGAAAATTTAAAAACATGGTATATAAAAACTTTTTTTAATCTTATAATTATTGGAAGTTATAGGATCAGTAGACATAAAATTGACCTAACAAAGTAGACACCTAAAACTTGTAAGAGAAAGCTGATAGACGTGTAAAGACCTATAAAATAGATTTACGTGGCAATTTTTTTTTAAGGAAAAAAAATCGATTTGGCCATTTTTTGAAACATTAATTTCCGAGATCTAAAACTGACCTACCTAATCAGTAGGATTGTTAATTTTCCTTTAGAAACTAAGGAATACATTAGAAAGGATAACTAAAGTGGGTTTACGTAGCAATTTTCAAGAAAATCGTTAGAGCCGTTTTTGAGATACCGACTTTTACCCAAACTTGACATACTCAATGGTTGACCGGAAAACAATAATTACATACAAAAGGATATTTAAAAAAGAGTTAATAGGGCGAGTTTTAAAAAAATCCTACAGCCGTTTTTTAAAGGAACGCACTTGCGAGACCTGAAATTGAACAATTTATACAGGACGCCTATCCATTTTCCTGAACTAACGAACCCATTCATACGAAAGGACATCTAATGAATAGTGTATTTATATAGCAACTTTGAAGAAAATAGTTAGAGCCATTTTTCAGATACGGACTTCCGGTGTCATCTCACTCCCATACTTTTTTCTATGGAATTTTGACTCTTTTTTAACATGTTTCTATGGGCTTTTAGCTTTTTTCCCTTGTTTTCTACATTCTAAAGTGCGGTGCGGTGGGATACAGGGGTGAGATTTTTGCTTTTCGGTTTTTCGAGATTTTTTTTTTCATTATGATATTTATTTGTTCTTTATTTATAGATTGAAGATTAAAAACATGTATTAAAATAATTCTAATAGTGTCTAATGTAATGATTTTTGTCATCAAAATTCTAGTATCTCCCTTTCATTATCTTGCCTTTGCATATAGTTTCAGCTTCCTCTTTTTGGTAATCTCATCCCTTTCTAGAGGAGAGTTCTTAAATGCTTCCCTCTCCACTAAGTGTGTGTTTCTCTCTTTCAGAGCCACCGTGCAGGAGAACAGGGAGCTCTGGTACATGGACGAAGGGGGACTCATTCGAGAACTTTGCGAGGAAGGTGAGTTCACACTTCTCTCCCGTACAAATTGAAATTCTGCCAGAAGCAGCAACCTGGAGTTGAAAGGAGCGAGCGGGTGGACACGCAATTCTCTTACGATTCATGAGATGCACTCGAGGAATTTCTTTAAAAAGTTCCGACTAGGTGGCACTTTGTATGGAAAAAAGGCCCAATTGCACACACGAGACAAACTAGTTGGCATAGGTGGACTCTGCTCAGTTCCCCATCCTATTTATGTTCTCACAAATTTCTAGTGCGAGACATATTGTAATCATGTTAAAAGAAATGAATTTGACCAACGCTTGATGCAGTGACAGAATGAAAAATCCGCCTAACAGGCTATCCACCGTTCACTTCGATCTATTTATCTTTTTCTAATCTATTAATTCGGGTGAACAGTGGATAGCCCATAGACCTTATATAAGGTCTATGGGATAGCCTGTTAGGCGGGGATTTCATTCTGTCCCTGTGTCGCGTTGGTCAAATTCATTTCTCTTAATGTGATTGTAATAGGTCTCGCACTAGAAATTTATGAGAATATACGTATGATGGGGAACTGAGCAGAGTTCACCTATGCCAACTAGTATTTCACATTGGCACAAGGAAAAATCCTTTATCATTATGGCTTATTTTTCAAAGTGCGATAGCGTCTATATGCTTTGGTGTCGTGCCCTTAGCGGAATGGGGTGAAAGGGAAGAAGGAGGAATAGAAGAAGCCGTGCCCTTAGCGGAAATAAGAAGGTATGTTCATTCTCGAACTGATACATGTTTATTATCGAGTGTTCTCTATGGAAAATGGAGTAAATATTGTTATTGGTTTATGTATAGCAATAGCCGAAAGTATTCCAAAGCATTTTGTTCTATGAGAGGTTTTTCTACAAACCAAATTTTAATAACTTAGCACTTGTGTGTGTGTGTGGGGGGGGGGTTGTGGCAACTGTATCTCCAGAGCTACTGCTCAGAATTGCATAAAAAATAACATGCAGATGCACCTTGAGCTATATTAGTGCCTGTCAACTTTTGATGTCAACCGCTCAAGGGGTGGCTCTGATATACAGAGATTTCCACAATTTAAGGGGAAGCTACATCTCAGGTGCTATTTTCTATAACCAATCAAAACTTGATATAAGAGAGGGCCAATGTGAGACATTATGCTGATTCAATTTGAATGCTTATGGACTGACAGGTGGCGCTGCTATACAGATATTTCTGCAATTTAAGGGAAAACTATATCTCAGGAACTACTGCATAGAATTGCATATAAATTTATATATTGATGCACTCTAACCTAAATGAGTGTCTATAAACTTTTAGTGTTGTGACATAGTCAAGGTTGTGTCCATTGTACTCGCCCATTGTACTCCATGGGGCCAGATTGTCTGCAGTCTCGAGAAACCGGGCATACCAGGCGGCTTTTTCATCCTCATGGTTTCAAAGTAACCGCGATTTCACAGATGACTTTGATGTGTCGCCTGCGCACCCCACGCTAGGGTGGTACCCCGCCTTTTTGACGCCACTTGAAACCCCAATGAACTGTTGACCTGAGTGTAAACCTGGATGCTCCTCATGACCAAGAACTGTCTGATTGGTGGTTGTTGTGTGGGGAAATGGTTTCCCCCTTTTTCCATGTCATCAAGATTTTTTTTGGAAGGACTAAAAAATTTGAGATATAAAGGAGGGACTTGGATTTATGACTTCATAGAGAACGGACGTTCTCCTAAATTTTTATAAATGTTACACATGCTAGGTTTTCACAGGTATCTGTGATGCATGTTGTATGTTTTACAATGTTAAAAGTAGTTTTATTAAAGTTATATTAAGTTTTGCAGAAAAGTATTATTTTTTTCTGTGTTTACTAAACTCATATATTTTGACTACAACCAAAGAGAAAATGTTATCCACGCTCATTACTGACGATATCACAGCTGAGAATTTAAAGTGCGTGGGTTCGAATCCTACCGCTGCCACCACTTTAAATTCTCAGCTGTGATATCGTCAGTAATGAGCGTGGATAACATTTTCTCTTTGGTTGTAGTCAAAACATATGAGTTTAGTAAACACAGAAAAAAATAATACTTTTCTGCAAAACTTAATATAACTTTAATAAAACTACTTTTAACATTGTAAAACATACAACATGCATCACAGATACCTGTGACAACCTAGCATGTGTAACATTTATAAAAATTCAGGAGAACGTCCGTTCTCTATGAAGTCATAAATCCAAGTCCCTCCTTTAATATCTCAAATTTTTTAGTCCTTCCAAAAAAAATCTTGATGACATGGAAAAAGGGGGAAACCATTTCCCCACACAACAACCACCAATCAGACAGTTCTTGGTCATGAGGAGCATCCAGGTTTACACTCAGGTCAACAGTTCATTGGGGTTTCAAGTGGCGTCAAAAAGGCGGGGTACCACCCTAGCGTGGGGTGCGCAGGCGGCACATCAAAGTCATCTGTGAAATCGCAGTTACTTTGAAACCATGGGGATGAAAAAGCCGCCTGGTATGCCCGGTTTCTCGAGACTGCAGACAATCTGGCACCATGGACCTCACGCAGTCTGGCGAGTACAATGGACACAACCTTGACTATGTCACAGTGTCAACCGCTCAACAGATGGCGCTGCTATACAGCGATTTTCGCAATTTAAGGGGAGGCTATATCTCAGGTTCTATTGCGTATAATCAAACAAAACGTGATATATGTGAAGGCCATTATGAGACATTATGCTGATTCAATTTGGATGCTTATCAGCCAATAGCTCTGCTATACTGCAAATTTCCTCGATAACGAGAAAGTTATATCGCAACTTCAATGGCATATAACTGTACGAAACTTGATATGTGAGATAACTATTATAAAAATGCATTTTTTAAGATGTCATTTGTAGACAATAAATCTGTCTTTCTTTGGATATTGAGTGTTAGTTTTCTCTAAGATAAAAATTGATTATTTGCACTTACAAAGAAACATTCAAAAGGTGTCATCTTCAAAAAATATTGAAAAAAATATATGTGATTCTACTCTTCCTAAAACACCAGGAAGTGAAAAAATTATCGGCAGAAATGCATTACAGCGACTACAAAAAATTATCAAAATTAAGCATATTTGGCGATTTAGTGCTGTTAGGCTTTCAGTTCGCTAGTACCGAGATTGCCGTGTACGAACAGAACCGTGTTTTGTTTTTGCGCCCATTACTCAAAATCAATCGCGTAACAATGTGAAATCGCCAAATATGCTTAATTTTGATATTTTTTTTGTGGTCGCTGCAATTCCTTTCAGCCAATAATTTTTCACTTTATGGTGTTTTAGGAAGAGTAAAATCACATATATATATATTTTTTTCAGTATTTTTTGAAGACGACACCTTTTGAATGTTTTCTTGTTAGTGAATTTGTATAGGAAAATATAGAAAAAAGACTTGTAGTGGTCACAACATACTAGATTTTTTTTTTTTGTATGATATGTGTTATTCAAATTCATTATTGATTATTCCCTACTTAAAATGGCTCTAATAGAACCTATGCCACTGGTTTGTGCACAGGGACATCCAAAAAATGCCAATGCCTTGCGCTTTAGGGGAGACATTTTTATAAACCACATTTAAATAACTTCATCAAAAAATCATAAAGAATTTCGCATTTATTGTTTGTATGCTAAAAACTAGTTGGCATAGGTGGACTCTGCTCAGTTCCCCATCATATTTATGTTCTCAGAAATTTCTAGTGCGAGACATATTATAATCATGTTAAAAGAAATGAATTTGACCAAAGCTTGATGCATTGACAGAAAGAAATCCCCGCCTAATAGGCTATCCACCGTTCACTTCCATATAATTATCTTATTCTAATTTATTAATTTTTTTATCAGGGTCATTTCTGTTGTTTAGTTTTCATGCTACTATTTCCATTGCAATAAACCTCAAAATTCATATTTATATGAAAAATTTACAATTTCGCTATGTTGATAAAATCGTAAATTACGAATAATTTACGAAAATTTCCTAGTAGAATATTTGTATTCAATCATGTTCAAACAAATATCATAAACTTAATTTTGAAGTTGTCTAATGTATTTAGGATCCTCAAAATGGAAGTTTATGCTCAATTTTGCCTTATTCTGACATGTTAAGGAAATCGTAAATTCCAAATAACTTACGAATTTTTTTTAATTGGAAAAATCATAGTCTACTATATCCATGCCAGTATCCTAAATAATATTTCGAAAGTGGTTTGACACCTTTACGATGAAAATAACCCTCAAGATTGAAGTTTATGTGAAATTTTGCTCTATTCTGACATGTTAAGAAATTCATAAATTTCCAATAACTTGCGAAATTTTCAAAGTAGCATATTTATAGTTACTGATGTTCATTCCGGCATCAAAACTGATATTTTAAAACTGGTCTGACTGTTTTACAGTAAAAAGTTTCCATTAAATGCACGTTTAAGTGAATTTTTGTCCTATTCTCCCATGTTAAGAAAATCGTAAATTTCTAATAACTTACGAAGTTTTTAAATTCGAATGTTGCAAATGAATAGGGTTCTTGCCAGTGTCGAAAGTAATATTTTAAAACTGATCTGACATCTCTGCGACAATTTGTTCTTGAGATATCGTGTACACAGACTAACAAACTAACGGACTGACCCACTAACACACGAACAGACTAACAGACACCCTACAGACAGACACCATAGAAATTTTGTCATTTTCGTATTCCTCACACCTGAAAACGTGTAAAAAAGTCAAAAAACCGAGGTCGAAAATTTTCACGATTACCTAAGTTCCCCATACCTATAGTATGATGGGGAACTAAAATGTTTTGTATGAACTATAATATGCTTAACCTCCAGATTTACAGGGCTACGCAAATTAAGAGCAGCATATCTGCTTGTGTTAAGCATTTTCAATACTCTCCAACAATGTTTCTGAGTGATTATGAATTTAATTAGTCTATATGTCTGTCCATTGTGCGATAATATAGACAAAGAACAATAATAATATAGACAAAGAATGGTATACGATACAACGAATACGTACAGTTGGAAAGTGTTGATAATGAATGTGTACACTCTTTCTCATAATTATAAGGACACCCGTTTTTCTATATTAACTAAACACTGAACACTATTATTTAAACAAATATATTTTTTATTCATTTGAATTTCATTAATACAGTATATTTAAAAAGTTTTATCGTTTTTACATCTTAAAAAACTTTAAATATGGTTAAAAGATGATTTTTCAGGTGTTCACAATTATAAGGACAGCTCGAATTTTAGTAATTTTTTTCAGTTAATCTTTAAATTAATATTTTATGGGGTCTCTTTTTAGGGTTAAACAGTCAGACATTCTCTCTGGTATATATATATATACATTATTTTTTTAATATTCAGTTTCAATACCATTTCATATTGCATATATGATATTATGAATGCATTTAAACTATTTAAAATTGCTTTCCACTTGCATGCACTTTTCTAATATCATAAGTTAAGGTTTTTTCAACTTTTAGGCCATAGGAAAGGCAATAATACAGAAGTTTCTTTCTTCAAACTATTTCCTATTGCTCTAAAAGTAGAGCAAAAATTGTAAGTCTTGTTGAAAAAAATATTATTACCCCCCAAAATCTAACAAAAATCTGAGAATTCCACGTTTAAAATTTGCGGATATTCTCTTGATGTTCATAATAATAGAAAAAATTACTATATTCATTCTGCCTTCAGTAGAAGCAGCTCCCCAGAGCACCATAGATCCATCTTTAAAATGCCCGATTCATATCTGCCTTTTAAAAATCTGCTGTGTCTTTCGCTATCTTCAGATCGTGCCAGTAACTGTTAAAACCATTTGGTTAATCAAGGATAAAATGTTTTTCATCCGAAAATGCAACATTTTACCATTTAATATTGTCTTTATTCAACTTTAACACAGACGTTCTTTCCCCCATTATATGCTGATTGATTATTACAGGTTTTTTATTCATTTTAACATATTATTAATTATTTTAAACATGCATAAATGTGGACCCTAACCTTTCGTTAAAAATTACGAGCAAATTCAGCAGCAGTCATTAGGTGTAGAACAGTAAGAGGAATTACGAGTCTTCGATCTCTGTAAAACAACTCTGATTTTGCATCAGATCTCTCTCCTATCGAACCAGCAGTTCAACGTTTGATCACATTTCCTTCAGCAATTTTAGACCTTCTAATTTCATTAGAAATTCGGCGGATTGAAATTATCCTTCCACTTAAAAAACACATTTATCATACTTTACTACTTGGACGTTCTTTTTATCGAGCAATTATCAGTAATGTCCGTCCAAGAAAAAATGAAGGCTTATATATGAATTAATCTAGCCCAGTAGTTAACATGCCAACTGTAATTTATCCGCTAGTAAGTTAAATAAAACAAAAAAAAATCTGGATTGTCCCTATAATTATGAACATCTAAAAACGTGGAGAAAAACACATTTTGCATTATTTTTTATTAATTTTGTTTTATATTAAAAAAATTATAACAGTTTTGGTTTTAGAATACTAGATATATTAAGTGCACTTAGTATAACCTTGTTTACAATTATTTTTACATTAGTTATTTCAAAATATAAAGTTTCCTTATAAATATGAGAAGGAGTGTACCTCATGATTTTTCATTTTTGTTTTAGTTTTAAAAGGTGTAATGTTTAATGATGTTTTCAAAAACTTAAATAAAATCATAAAATGGCAATAACGTACGTTTTCGTATGGAGTACTGTGATCCATTAAACTTTATAGGGTTACAGATCACCGTTCCCTCAAAGAACGGATATTCTACGGTACGCATACCTATTTTTGCGACAGATTACTTCTGAAGTAAAATATAGCCAGTGCTCAATGTGGATAAAGTGTAGAGGAAAATGGAAGAGCTCATTTTTTTATTTATTAATTTATTTTTAAATTTATTATACAATTCCGCTAAAGGCACGTATACTAAAAGTACGCCACGGAGGGGAGATAACATTTCCGCTAAGGGCACGGTCGCTAAGGGCACGACCCCAATGCTTTATCCGATTGAGCTTTATATGCATGTTATAGATCACCATTGAACAAACTGTATAGATTTTGGTGAATCTAGCATTTACAGATTTCTGAAGGGACACAACGAACAATTTTAACTCACTTCCCTACTAGCTAGACGTTTGAAACTTTCACAGTAGCTCGGAACCCGGTGACAACACAATACTTCGAAATCCGATTTTAGAATACTTTTCCTATAATTAATTAAAATAGGAAAATAATAACCTCCTTATCTATATATTAATAGGCAAGCATAAAATTTGTTGTCCCTTTTTAACATATTAATTATGGGAGTAGAGGGTTGAAAATGGTATCATTCGAAAGGTATGGTTAGCCGGAAGGTGCGAATACAAATATTATTTTCTTACGATGTCAAGAAGGTATTTAAAAATACATTTATTTTTTATACATTTTCCCCCATTTTTCCCTTTTATACACATATTCCTTTACATTAAAAAATACCTAAAAGTAGAAAGTTGTTAAATCTGGCAATTTCATAAAGCTCAAATAAAACCATAGACACAGTAATTTGTAGCATCACTATACGCAAGCGAAGTGATGACGTCACTGTCTGTCCATGGAGCCATGAAAAAGATTTCTTACGTTAATCGTCCATTGGATTTTTTGTAAAAAATTATTGAAAAATAACGGAAAATTATCTGCCGAATTTAATTCCGATATTTGGGTTATATATAAGTTACTGTCTGCTGTCTACATGTGTTCGATTGAGTTATTTTTTCTGTAAAATTGATAAAATTTTAATTTAAAATCACAAAACTCCAGAAAAAAAAAACGGCAAACTTCCAGTTTCGAATGTAAACATAAACATTTCATTTGAATGGGTGATATTTAAACAATAAATATTCAACTAATATACTAAATAAAAGGAAAATGCTAAATATTCTATCATAATTTGAAGTTAAATTTGTTTTTAAATGTCTAAATAAAGTATCTGATATAAGATACTAATATGTTGCAACGGAAGAGGTTTTTTGCTGAATTTACATGTTTTGAGCTTTCTTTGCGTTTCAATTAACTGAAATTGGCTACTTATTTTTAAAAAAAGTGTCTTTATTGCTAGCTTTTGTGGGTATAAGAAGCAAGTAGAAGATACGTAAAAACTTTTGATTTCCGGTTTTCGATGAATTTACACGTTTTGAGATTACCTTGCATTTTAATTAAGTGAAATTGACTACTTATTTTTATTTTTTAAGAAGTGGAGTTATTATTCTTTCCTCTGCATATATAAGTAGAAAATATAAGATTCAGAAATGTTTTAGATTTTCGGTTTTCGATAAAGTTACACGTTTTGAAATTTCCCGAACTCAATTCGACCATTTTTGAAAAATATCTTTTTTTTTTTTTTTTTTTTTTTTTTTTGTTCAAACACTGTACTTTATGAACCAATCGAATTTATTTAACAGAATTTGGCACTTGGTTGGACCTTGGTTTGACATGGTACCGATTAGCTTTTGGCCTGTATCACCCAACGAGGGGCGTTTTCACGTTGCGATTTTCTCTCCTTTCAGGAAAGGCTAACATGTACAGAGAGAAATAGTTATATTAAGTAAAACTCTGCTGATTCAGTTAGAGTGAATATCGGCAAACAATTGCCGCAGCTGTGTTGCATTTGCATTCCGTTTAGGACAAGGCAATAACTTTGCTTTGCCTCGCTTTGCAAAAAAAATGGTCGAGTTTCGACCACTGGGCGATACTAGTACGTTATAAATAGCCATTAAAATATTAGCTATAATTAAATGGTTGACAAAAAAAAAAAAAAAAAAAAAAGACAAGTTCATTTTCTTTCAACATAAAAATAAACACACTTAATGAAACGTGAGCGTTAAAATATTATAAAAAGTTAAATGATGCATCCTCACAAAAATGGACATCCTTATCACTTTAAAAATTTTATTTGCTGTAAAATTTATAAAATTTTAATTTCAAATTTCGAAACTGTAGAATAGAAAATGTCAAACTTCCATTTTCGAATGTAAACATAAACATTTCATTTCAAAGGTTTATATTGACACAATAAATATCCAACTAATATACTATTTAAAAGGAAAATAATAAATATTCTATCATAATTTGAAGTCAAATTTGTTTTCAAATGTCTAAATAAAGTATCTGATATAAGATACTAATATGTTGCAGCGGAATAGATTTGATATCTGTCGTCCTTGGCAGGAAAAAAAAAAGATCGCCAAATTATCTGGCGAAGCTATTTAGTTCCTTTCAAAAATCATGGTTGTTTTAACAACGTTAAGAGAGTAATCAGTAATATGAAACAACATATCGTACAATGCATATTTCGAAAATATACATGTGGTATGCATATTTTCGTATTACGTTTTTGATCGCCCAATGCAAAAAACGCCAAGGACAACACAATTTTGAAATTTAAAATTAAAAGCTTATCCATTTTACAGCAAAAGTAACCCAATCTAACACATGTAGACAATAACTTATATATAACTATATCCAAATAGGGGGACTAAAATCGGGAAATAATTTTTCTGAATTTTTAATATTTTTTTACAAAAAAGCCAATGGATAATTAACATAGGAATTTTTTTTTTTTTTTTTTTTTTTTGGTTCCACTTACGGTTAGTGACGTCACACTTCGCTTGCGTATAGCTATGATTCAAAGATTCAACAGAAAATTAAAAAACATGGTATATAAAAAGTTTTTTTTTTTTTTATATATTATATTTACTTCACATAGTTGGTATAAAAATCAGCCTTCAGGTACAATCTAAAAGAAACCAGTATTCTTTATCAATAACTTCTATCCTGTTTGTGCAGTAATTTATTGTGACAGAAATTATTGATAAAAGAATACTGGTTTAAAGAATACTCAATCAGTTTCTTATTTGTGAATCCGGTGTATTATGGATCATCATCCAGTGAGTATTTTCATATCGTTCATAAAACCATTTCTGTATATCTCTATTTTTGATTCTTGTGTATAATGCGGGCATTTCGTCATCTGACATCTAATGCCAACACCGGCACCCTTGGCTGTGACTACAACGTTATCGGCAAAACAATCGCTCTCTCCATTATAAGATAACCCTATTTTTAAAAAATTAAGGGTTAAAACTGCCTCGAAAATTATTGTTTTAGCAATCGCTTTGTAAAGTTTTGATAGAACAATTTATATTTTATTGAACACTAGAAGGCTTTTAGTTTTAAAAATTCCCATGGAAAAATAAATTTTTCATTGTCATTATTATCGGCATGTAGGAGCGGGGGAAGGAAGGCATGTTCCTACCCTACTTTTGCAAAATTAATTTAATCTGTCTTTAACTTTCATTATTCAATTCCTACTATTAGTTCACACTCTCCCTATATATATCTTGTACAAATCTTGCAATCGATTTTTAACTCACTTCCCGACTAGCTAGAAATTTGAAACTTTCACAGTAGCTCAGAACACAATACTTCGAAGTCCGATTTTCGAATTTTTTATTAATTTTCTTATATTTAATTAAAATATAAAAAAAATAACCTCCTAATAGCGTTTAAATAGCCATTAAAATATTAGCTATAATTTAATGGTTGAAAAAAAAAAAAAAAAAATACGAGTTCATTTTCTTTCGACCGAAAAATAAATACATTTAATTCAACGTGAACGTTAAAAAATTATAAAAAGTTAAATGATGCATCTCACAAAAATGGACGTCATGATCACTTTAAAAAATTTATGCACATTGATAAGAGCTGTATGATTCATCAGAAAATTTAAAACAGGGTATCTAAAAAGTTTTTTTTTTTTTTTTAATCTTATAATTATTTGTTTATTTAACTACTTTTTTTATACGCTGTTAATTACTTAATGCTCGAAAATTCAAGTGGAGTCACTTCAGATTTTTATTTTATTTATTTATTTATTTTCCCCCTGCATAACACGACTTAAGTGAGACTTTAAACTTTTTTCTTTTAATTCCTTGATCGAATCTCATGAATCATCTTCCCAAAACATTGTCTGGTCATTTATTCGCCCGTTCCACTTACTGGTTACTGTTGAGAATATAGCCAGCAAAATCGCCGGATCTCTCTACCACTGAGGACATTTGGAGCATCATGAAAAGGGTCCTAGTACCAGCTCGGGATTTTGCCTAACTAACACACCCATTGGACAGAATTCGGCACGATATCTCGCAGGAGGACATCTGCCAACTCTATCGATTAATGCCAAGCCTACATACTGCTTACATAAGGGCAGGCTGAATCATTCACCGCCATTTGTCCGTTAACTCCGTCATTGCTAAAACTAAGACTATTGTATATGACTATTACATGAGATTATATAAGACTGTTATATAATAGTCTTAGGTTTGGCAGTGACGAACGACCCTATAAGATTATTGTATGACACTATATAAGACTATTATATAGTAATCTTAAGTTTAGCAATGACGGACTTGACGTACAAATGGCGGCGAATGATTCAGCCTGTTATGTAGTAAGGGTCAGAAGAGGGTCAACGCGTTATTGACTTGGCCTCTGAGGCTGCTTCTCTTGATTAAATCCTCCTAAATTTCTGAAACTGTAATCATTTGTACATCCTATTTGTACATAATTCCTACGTCTCCCTATGTACATCACATCTACCCATTTTCGTCCCTTTCGGATAACTCCTTGGTGTGTCTTTTTTTTTTTTGTCTTAAAGTGTAATTCAGTTTGAAATTCTGAAGTGGCCGCCCTTTCCAACCGAGAGGGCGGATCGAGTTACATCATAAACTCGGTTAAGGATTTGATTTGTATATATATATAGGGTTTTAAGCAAATCCATAAATGTTTATATAAATAAAACATAAAAGGGGGTAAATAAAAGCTTTTCTCTCTTTTCAGAGCAGGAGAACCAGGACGAGCAGCCCGAGATCATCGAGGATTGCTGTGCGTGCGACGAGGCGAAGTACGAGCTCACCTTTGAGGGACTCTGGTCCAGACACACGCACCCCAAAGACTTCCCCACCAGTAAGTATTATGCATTTCATTCTCCTCGCCTATGTTTGTATTAATATCTCTGCCCCCCCTCTTCGCACGGGGAAAAATGTAAAAGAAAAATTGTTAGCAAAGGATCCACCGACAAGAGATTGTTTTGAGTTCTGAGCCTCTGCTGGTTCTTCGCGCGTAAAAAACAGAAAGAAACAACGAGATAAACAAAGTAGAGTGCTGATTCAATGGATAAAGGATTACCTTTCCGTGGTTCAACATCAATCACGTGATATGAACCAATAGATTGCCCCTTTATCCCTATTTTGACATTTAAAATTTCAGTTCGGCAAATTATCATTATTATTATGCAACACGTGAGTCCTATGACCGACAGAAATTGTTTTTTAAACAATTTTTCACATGAATGATAAACAATAAAATACTTTTTTACTTCCTTCTGTATTCAGAAGTAGAAAATATTGGATTCGTAAAAATATTCGACTTCTGGTTTTCGATAGATTGACACGTTTTGACAGGTCTAGAACACGATTTGACCATTTTTAGAAAATGTCCGTCTGTCTGTGTGTGTGACAAAAATTTTGTGGCAACTGTATCTCTGGAACTAATGCTCAGAATTGTATACAAATTTATAGGTAGATGCACCTTCACCTAAATGATTCCCTATCCACTTTTGGTGTCAACCGTTCAACAGGTAGCGCTGCTATACAGTGATATCTGCAGTTTAAGGGGAGGCTATATCTCAGGTTCTATTGCGTATAATCAAACAAAACATGACATGTGAGAAGGCCATTATGAGACATTATACTGATACAAGTTGGAGGCTTATAGGCCAATAAATGGCGCTGCTAACTATAAAATTCCTCGATATTGGGAAGGCTATATCTCAACTTGTAGGGCATATAACTGTACGAAACTTGATATGTGAGATAACCATTATAAAAATGCATTTTTACTTTCTTCTATATTCAATAGAAGAAAGTATTGGATTCGTAAAAGTTTTCGACTTCGGGTTTTTGATGGACTTACATGTTTTCAGAGCTGTAGAACACGATTACACACTTTTAGAAAATGTCTGTCTGTCTGTGTGTGACAAAATTTTGTGCGACTGTATCTCAAGAACTACTGCACAGAATTCCATACAAATTGGAATGTAATTACACATTGACATAAATGAGTGCCTATCAACTTTCGGTAAAACTTGTCCAACAGCTTGCGTTGCCATCCTGCTTTTTCTAAATCTTTAACATGGTGGTATAGGACAAAATTTTGTATAAATGTGCATAAAGAGAATTATTTTTTAATAAACATTATGAAATTTAAAAGAATTATTTTAATAGAACTGAAAAAAAAAAAAAAAAATGTGTATGTAGGAGCCTCGCCTCCCCCCTGGGGGGAAGTCTCCCCTCGAGGAGAGTAAATTTTCATGATGGGTGTCTTTCAAAAGAGCTCGCCAATACCTTTAAAAGGAATGTTGAACCATCGATCTGCGATAATTTAAAATAAAGTAATCGATTTTTTTTTATATTTTAACCAAAATAAAAGTAAAATGTAATATTAATAATAAAATTTACTTTAAAAAAAAAAAAAAAATATTTATTTATTTAGTTTTATACTACTTCTCTAATATAGAAATCGTCTGCATTACCATGGAAGATAATTTTTTTTAATAATAATTTTAATAAATTATTTTTACTGAGTGAATTTCTATAGGAAAATATAGAAGAAAGTCATGTGTTGGCCACAACATACTAGTTTAAGATGTTATTTACAGACAATAAAACTGAGTTTCTTTTTATAGTAAGTGTTATTTTTCTCTAAATTGCAAATCATTTGCATTCATCATGTTAGATAATTAAAAAAATAATAATAATTTTAATAAATTATTTGTACTAATTGAATTTGTACAGGAAAATATAGAAGAAAGTCTTGTGGTGGCCACAGCATACTAGTTTTTCCCAACAAAGTTTAAAAGTGTTTTTAAAGAAAAGTTTTAAACTTTGTTAAAAGAGCTAAATTTAAAAACAAATAATAATTCCTCAACTATTTTTAAATATATGTTGTCTGTTAAATTTTGACTACACGAAATAAAAAGAAGTAAAATAAAAACAAAAATGATTTAGAACAAAAAAAAAATGTATATATTAAATTACGTAAGTAAACAAAAACATTTGCGGTTATGACTTTCGCCAAGCACAATCTCCAAACAGTTGCCATAGAAATTTATTGAAAACTAGCCGCCTTCGGCGACCAGCTGGTTCGCGATCCTTAAAAAATCCGACTTTACGAAACTCCCGCTCGGTGGCGCCTGCGGCGCCTTTTTCCAGTTTCAGGTCTTACAACAGCTTAGTGACATATAGTGAAAATAGCTTAATTGAAAAATCTCAGTAAATTCCCGCTCGGTAGCGCCTGCGGCGCCCTCTTCCAGTTTCAATATCTGAAACAATGTTATGATCTTTCAAATTTCTGACTTCAGCAAAGTCCCGCTCGGTGGCGCCTGTGGCGCCTTATCCCGGTTTTAGAACTGTTTAATTCCAAATAAACAAACCTTTCAAATGATGTATTTTAATTAGTAGCTGAGATACCAAAGAAAACCTAATCAGGAAACCGCGAAACGTGTAAATCGGGTGAAATCTCGAGTTCCACTTTCGATAATATAAAAGTACTTTAAAATATCTTTCGAATGATTTATTAAAAATAATTTAATCGTAATTAGAATTTGAAATACGCGTATTAGAATAAAATTTAATTTGCAATTAAAATGTAAATTTTTGTTTATTCTCCAAAATCGAGGAAATTTGAACTGCAAAACATTGTGTTATGTGAGAGTAAAAGATATTTATTTCTCTTTCGTTCTACTTTCAAAATATCGTCTGCGAAGTTGCCATGGTAGCAAAAAACTCCACTGTTGTTCGAACGACAAACGCAAGAGTTTCAGAAACGTCGATTCAGAATTTCATCAAAAACTGCAGGGATACTGAAAATTAAAAAAATTATAACTCATTCAGTTTTTGAAATTTTCTCTCAATCTTTTGGGAATTGAATTGTTAAAGCGAGATCTATATATATATATATATATATATATATATATATATAAAAAAAAAATGATTTATTTCTAAACGCTTTTGAGTTATAAAATGTTTTGTGAAAAATCGATGTTTTGTAAAATCTAAAAATATGGATAGCTAATCCGTATTTTGTAA
This sequence comes from Salticus scenicus, assembly GCA_963930645.1. NCBI lineage: Eukaryota > Metazoa > Arthropoda > Arachnida > Araneae > Salticidae > Salticus > Salticus scenicus. The sequence goes on along the minus strand of OZ005658.1, from coordinate 37,191,374 downwards.
AAATGTTTATATGGTTCGAAAGAGGATTAAATGTCCTTTCCAAATATACCAGTTGTTAAGAAATGGAACATTTACTCGGTCGTACAGGGCGTTTCAAAAAAGATGATCGAGAAAAAGAGAAATTGACCCTTTTTACAACTTTTTTTAAAAATATAAAAAATCCGTATTTAAAAAAAAAAAAAAAAAAAAAAAAAAAAAAAAAAAAATGTACCGTAAGAATCGGTAATAAATGCTCTTTCTCGTGGTACAGGTGTATTTTCGATATTTTCAACAGATCGGCAGCGATCGCTTTAGAAAAACCCGCGAAATTTCTCTCTCTCTCTCTGCTTTATCTTTTGAGAAACACGCTGAAGGGCGGAAATTACGACCCGCTCGCTTTTTAATTAGACATTGGTCGACGTTTTAATTAATATCTCCGGAACTAATTAAAATTTTTAAATTCTGTTTTCACTATCAACTCGGGAAGGCTTCTGAGCAACCGTGTGTCAAATTTTATACTTCTGTGTTCAGTAGGGGCTGAACGTATAGATGCAGAGACAGACAGACATCTTCTTTTATTATTATAGATAAGCTTGTAACCAAGGAAACCAACGCAATAACGCATAGATGGTTCATAGCACATGGCTCATGTTGGACCGTGTTAGGGTTACCATTTATCACTCTTCTTTATTTATCTCGTTGAAAATAAATGAAAGAAAAATTGCAAGCAAATGCGATTCATTTGATCCGTTGGCGTTTATTTTGCGTTCATAGATGAACGCAGACTAAGTCTGGTACAAGTCTATAGTGAAAAATAAAGATTTGTAATTTTTTTTTCTTTTGTTTTTCTTTAAGCTTCAAGCTTGTTGGAGAACACTGCAGACAAACTATGCAAATGCTCGAAGGTCTGGACGCGAGTACAAGATGTAGAAACGAGGCCTGACTGTCTGCGGCTAGTGTCCTGGGCACGAAATTTCTCAGGGGCACAAAATTTTACTAATGGCTAAAATAGAGGGTCTAAATCTTCCTTTATCTTTCTTTTCTTTTTTTAACTCAACTGTGTTTCACTTACATAAATGAAAATTTAAAACTGACTGGGGGTAATTTTTTTTTTTGTGTTTAAAACCTGGCCTAAAACAACATCAGATTAAAATTTTGATCAAACTAGTTGGCATAGGTGGACTCTGCTCAGTTCCCCATCATATTTATGTTCTCAGAAATTTCTAGTGCGAGACATATTACTAGTGGATCTGCAGATCAGGAGCCTCAACGTCCTATTTGCATCAGACATTATTCAATAGGTCATTTTTATTTATTCCTTATTATATAATAGTACTAGCAGACCCGACCACGCTTTGCTGCGGCTAAGTAATACGTTGATAATTTGATAAGGTATATAGTATTTCCCCACAACTGAATTTGGCGATTTTTTTTTTTTTTTTTTTTTTTTTGGCGCCTTTTTGAACGATAACGAAGTCGTTCTGGATTATTTGCAATGAAATATGTTAACCTGCATGCTTTTATTTTAGATTTATGATTTAGCCATAATCGCCAAATCCAGTTGTGGGGAAATACTATAGTTGTTACCCATAACTATAAGTTATAATATAACTTCAGTAATTATATTCGGATAATTATAACTTCAGTATATCCCCACAGCTGAATTTGGCGATTTTTCTTTGGCGCCGTTTTGAACGATAACGATGTCGCTCTGGACTGTTTGTGATATAATATGGCAGCATATATGTTGTTTATTTTGGATTTATTATTTTATGTTTTTGATTTATGATTTAGATTATCATTTATGATTTATGATTTGTAGATTTATGATTTAGCCATAATCGCCAACAAAAAATCGCCAAATATCGTTGTGGGGATATAGTGATTTATATATTACTGAAAAAAATAATATATTTTAACGAAGTGGTGAGAAGATTCTGAGTATGTTAAAATTTTAATAGTAAATTCAAGTTAATCAAGAAGGAAAGCATTGAGGATTAAAATAAGAAAATTGCAAGTTTTTAAGATCGCATTTTCAGCAACAAATATGAGTCAAAATTTAATGCAAAATACATATATAAATCACAAATTTAATCAGGAACGTTAAATTGGTGAGTTATTAAAGAAAAAGTAAAGAAAAATAAGAGAAATAATTAATTAAAGTTTCGAACATCGATCATATAGATTAGCGTTACAAAACAAATAAACAGACTTAAACTCTTCCAGACTTTTAAATAAGTTTTAAATAAAGTTTTAAAATTTAATGTTAAATAAAACAGACTTTTAAATAAGTTTTAAAATATTGAAATGGTTACTTTTTATTTAGAACGTTATGTATAGATCACAAATTTCTTAAAGAAAACGAAGTGATACAGATTAGAATAATGCAACAAAAATTGAAAAAGCAAGGTTATGTCGTAAATAAATTTTTAACACACGTGTCACGTGAAATAAATTGTAACATATACATAATGTATCTGATATAAGATATTAACATGTTGCAGCGGAATAAATTTCATATCTATCATCCTTGGCGGAAAAAAAATAATATTGCCAAATTATCTGGCGCACACATTTAATTCCTTTCAAAAATCATGGTTATTTTAACAACTTATATTAAGAGAGTAATGAATAATATGAAACAATATTTCACACAATACATATTACGAAAATATACATCTAGCTTGTATATTTTCGTGTTACGTTTTTGATCGCCAAATACGAAAAACTCCAAGGACGACAGAGCTTTGAAATTTAAAATTAAATTTTGTCAATTTAACAGTAAAATAACTCAATCTAACGTATGCACATGATAAATAATACATATCTATACAAAAATATGGGGATTGAAATCCGGAAATAATTTTCCTCGTTTTTTAATAATTTTTTACAAAAAATACAATGGGCGATTAACATAAGAAATCTTTTTCTTGATTTCACAGACGGTCAGTGACGTCACACTTCGCTTGTGTATAACTACATACTTTATCAATGCGAATAAAATCTTTAAATTGATTATGACGTCAATTTTCGTGAGATGTATAATTTAACTTTTTATAATTTTTTAATGTTCACGTTTGATTAAATGTATTTACTTTTATGTCGAAAGAAAATGAACTCGTATTTTTTCTTTTTGGCAACAATTAAACTTATGGAACTCGCAGATATTTTGGAGCAACTGTAACAAAGGTCTATAATCAACAAATAATTGCAATAAAACAATATTGTGACAATAAATAGAGATAAAAACTATCCTATCTCTCAAGTTGGACCAAACTGCACACAGTGTGCAAAATTTCATTAAAATCGGTTCCTTAGTTCAGGAGTTTACCCCGGACAAACATCGTGACACGTAATTTTTATATATATACAGATACAGATATCTATGATAGAACTACATTAGCACTTTATCAATGTGTATAAAATCTTTAAATTGATTATGACGTCAATTTTCGTGAGATGCATAATTTAACTTTTTATAATTTTTTAACGTTCACGTTTGATTAAATGTATTTATTTTTATGTCGAAAGAAAATGAACTCGTATTTTTTTTTTTTTTTTTTTTTTTTTGGCAACAATTAAATTAATGGAACTCACAGATATTTTGGAGCAACTTTAATAAAGGTCTATAATTAACAAATAATTGCAATAAAACAATATTGTGACAATAAATTGAGATAAAAACTATCCTATCTCTCAAGTTGGACCAAACTGCACACAGTGTGCAAAATTTCATTAAAATCGGTTCCTTAGTTTAGGAGTTTACTCCGGACAAACATCGTGACACGTAATTTATATATATATACAGATATATTGATTCGATCGACTTATTACCAAAATCAAATACATTCCTGAGGGGGGCGGCAGCCCCCCTCAACCCCCCGTTGTATCTCTCTTTGTATACCTATTTGTATATGATATAAAGTGTTACGAAATTGTAAATAATTGCATTTATTTTTGTATAAATTCTTTCAAAGAGGTTTAGTAAGTTGATAAAATGCTAATTTTGTGCCTTTATAGTCGTTTTAGCGTTAAAATAGCCAAATTTTCCTTTAAAAACGCATTAAAAAGCTCCTATAAGGGAAGAAATAAATTTGGCGCCAAATTTGGCGACTATTTCCCTCCTTGGCGATTTTTTTGGCGATCTTGGCGAGAAAATCCTTATTAGGGATATACCAAATATGGAAGCTCTAATCTCATTGGCTGATGTGATACGAGAATTTTCCAGAACAGTCTGTTTTCGATAGAAAAGTATAAAAGGAGCATTATTTTCGCCAAGGCGGTCAGTCTCAGATCTATATCAGTTTCGTCAAATGCTTGCTCAATGGGCTCATGAATATGTGTACCAAATTGCAAGTCAATAGCGTTATTTTGGGGGCCACTATCGCGGTACATACAAATTCTTCCCATAGGCCATAATGGTAAAAAAAACTTTGGCGTGTCTCTGTACACGAACTTACAAATGGAATGCACACCGAAAACTATACAGCTAATTTCGTGGGCATCATGAACATGTGTACAAAATTTCAAGTCAATAGCGTGTTTTTTGCGGCCGCTATCGCATGACAGGCAGACAGACAGACGGAATCCAAAATCATTTTGAGTCTCAACAGAGGGCCTCCATTCACATTTCGGCAAAAATTGGAAGTCAATAGCTTGATTTTTGCGGTGGCTATCGCGGTACATACAGATTCTTCCCATAGGCCCTAATCATAAAAAATCTTTGGCGTGTCCTTGTACACGAACTACAAATGGAATACACACCTAAAACTATACAGCTGATTCCGTTGGGCTCATGAACTCGTGTACCAAATTGCAAGTCAATAGCGTGATTTTTGTGGCCGCTATCGCGGTACATGCAAATTCCTCCCATAGGCCGTAATGATAAGAAAAACTTTGGCGTGTCCCTGTACACAAATTACAAATGGAATACACACCCAAAACTATACAGCAGATTTCGCGGGGCATATGAACACGTGTACCAAATTGCAAGTCACTAGCGTGATTTTTGTGGCCGCTATCGTGATACATATAAATTTCTCCCATAGGCCGTAATGATAAGAAAAACTTTGGCGTGTCCCTGTATACGAACTACAAATGGAATACATACCAAAAACTATATAGCTGATTTCGTGGGGCTCATGAACATGTGTACCAAATTTCAAGTAAATAGCGCTTTTTTGGCGGCCGCTATCGCGCGACAGACAGACACAGCCCAAAACCGTTTTGAGTCTCAACAGAGGGCCTCCACTGACGTTTCGGCAATAATGTTAAAAGAAATCAATTTGACCAAAGCTTCATACAGTGACAGAATGAAATCCCCGCCTAATAGGCTATCCACCGTTCATTTCGATATATTTATCTTATTCTAATCTATTAATTTATTTTATCAGGGTCCATTTCGTTGTTTAGTTTTCATGCTACTATTTCCAATGCAATAATCCTCAAATTCATATTTATATGAAAAATTTACAATTTCGCTATGTTGATAAAATCGTAAATTACGAATAATTTACGAAATTTTCCTATTAGAATATTTGTATTCAATCATGTTCAAACAAATATCATAAACGTAATTTTGAAGTTGTCTAACGTATTTAGGATCCTCAAAATGGAAGTTTATGCTCAATTTTGCTTTATTCTGACATGTTAAATAAATCGTAAATTCCAAATAACTTACGAATTTTTTAAATTGGAAAAATCATAGTCTATGATATCCATGCCAGTATCCTAAATATTATTTCGAAAGTGGTTTGACATCTTTACGATGAAAATATCCCTCAAGATTGACGTTTATGTGAAATTTTGCTCTTATTCAGCCATGTTAAGAAATTCGTAAATTTCCAATAACTTACGAAATCTTTATATTGGAAAATTCATAGTCATTAATATTCATGCCAGTGTCCTAAATAATGTTTCAAAAGTAGTCTGACATCTTTACGATGAAAATATCTCTCAAAATGGATGTTTATGTGAAATTTTCCCTTATACTGCCATGTTAAGAAATTCGTAAATTTCCAGTAACTTGCGAAATTTTCAAAGTAGCACATTTATAGTTACTGATGTTCATTCCGGCATCAAAACTGATATTTTAAAACGGGTCTGACATTTTTACAATAAAAAGTTTTCATTTAATGCACGTTTAAGTGATTTTTTGTCCTATTCTCCCATGTTAAGAAAATCGTAAATTTCGAATAACTTACGAAGTTTTTAAAATCGAATGTTGCAAATGAATAGGGTTCTTGCCAGTGTCGAAAGTAATATTTTAAAACTGATCTGACCTCTCTGCGACAATTTGTTCTTGAGATATCGTGTACACAGACTAACAAACTAACGGACTGACCCACTAACACACTAACAGACTAACAGACTAACAGACACCCTACAGACAGACACCATAGAAATTTTGTCATTTTCGGATTCCTCACACCTGAAAACGTGTAGAAAAGTCAAAAAACCGAGGTCGAAATTTTTCACGATTACCTAAGTTCCCCATACCTATAGTATGATGGGGAACTAATATATATATATATATTACTTTCCGAACACTATAGTGAGGAAAGTGTTGTTATCATGTCAAAAATCGGAATTTGAGATTTTGACGTTTCTATACGTTTCGAGGTCCCCTGAGTCCGTTTTCACTATTTTTACGATTATGTGTGTATGTTTGTGAGTGAACACGCTTGCGTCTAAACGCTTTGTTCGAATAAGCTGAAAGTTGGTACCTATATTGTAAGTCACCATAGTACAAACCCTATTGATTTTGTTATAGTTTTTTTACAGGAACACCAGGAAAAATTCTTTATCATTATGACCTATGGGGTCAAATTTACACATGTTATAGGTCACAGTTGCACGATCTGTATAGATTTTGGTGAATTTAGCACTTACAGTTTTTTTACAGGGGCACAAAGAAAAATTCTTTATCATTATGGCCTATGAGACCCAATTTTTAAAAGTGCGCCTTATTCAATTGAGCTGAAAATTTATATGAATATTATAAATCACTGTTGCACTAAATATAAGCATTCTGGTGAATCTAGCATTTATAGGTTTTTACAGGGAGACAACGAAAAATTCTTTATCATCATGATCTAGGGGCTCGAAGTTCAGTGGCGTTCAATAAAACGTCGTGTACTATAGGGAGAAAAATACTCAAACACTCTTATGGTTTTTCGGTCTTTTGTTCGTTTAACAACTCCTCTTTCTTTACTGTATCTACAAAACTGTTAATTTCTCAATGTTCGGAAATTCAAGTGGAGTCACTCCAGATTTTTTTTTTTTTTCAATTTGCTTTTTCGCCTGCTAAAAATTGTGGTATATTACTAATCGATTTTTTTTTTTTTTTTTTTTTTGGGTGGGGGGCAGGGGGGATGAGGGAGAACTCTTGGTCTTCTAAGGGGGCAGGAAAATTTTAAAGTGCCCTGGACACAAAAATTTTTTAGTCGGGCCCTGTGCAGACATGCTACCGGGACATAGCGCAGGCAGGAAAGACACTGTCGAAGAAATGGGTGACCCATTCGAGATTTTTGTAAAAATAATAAGTTTATTTCTGCGGGCACGCTCAAGTAAGGCGCTGCCAGTCGTAAGGTGTTACAGGGAGTGGGGTCCGCATAGTGCGGGTGGGAAAACTGACAGAGGAAACACAAATCGAGATTTTGATTGGTGTTAATTTTGACTATTTTAATTCATTATTATTTTTAGGATTTTTTATTAATAGATGATAACGGACTTTTCCGAATTCATTTATAGAGTGACCAGCAAAGGCGTGCATTGAAAAAAAAAAAAAAAATAAATGTTTGGTTTCTGTGTGAATCATCAAAAGGTTACTGGGTCGATTCCAAATGAACTCATCGTACGGGCTGTGAAACATAACTGAAAGATGTCGCTGTATTTTCATTGTGATCAACTAAGAGTATTGAAATGAATTATTATTATTTTTAAAAAACTTGTGATAAATGTTCCATTTATAAGGGATATAAGGACCCCTATTCTTTTTTCCAGATGAGTGGCTAACCCATTTCTCGGACATCATCGGCGCCTCGCACACGAGCGACTTCCGCATGTGGGAGTACGGCGGCATCGCCTCCGAAGGGGTTAAAGAGGTGGCCGAGAGGGGCATTACCAAAAGGCTCGAGTCCGAACTCAAGACGGAGGTGAGTCCAGGAACACTTTCATGCAAAGGAGTGGTTTGTGAAATAACAATCAACCTGAATATGTGTTTATTTATTGGAGAGTTTTCCAAACTTTATTTTTCTCTTCTTCGTACTCTGTGCTGGATCCAGTCTTGCCAGCGCAAAGAAAAGTTTGAAATATATGTTTCATAAACGAAATCTCCTTAATTTTTGCCATTCAGGTGCACATTTTTATGCTTTTTAGCTCTCTAGCACAGCGGTCGCACCCTCACCTAAAATAAACGGCCAACAGTCCAACCCTAAAGTAAAAAGGCAAGGACTCGTAAAACGTAGTGCTATAGATTCGATGCCGATGACGAACTTACTTTTCTCAAAAAGTATGCGTTCTATCAAAATGGCGTATGACACTTTTCTTGCGAGCTTTAAAATGAGATTTGAACGAAAGACTTGCCATGTTTCAGTGGCTCTACTTTTTTCTTGAAATGACAAAAATTGATTTTTTGGGGAGTAGTGCGTTGATTTACAACCCATTTTCGTTAAAGTAGGTATAGAAAGTTTTTTAATCTCGCTGAGGAAACCTCCTAGAAATATCTTTATTTAAAAGAAGGAAAAAGAAGAACCTTGCCGTTTTTTAATGTATCGTGTCTTTTCTCTTTCTTAACTTAAACCGTCAAAACCGTTTCACATAAAAACATGCAATTTGGCAGTTTTGTACAAAAGAATGTGACAGACTTTTGAACAAACAACGTGAAACAAACCCTTTATAGGTCAAAGGGTGACTCTGCTCTACTCATGCGTCGGAACTCCATATCCGGATATACGCTAGGGGAAAAAAAATGTATATATATATATATATATATATATCCGGATCTGTTTTTTGTTTTTTACGGATCTAATACAGATTTTTTGTAAAAATAATATAAGGATTAGAAAAAAACTTAAAACAATAATTTTGTACTTTCCTCTAATATTCAACAGGAAAAGGATTCTTAAAAACCTTCGACTTCCGGTTTTCAATGGATTTACCCGTTTCGAGAAGTCCAGAACATTTTTAGACCCTTTCTGACCATTTTTAGAAAATGCCTTTCTGTGTATGTGTGTGACAAAAAAATTTCTCACGACTGTCTCGGGAACTATTGCGGAGAATTACAGATTTATATGCAGACACACCTTGACATAAAGTAGCGTCTACCAACTTTTAGTGCCAACAGGCGGTGCTGCTATACAGCGATATACTGCACAGAACTACACATAAATTTATGTGTAGATGTACCTTGACATAATTTAGTTTATGTTAACTTTTGATGTCAATCGCTCAACAGGTAGCGCTGCTATATCGCGATTTGCGCAATTTTTAGAAAGGCTGTATCTTAGCAACTACTGCACAGAATTGCACATATATTTATGTCTAGTTGCACTGAGATATACGTTGGTGCTTGCCGACTTTGGGTGCCAATCTCTTGACAGGTGGCGCTTCTATACAGCGATTTCCGCAGTTTAACAAAAGGATCTCGGGTTCTATTGCGTATAATCGAACAAATCTTGATATAGGAAAAGGCTATTATAAGACTTAATACTTATTAAATTAGACGCATATCCGCCGATAAGTGGCACTTCTGTACTGCAATTTTCCCGAGACTTGAAAGGATGTCGTCTGCATTGTTAAAATACCACTGTCAGATGAAAATCGTCTGAAGTCATAAAAAGTCGTAATAAATACAAAAAGTTACAAATAATTTTTATTGGGTGAATTATTATATGAAAACTTTTTGATAGCCACAACATACTAGTTTTTAATATGTCAATAAGATTATTGTATCATGATTTTTACAAAATATTCTTCTTTACCTTTCTAGTATAACAATGGGTCGATAAACTACTTGAAACCTGGAAAAGGTTGCATGACTGCGCTACCTATCTGACGATATACATTTAAACTGATTCAGCGTAGCTTATATTAGCCATCCCGTGTACTAAGTTTGATGCGCTTATACTCTATAGAAGCTAAGATATTGCTTTAACGCAAGTACGGAAAATTGCAGAATAGTTGCTCCACCTATAGGCCGATGTACACACAAATTATATTGGCATACTTTGTTGATAACAAATTATCTTACACGTAAAATACGGGTGCATAATATACACTGTAGAAACCAAGATATAGTCTTTCAGTAAATTAGGGTTATGCAGCATAACAGTGCAACCATAGGGCACCCAAATATAATCAGTATAACTTATATCGGGAAGTTTCATGACATTCTGTGCACTTTTTCGTAAGATACAGTTCTCACGAAATTTCGCTAGCACACATACGCAAACATACAGACGTTTTCTAAAAATAGCTCAGGACATTTTAAAACGTACAAAACTGCACAAAAACCGGACTCTTCTTACGCATGCAGGAAAAAAGTAAAATTGTTTGCTGAAACAATGAATGGGATAGGAACGAAAGCTTTATTTAGAAAATGTCTTACACTCTTAAAAATTTCCGTTCAATGTTGAACCAGCGAATGGGTCTAGCTAAGAGAAAATTCCAAACAATGGAACACTTGCTTTCTCGAAAAATGTGATCATGGTTCAACTTTCAACATGGTTCAAAGTTGAACCAACCCATGGGAATACCTTTAGTCCAGAACACCGCTTTGCGCATGCTCGCTCAGAAGCCTGCTCCGCTGCTCACGTGACTTATGACGAGACGACTTGTTCTTGTTGGTGCTTACGGTGAGTTTTTGTGAAAGTTTCAGGTAGTTTCAGAAAGATATTTCAGGCAAAGAACTTCTAATAGATAAGAAAGGAAGGCTACGGAAACCGTAACTAACGAAAGCTTTGCACAATTGATACGTTTTTCCCCGCTCCATCTGCGAAATCGCCAAGTATACTATGGCAAACCTCAAAAGCGTCATGGCGTGCACCATTTTGAAACTGAATGAAGTTGTCATTTGTCGTTGACCGTTGTCGTTATTATCTATCCTGTTAAAAGTGATGTGTAAATTTTCTGTGAAATCATAATGAATTAAGCACAGCCTGAAACTACTTTTAGTTTCATTGTAGTCCTGAAAGGTAAATGATATTTTACTTACCACTTGCAAGCTGGTACAATCCTTAAAAGCTCAAAGTTTTAATATCCTTTGGCTTTGGGTTTTGTACCTGCTAGTATTTCCAAGTTGAAGAAGCTAGTAATGAAGTGAGTGTTTTATTATTATTATTTTCTTCTTTAATTTTGTATTTTCTTCTTTAATTTTTGGTGTGGATCTAGGTTTAAAATTTTGGTACACTTTTTTAAATTAATAAATACTCATGTAAATTTCTACTATTTTTGTAAAAAAAAAAAAAAAAAAAAAAAGATATCGAGCAAAGCTTTAAACTTTAGCATTAGCAGTCAACCGATTTCCTGTTTAATATAAAAATATATAATATTAAGCTACCAATGTTTTATTGAACTAAGTGTGTGCATATGCAGTAATTTCATACAATATTGAAAACAGGTTTTAGGCATACAAAAATTTGAATTAATCATTTACTTAAACAAAATGTTTTTGAAATGCTTGTTTATGAATTTAAATTTTGTGAAGAGAGCAAGCAACCTATCACTCCTAATTTTAGTTTAGATTTTATTTATTGTTATTGTTGTTGTTGTTGTTGTTAAAATTATAGCCATTTGATTTTCTTTTAATTGCAAATTTTAATTTCTGTTTACATTGATTAAATTTTCTATCAGTAACTGCATTAACAATTTTATTGGAAATAATAGTAATGATAATCAAGCACATTTAAGAGATGAAGCAAAATTTTTGGATAAACAGATTAGTCAATGTACAATGTCTGTTAAAACAATTTAGGCAATTTAGATTAATATGCATTTATACTATAATCCTGAAAATATTGTAAATATATGTGTTCTGAATTGTAAAAGGGGAATGTGCAATATTTTATTTTATTTTATTTTTTAGCAGTGCTTAAAATTATTTTAATCCTTAAAATATGTTCTCCTTATTTAAGACTTATGAAATTTCATGTAAAATGTATCATTCTAGTACGTTGTATCCATTACAAATTTTTTTCCTATATCAGTTTAAATAACAGTACAGTACCACGTACCACCTATTAATTAAATGCACAAAAAATTTAATTAACATAGCTTCTCACAACAAATGTTTTAAATATACCTACTGTTTAGTGTAATTTTAAGTAATAGGTGTTGAGATACAGCAATGTGGAAAATTATAGACATTTATAGCAGTGCCACCTATCGGCCGATATACACCCATATTTAATAAACATTTCAGCACCAATTTCACCACCAAAATGACCTTCAAAAGTCAGGGAATATCAAAAAGATCCCTGTTTATGATATTTAACTTTTATTTGGTTATTGATCTTTTAAAAAATTATTATGGTTCTATTTAAATTAACACGGTGGAATCTAGTTTAAATTTTAATACATGCTAATATGTAAGAGTTAACTCTATTTATAGTTGCACAGTCAAACCTCGTTAATACATCACTCTGCACATAAGACACCCCTTTTTCTTAGTCCCAAAATTCCTTTAACTCCGCATAACAAGTCAAACCGCTTAACACAGTTTTTCAGAAGTCCCAAAAGTGATGTATTAATGAGGTTTGACTGTAATTATATTTATCACAAAACAGTTTAGCTTAACCGAGTTGCTGCTAATCACAAGTTTAAATTAAGATTTGTTCTATTCTGGTTTTTAAAACTAATTTTATGCCACTTAAATTATGCATTAATCTTGTTTTGTTGTCAACATTTTTCACTGTGGAAATTTTCCTATTTAATTATTATAACTGAAATATACTTGTGGTTAAAGTTTGGTTTCAGAAACAGAAATAGCGAGGGAATAAATTAAAAGAATATGGACTTGGAAAGAAATAGATTAAAGTGATCATATATTGCCACCACCGTAGTGTGAAGCTTCTAATAATTCCTAATTATGGTTTTACCTTTTCCCTAAACATGATTCAATGTAGTTCCAAATTATGGTTACACTTTTTCCCAAAACTTGGTTCTTCCTTTTCTGAGAATATGGTTCAATCTTTTCCCAAAACATGGTTCTTCCTTTTCTGAAAATGTGGTTCAACATTTTCTCAAAACATGGTTCTTGCTTTTCTGAAAATATGGTTCAACCTTTTCCCAAAACATGGTTCAACGTAGTTCCAAAGTATGGCTCAAAGCAAGTACCATGTTATGGAGACAGGTTTTACCATCATATGGATGCACCCAGCATTGAACCATATTTTGGTTCAACGTTGAACCAAAATTTTTTACAGTGTACGAAGCTAGAAACGATTTGTAGAAGGGTGACAAATCAATACAGTTAAAAACTTGAGGCCCTTCAGATTTTTATGAAATTGGGCTCACTTATTTCTTCTATAGAGAAAGGAACTACCTCTTTTAGTTTTTGATAGACAAGGCTGCAAAAATGGTTAAAAAATGGAAATTTTCAAAATCCTTATACTATACATTTACCCATATTTCCTTCTCTAATTAACCTAGAGATATAAGATCGGTATCATTGGTATCACACAGGCTTTCAAATGATATATAACATGCATATATTTTTAAAATATTTCATTTTTAGATCAAACATTTTGACTTCAATATCTCAAAAAGTACATATTTAATTCCTTTTTTAAAAATTCTATGTTATTTTTACGTTTATTATGTAAGTTTCAACGTGGAGCGGCAATGGGATGCTGAGTTGTATATTAAAATGCAACCCTCCACCAGTCATTCATCCATGGTACATAAATTGTATCAGCCTATATAGTTACGCTCATCAGTGCCCGACTCTCTTTTGGCAACTATTAAATTATAACTCCTTTTTATTTTCCTATTTAAATTAATTAAAAGAAGATTTTGCAACGTAATATCTTTAATAACTTGATATATATAGTGTCCACACAAAAATGAACGATTTTTAGAGTTCTTTTAAAAAATCTATGCAGTATCTTTTGAAAAAAAATCATCAGTTAAAAAATGGGCAACTTTCGTCACCAAAGTCTACACCCATCAAAAATAGGAGTGGTCCACCCGGATGAGTTCCCGACAAACTCTTTGTTTTATTTATATAGAATAATAATAAACAATATATTATTAATAATAACAAAAACCTACCAAAAATTACATTAATTGGTATGAGGCCGTCATTTAATTTTTCTTTTCCGAGGATTTAAACAGTACATAAGGTCCCAATGATCACTCATCCTTGATAGATACAGTACAGTTTATTAGATGCTAGCCATTGAAAGTTGCAATCGAGTGTCACTTACATTGTATATTTTATTATAATTGCAGAAATTTTTGTAAAACTTACGTTACGTTCACTGTAAAAAAAATAGTTTCTTAAAAATGAGCTCAGTTGTCTCAAAATAGCTCCGAAACAATATATACTTCAATTTGAAAACCCATATACTCATTTTTGAGTCTATTGACATGCTCAAAAATAGGGTTGACCCATAAGAATCCCAATATCCCCATGTTTGACACGTCAATAGACTCAAAAATGAGTACATGGGTTTTGAAATTTAAGTATATATTGTTTCGGAGCTATTTTGAGACAATTGAGCTCACTTTTAAGAAACCCTTTTTAACAGTGTTGGCATGAAAATAGTGATGGAGGATTGCATTTTAATTTATAAATGAGCATCCCGTGGCTGTCATTTTAAAAAGAAAATTAAACTACTTTTTGAGATATGGAGGGTCAAAAGTGAAAATGTTTGACTTTAAAATGGAAATACATACATAGGATACATCATTTAAAAGCCCCTATTATAAGCCTTCTAATGATACCCAATGTAGGTGAATGAGGGAGGGAAATAGGCATACGCTTGTAGTAGAAGAATTTTGAAAATGTGCATATTTTACCCATTTTTGCAGCCCTCTCTATCAAAAACTAAAAGAGATAACTTATGATGCATTCATTTCTCAACGGAACCAATAAATGAACCCGATTTCATAAAAATAAGAGGGTGTCAGATTAAAAAGGCAAGTTTTTCGTGTCGATTTGACATGGAATGATCCAGAATGTCTTTCTTTCTTTTTACTTTTTTTCTGTGAGAAAAATTCCCATGCAATGGATGTGGAAGCTTTATTCATTAAAATGTTACTCGTTAACGATAAAATATATTTAGATGATTTTTTTTTTTTTACTGTAAAGGAGTATCCTGTTTGTATCAGAGTTTTGTTTTTAAATCTTTAATAATATAGAAATATCTTTTCGCCTTTCGAAAATATTTCTATAGGTAGCCTCTATTTCTCCGCTTTCAGGATAGGTAAATTGTGATAAATTTATTTTAATGTAAATATAAAATTTGCTATATATATATATTATCTGGACTGAAGGGAAGGAAAAAAAAAGAGGGGAGGGAAAAAGGAAAAAAAAAAAAAAAAAAAAAAAAACGTGCTTTCGTTTATTATTTGTCTGGCAACAAGTATTAGCATAAAGTTAAAAATTTTTATTAAAAGTTTATTATCACAGAAATTTTTTCTTGAACATTTGTATTTATTTATTTATAGTAAACGCCAGCCGGCAGTCGTTCTTTACACAAATAACTAAAGCGGAATAGAATTTAAAACAAGTCCTTCCGGCTCATTCGGAAGGGTGGGTTGATTTCTTTCTCCTTATCAAGTAGCCGGACTTTCGTTTCAAAACATTAATCGAAATTATTAATGGACTTCGTGATATTTGAATGATAAATCCATTTTTCAACTTTGGTTTGAATTGATTAACTATTTCAAAAGTTATCGTGATAACATAACCAATTTTCAAGTGGCTGCCACTTGGAAATAAAATTGCGAATCAAGTTACCAAGCGAACGCATCCAAGACATTTTAACCACAAATTCACTATCTAACTTTTGTTTGAATCAATTTAGTATTTTAAAAGTTATCTTGATAGCACATTTTCAAGTGGCAGCGTGATTTCAAGTGGCCGCAACTTGAAAACAAGAAGTTGGAACAAGTTGCTCAGCGAACTTATCCAAGATAATTGCATGATAAGATCACTATTCAACTTTGGTTCGAATTGAATTAGAATTTAAAAAGTTATCCTGTTTATAATTTTTCAAGTGGTAGCCTAATTTCAAGTTGTCTCGCTTAGTTTATAACATCCGCACTTTGTTAAAAATGGCAGATAAAGTCTATTAATAAAGTTGATTGAGACACTTATAGGGTCTATGTGTACATCAAAATTCAAATAAATTCGGAATACGCTTTTTACAATTTGAGTTTGAAATTTTCAAGTGGTCTCCACTTGAAAATAAAATGTTGGAGCAACTTGGTTAAGAAACACATCCAAGATATTTATAAGTTAACACACTGTCCAAATTTGGTTCGATTTGGAGTATTATTTTGGAAGTTATCATGATTTTAAATTTTCAAGTGGTAGCCTGATTTCAAGTGGCCCCGCTTAACTTAAGATAACCACCACTTTATTAAAAATGGCAGATAAAGTTCATTCAGAATCTTATATAATCTATGTATACATCAAAATTCAAACGAATTCGGAATACGCTTTTTACAATTTGAATTTGAAAATTTCAAGTGTTTTCCACTTGAAAACAAAATGGCGGAGCAACTTGGTTAAGGAACTCATCCAAGATCAGTTCACTGTCCAAATTTGGTTCGATTTGGAGTACTATTTTGGGAGTTATCGTGATGACAATTTTCATTATAGATAGATAGATAAACGAAGTGATTGCAATAGGTCGATTTCTAAAGAAATCAACCTAAAAGAAATAATCCCATTACCATTCCGAATATTTCTCTAGGTATCCAGCGCGGAATTCTGAATCATTTGTTTTCCACAATGTTTTATATTAAAACGCCCATTTTTCACTTTCGGGATAACACAAATCACGCGTAGAACACTACTTGACGTATTTCTTGAACACAATGGCTCGTGGAACAAGACGGCCCATTTTTTGGCAAACGCAAGTACTGGAACCTACGATGACCTCTTGAAAGCATTCATTTGAATTCAAAATGACACACAGTACATTTTCCGGAACAGACACAAGCACTGTTCGGTACATGTTCTTGAACAAACACATAACTCTTGCAAAAGATGACAAACTCATTTCTTCTTCTAAGCCTTGGATGGGCCGCCCAATAATGGTACTTTAGCTGTTATTGGATTAAAACAGAGGATTCGGTTTGTTTTAGAAAGATCCCGTGTCAAATCGTAGAATAAAACAGATTTCGACGATCAAGAAATTCAACGGTGGTTCACAACCCAAAAAGTTTAACGACACTCACTCTATAAAATTAGAAATTAATCGGATATCTCTCAGGAGCGGTGTGCTTTCAGAGCCTCTTTGCCGAGACACAGCAACTACACGTAAACGCGAAGATTCGAGGCAGTCACGTGGTGCACACTATCTACCCATAGGACACTTCCGAATTTTGTCAAATAGCTAGAAAAATTCTTTTGGAATCATCAAGAGATTTTGGAAGAGCAAAGAACACGTTATACCTCCTACATTTCAGCAACAGTTGTGTCCTGAAGAGGAAAAGGGGACCCGTAAAAAATGAAACAAAATGTTTTGGATCGACCTGTAAAAAGCAATGCTTGAAATGCGTTTTGTGTGCAGCATTATCTGTACAACATTTTCATGAAGCTACCTCCTATATTCTCCAATATATACATATATATTTATTATTGAAAAAAAGAAAATCCGCTTTTTTAATTATAACAGATTATATTTATATTAGACATTTCTAGAAAATTTGGCATGGGAAATTAGACACAGGATACTGCAATCAGAATGAACAAAAAAATGTTAAATATCTTGCGAAGTAGGAACATTTCTAACTACGCATGCACTAACTTAAAAAAAAAAAAAAAAAAAAAATCAGCTACTTATATGAAAACCCCAAACAAATATTTTATAAATTCAAAAAGTTATGAAAGATAGAAAGAACAGAATTTCAGCTCCTTCAAAATAAAAGCTAAACTATGAGGGGGTTTACTCACATCCTTATTTTGATTCATTCAATGACCAGTGGTAATACAGTGTTCGATGATTGCAAATGAATATTGATAAACCCCCCGATATTCTTTTTCCTTTTTTTTGGGGGGGGGGGAGTAAAACTAAAACTCTGTTCATTCTATCTCTCAAAACCCCTTATAGTTTAGCTTTTATTTGGAGAGAACTGAAATTCTGTTCTTTCTATATCTCCCGACTCTTTAAATTGACACGATATTTGTTTAGGGTTTTCATGTAAGTTGCTCGATACTTTTGGCTATTAAATTATACAAATGATTTTTTTTTTTTTTTTTTTTCTTTTTTACGCTAGCACATGCGTAGTTAAATTATTGAGTAAAAATGCTCAGATTTTGCAAGATACTTAACATTTATCCATTCTGATCACAATAGGCTGTGTCTAATGCAGTCATGCTCAATTCCTAAAAATGGTTTTGCACTGGATCTAATACCCTACGTATTATAATTGAAAAAGTAGGAATTTTTTCTATGTAGCCTCATAAAAATGTATACAGATAATGAAATAAATCCTCATAATCATATGCTACATCCAAAATGCATTTAAAGCATTCATTTTAACAAGGTGATCCAAAACATTTTGATTTTTCTTTCATTTTTTACTACCTTTTACTTTTCAGGACACAATTTTGCAGAAATATAGGAAGCATGACATGTTCTCTACACTGCCAAAGTTTCAAGATGGTTCCTAAAGAACGTTTCTAGATATTTGACAAAATATCTAAATTCGAAAGAGTCCGAATACTTATCGGTAGATAGCGCACCACGTGCAATATTACGTATATACTTCGCGTCACTGTCCCATAGATAAGTATTTTAGCAGGCTGATTTGAGCCAGGCCTTTTTCGACAATACTTGAGCACTACAGAAAAACAGTTTTTCTTTTTACTTTCTTCTATATGTAATATAGAGAAAGTATTGGATTCGCGAAAATGTTCGACCTCCGTTTTTTAACTGATCTACACGTTTTGGGATGTCCTGAACACGAATTGATAGTTTCTACAAAATGTCTGTCTGTGTGTCTGTGGTTTCGTGTTTTCACCGTATCTCACGAACCAATGAATGAAATTCAACCAAACTTGGTATATAGTTGGACCCTGGCGGGGCATTGTGCTGATTAGATTCGGGGATCAATAGCCCAGCAGGTGGCGCTGAGATCGCATTTTATGTAAATTTTTAACATGGCAGTATAGGACAAATTTTCGTATTTTTCACCGTATCTCACGAACCAATGAATGAAATTCAACCAAACTTGGTATATAGTTGGACCCTGACATGGAATGGTGCTGATTAGATTTTGGGATCAATCGCCCAGCAGATGGCGCTGTGATCGCATTTTTTCTAAATTTTTAACATGGCAGTATAGGACAAAATTTCATATAAATGTACATAATGAGCGTTATATTTAACTTGTGATTGTAAAGTTAATATGAATTATTGATAATAGTAATAGTTAACTAGGAAAAATTTTCTGTGCACGTGGGGGCATCGATTCCCCGCCTGGGGGGAAGTACACCCCCGGGGGGGGGGGTAAATTTTCAAGATGAGTATCTTTCGAAAGATCTCGTCGATAATAGCAATAGTTAACTGGGAAAAAAAATTTGTGCATGTGGGGGCATCGGTTCCACCCCCACTGGGAGGGGGATGAAGTACCCCCCGGGGGGGCAAAGTTTCAAGATGGGTGTCTTTCGAAAGGTCTCGTCAATACCTTTAAAAAGAATGGTTGAACCATAATTCTGTGATAATTTAAAACAAAGTTATCGATTTTTTTTACTTTTAACAAAAAAAAAAAAAAAAAAATTAGAAAAAAAATCGTATAAAAAAATATATATTTTTTTTAACGAAATTTAACCAAACTTGGTATTGAATTGGTCCCCGACATAAACTGGTGCCGATTACATTTGGGGATCAACAGCTCAACAGGTGGCGCTGTGATCGCATTTTATGCAAATTTTTAACATGGCAGCATAGGACAAAAATTCGTATAAATGTGCATAATAAGAGTTATTACTTTCTTCTAAACTACTGTTTGTAAAAAATGCAACACCATGAAGGAATGCGATTATCATAATGATATTTATTGGGCTCATACATTATAGTAAGAAGAACACTTGATTAAAATTTCAGGAAATTTGGAGTAATATGTACTGAGGAAACAGTACATAAAGCAGCGACCTCTATGAGCAATAACTCCACTTATCTGCCTAGCCATTGAATCAAACAGCGATTGGATGACATGTACGGGTAAAACACTTCATGAAGTTTCAACACGATGCCATAATTCATCGATCGTAGTTACTGGTGAATGGTGGGGGCCAGTCGCTTTTCAACGATTAAACAGTCATTTTCATTGGTGCAAGATCAGGTGAACGCACTGGCCAGAGCAACAGTCGAACATATCCTGCATCAAGGATGATCCGGACAATATTTACAGCTGGCGGTCGTGCATTGTCCTGCTTAAGTATTGCGTTTCGTAGGCCTTGAATTTAGGACACAGCGAAGGGCCTTAACTCGTCAGAAATGTAATGGCTGGTATTCAGAGGGGCGGGAATCAAAACAAGAGGTGATCGAGACGTGTATCCAATGGTACCACATACCATCACTCCAAGTGGTGACCCAGTATGCAACTTCCAAAATTTTGATTACCCTCAAAACTGCATCACTGACACGGACGCCTTTAATGTGTGATTAATGACGAACCTTGGCGCAGGGAAGGCGTGAAGTCGCCTTTCAGACAAATCACAATCCTGTTTACAGCATCAAGTTGCCTTATCCGTATTTAACGGCATTGTCAATAATGCACAATGCCAGCTGGGATTCGACACTGTCCACCACATGCAGTGATGGTATGGGGTGCCATTGGATACACGTCTCGATTACTTCTTGTTCGCATTCCCGGCACTCTGAAATGCGGTCATTAAATTTCTGGTGAGTTAGCGCCCGCGCCTCCTCTCTATATTCAAGGCGTCCGCAGCGCCACATTTAAGCAGGATAATGCACGACCGCAAGCTCTCAGTATAGTCCGGACCTTCCTTAATACATAATGTGTTCAAACGTTGCTCTGGTCAGCGCATTCTCCTGATCTCGTACCAATGAAAATGACTGTTTAATCGTTGAAAAGCGACTGCCCCCCCCCCCCCCACCACTCACCAGTAACTACGATCGATGAATTGTGGCATCGTGTTGAAGCTTCATGAAGTGCTTTACCCGTACTTGTCATCCAATCGCTGTTTGATTCAATGCCTAGACACATAAGTGCTGTTATTGCTCACAGAGGTCGCTGCTTTATGTACTGTTTTCTCAGTACACGTTACTGCAAATTTTCTGAAATTTTAATCAATTGTTCTTCTTACTATAATGAATGTGCCCAATAAATATCATTATGATATTCTCATTCCTTCTTGGTGTTGCATTTTTTACAAACAGCAGTGTATATGTAATATAGAGAAAGTATTGGATTCGCGAAAATTTTCGACCTCCGTTTTTTGACGGATCTACACGTTTTGGGATGTCCTGAACACGAATTGATAGTTTTTAAAAAATGTCTGTCTGTCTGTGGTTTCGTTTTTTCACCGTATCTCACGAACCAATGAATGAAATTTAACCAAACTTGGTATATAGTTGGACCCTGGCGGTGCATCGTGCTGATTAGATTTGGGGATCAATAGCCCAGCAGGTGGCGCTGTGATCGCATTTTATGTAAATTTTTAACATGGCAGTATAGGGAAAATTTTCGTATTTTTCACCGTATCTCACGAACCAATGAATGAAATTCAACCAAACTTGGTATATCGTTGGAACCTGACGGGGCATGGTGCTGGTTAGATTTGGGGATCAATCGTCCAGCAGGTGGCGCTGTGATCGCAAAATTTCGTATTTTTCACCGTATCTCACGAACCGATGAATGAAATTGAACCAAACTTGGTGTATAGTTGGACCCTGACATGGAAAGTGTCTGATTAGATTCGGGGATCAATCGCCCAGCAGATGGCGCTGTGATCGCATTTTATGTATGGCAGTATAGTACAAAATTTCGTATAAATGTACATAATGAGCGTTATTTTAAACTTGTGATTGTAAAATTAATATGAATTATTGATAATAGTAGTAGTTAACTACGAAAAAAATTTTGTGCATGTGGGGGCACCGGTTCCCCCCCCCCCGGGGGGGGGGGTAAATTTTCAAGATGGATATCTTTCGAAAGATCTCGTCAATACCACTAAAAACGAATGGTTGAACTATAAATCTGTGACAATTTGAAACAAAGTTATCGATTTTTTTACTTTTAACAAAAAAAACTTAGAAAAAAAATTGTATTTTTTTTTTCTTTTTTTTTTTTTTTTAACGAAATTTAACCAAACTTGGTATTTAGTTGGTCCCCGACATAAAGTAGTGCTGATTACATTTGGGGATCAATAGCTCAACAGGTGGCGCTGTGATCGCATTTTTTCTAAATTTTTAACATGGCAGTATAGGACAAAATTTCGTATAAATGTACATAATGAGAGTTATTTTTAACTTGTGATTGTAAAATTAATATGAGTTATTGATAATAGTAATAGTTAACTAGGAAAAAATTTCTGTGCATGTGGGGGCATCGCTACCCCCCCGGGGGGGGGGGGTAAATTTTCAAGATGGGTATCTTTCGAAAGATCTCGTCAATACCTTTAAAACGAATGGTTGAACTATAAATCTGTGATAATTTAAAACAAAGTTATCGATTTTTTTTACTTTTAACAAAAAAAAAAAAAAAAGAATTGTAATTTTTTCTTAAATATTGTTATTTATTGAATATATATTGCTTTTAAGGAAAAAAAAAAAAAAAACTTAGAAAAAAAATCGTACTTTTTTTTTTTTTAAATATTATTACTGATTGAATATGTATAGGAAAATATAGAAGAAAGTCTTGTGGTGGCCACAACATACTAGTTTAAGAGTGTTGCCATTCCACGGTTATGTTTTAAAACGAATCATTTTTTTGCACGCTTTTATTAGCTTCACCTGTATGTAAGTTTGTATGTATGTTTGTAAACGCTCTGGAAGCAAACAAAAAATCTATATTGTAAAAAAAGACTTTCCGTACGTGAACGCCGTGGCTGTGAGGTAAAGCTCCGCGCTACGAACCTAAAGGTCTAGCGTTCGAGCCCAGTCAGGGGAGATTTTTTAAAAATTGTTTTTGTTTAATTCTAAATTATTTTAATTAAAGATTTAAATGTATGTAAACATTATGGTGTGTCATTATGTGTGTTTAATTTTTTAAAACTATAATATTATTAAATAATTCATTTACAGCAACCAAAATTTTTTCTTATTTTCGAAGCCCAATGTTAAATATAAAAATTAAAAATATGAGACATTTAAATACAGTTAAATTGACAAATCTAGTGAGCTACAACATCAATGCATGACTAATAGTTCAAATAGTCTCCCTCCAAACTTGAATGTCTCTTCCATTAGTGAAGGGAAAATAGTAACCAGATTAGTCCTAATCAATCCTTTTTCTTTTCCAGTCCAACAAAATCCGGACGATCATCAAGGCGCGGGGTCTGTGGTACCCCAACGTCCAGGGCCGGACGTTCGCCGTGTTCCGGGTGGACAGGCTCCACCATCTGGTCTCCCTGCTCACCATGCTGGGTCCGAGCCCGGACTGGATCGTGGGGGTGAGCGCCCTGGAGCTGTGCCTAAGGAACTGTTCCTGGGTGGCCGAGAAAGTGATGAACCTCTACCCGTGGGACGCCGGGACGGACAGCGGGTACACCTACATTGTAAGTGCCTGCACCTACTTCATTTTACGGAGTGTGTATAAGTCATTCCTGTAGTTATTAACTTTTATATATTATTATTTTTGCCTAAAACTGGTAACTTTACCTACTTGTGAACTGTAAACTGAAGCAGTCATTCTTTCAACTTCCGTTTGGCAGTAAATTTTCTTTGAGTAACATTCATCCATACTTGCCAACTTTTCCGGTTTTCCCGGAAGACTTCCGGTTTTTTAACGCATCTTCCGGTCTTCCGGACAGATGAGGAAATCTTTCGTTTTTAAAAAAAATCACGGATATCGTTCGTTTTAAAAAGAAAACCCAAATGTTCTATGAAAACTCCTGATTCTTAATCTTTCTCCATCCGTAACATAAATGTCAATATTCATTTCAAACTTGCTGTATGAGATTCTAGAACATGTAAAGAAATAGAATTGTTGAATATTTCTTGCTGATGTAATTACTTTTTGCCTCCCCCCCACCCCGCTTCATTTATCTCCAGCTAGTGATCAGCAATCAAATGTTCTGCAGAAGTCTTATGTTTCCTAATATTTATCCATCTGCAACATAAATGATAATATTAATTTTAAACTTCATTCATTAGATTTTAGAAGTAGAGTTGAAAGAGTTTAATATTTCTTACTCTGTAATTATTTTTGTATCCCAGTGCTCAATATTTCTCACGTATGTAATTATTTTTAGTCATATTATATTTGTATGTCATATTTATACCAAATGTGTAAACATGGGAAAAAAATGAAGAATAATTTTTTCAGGTAGGAAAATTTTTTCCCAAGTCAATTTAAGAAAATTAATACTCAGTTGGTTTTATGCACGTTTGAAACTGATAATTAGCTACTGCTACTTTTTTACACTTTCCAACAAGGTTGAAAAGTGTTTATGACTTGGGTTTGTCTGTCTGTCTGTCCGTCTGTCAACGGCTCTAACTCCCGTAAATATTTATGGAATTTCTTGAAACTGATATATGTTATTCAAGTTCGCTATCGGATGTTCCCTGTTGAATATGGAGTTTATACCTCTACTAGTTTGTGTACAGGGACCCCCTAAAATATTTCAAAGCATTGTCTTCTATGAGAGGCATTTCTATAAACCATATTTCCATACCCTTACTGTACACAAATCTTAATGAAATTGAAATATGTTATTCAAGTTCACTATCGGATGTTTCCTGTATAAAACGGAGTAAATACCACCACTCATTTGTGTACAGGGACACACAAAAGTATTTCAAAGCATTATGTTCTGTGAGAGGCATTTCTATAAACCATATTTAAATACCCTTACTGTACACAAATCTTAATGAAATTGAAATATTTTATTCAAGTTCACTATCGGATGTTTCCAGTATAAAATGGAGCAAATACCACCACTGCTTTGTGTACAGGGACACACAAAAGTATTTCAAAGCATTGCGTTTTATGAGAGATATTTCTATAAACTAAATTTTAATAACTTTGCACGAAGATTTATGAAATTGAAATGTGTTATTTATAAGAACAAAAGAAAATGCTTTGCATAGAATATAGCATGACTAGCATTAGATTTACAGGGTGACACAAAAATATTCAGTTATATAAAGAGCTATTAATAAATAATTGCTAAAAGTGTACTTTCGTTTACATTAAGCGTTTTTAACACTTCCTAACATTTTTTTTAAGTGTGAATATGATATCAGTTTGTGTATCTGTCTGTCTGCCTGCGCTCTAAGTCCCGTAAATATTTATGAATTTTTTTGAAACTGATATATGTTATTCAAGTTCACTATCGGATGTTTCCTATTGAAAATGGAGTTTATACCTCTACTGGTTTGTGTACAGGGACACCCGAAAGTATTTCAAAGAATTGTGTTCTATGAGAGGTATTTCTATAAACCATATTTTCATACCTTTACTGTACAATATCTTCATGAAATTGAAGTATGTTATTCAAGTTCACTATTGGATGTTTCCTATATAAAATAGATCACATACTACCACTAGTTTATGTACAGGGACACTCCAAAGTACTCCAAAGTATTGCGTTCTTTGTGAGATGTTTCTATAAATCAAATTTTAATAACTTTACTTTCCACGAAGTTTTAGAAAATTGAAATATATTGTTTATATGCACAAAAGAATGCTTTGCATAGAATATAGCATGGTTTCCATTAGATTTACAGGGTTACACAAAAATATTCAGTTATATTAAGAGCTATTAATAAAAAATTGCAAGAGTTGTACTTCCGTTTACATTAAGCGTTTTTGACACTTTCTATCATTTTTTTAGTGTGAATATAATTTCAATTTGTGTATATGTCTGACTGTTCTTCTGTCCGTCTGTCTGCTTTTTTGCGCTCTAATTCCCGTAAATATTTATGGAAATTTTTAAACCGATATATTTTATTGAAGTTCACTATCGGATGTTCCCTATTAAAAATGGAATGGATACCTCTTCTGGTTTGTGTACACGGACACCCAAAAGTATTCGAAAGCATTGTGTTTTATGAGAGGAGTTTCTATAAATCATATTTTAATACCTTTAATGTATAGAAAATTTAATGAAATTTTAATATGTTATTCAATTCCCTATATTTCCTATGTAAAGTAGAGTATATTTCTAACTGGTTTGTGTACAGGAGCACTTGAAAGTACTCCAAAGCATTGTGTTGTATGAGAGTTATTTTTATAAACCAAATTTTAATAATTTTATCTTCCACAAAGCTTAATGCAATTGATTGTATTGAATATATTGTTCGTATGCACAAAAGAGTGTGCCTTCTATGTAATATAGTATGGTTAGCATTAGATTTACAGGGCCACACAAGAATAATCAGTTACATTAAAAGGCATTAATAAAAATTTGCTGGAATTGCACTTTTGTTTACATGAGCGTTTTAACACTTTCTTATAATTTTAGTGGGAATATGATTTCAATTTGTGCATCTGTCTGTCCGATTATCTACCTTTCTTTCTGTTTGTCCCCGGCTCCTACCATCCGTGAATATTTTGAGAATTTTTTTTAAATGATACACTCATGTTCCCTATGGAATGTTTCCCTATTTAAAATGTCATTAATAGGTCCTGTACAACTAGTTTGTTTACAGGGACAACGACAACGACAACAACAACAAAAAAAAAGCCAATGTATTACATTTTAGGACAGAATTGTTTAAAAGTTATATTTAAAAAACTTTCTACTACAAAAATCTTAAAAACATTGACATGTATTATTAATATTATAAAATATTGTTTTGTATAGAATAATATAAGATTAACTTTCAGATTTACAGGGCTACAGTAAAATATTCAGAGAAGTTAAAACTGTAATTATAATCTAACGGCTGCATTTTCTTTTACCTTAAGCGTTTTTAACACTTTCCAAAATGCCTAACAGTAATTTTAAAATCAATTGGTCTATCTGTATGTTAAAAGCTGAACATTTCTGGGGTTCGACGTCCCCGTTTTGGACTACCGTCAATGTCCCCGTTTGAGCCGATCATGACGTGTGCTAAAAACATGGCGTCTCTTCACACACGTGTCAGACAAAACTATAAAGCAATGTGTGAAAATGTATATTAAATCTAGACGAATCCATAACGTACTTACCAAAATCGAACGTTCAAAGGTCACTTGATAAGATACAATACAGTGTACGGCCACAATCGAAATGAAAATCGCAAAATTTTGAAAACTTTGTAGAAAATAACAGATTCGGTAAAATATGTCAAAAACTAGATTCAAACTTGCTTATAGCCGAACTAGAATTATCGTAGACGATTGGATTCAAAGAGGACAGCACTAATCAATGCGAAACTGAACGTCCCCATTTGACCCGCCGTCCCCGTTTTAGACAACTCTCCCCTAACTAAAATTTTACGCGATTCCAAACTTAAGAGTAAGGTTAAAAATACTTTTCGAGTTTTTCAATGTAAACTCAGCAGAAATCAACCTGAGCAGTCATCATTTAGAGCAAGCATTATAAGGATCCAGCAGAATTTGTATGTACAAGGTGGCTATTAAGTACTATAACACTCTAAAAATTCGGATTTCATTTTAATCATTTGTTGAAACCATTTGTCCTATTTTTTCTGCGATTGGCAACTTTCTTTTAGCGCAGACGATTTTTTTAAAGGAAAAAGTTTATGGAACTTTTTAAAGATGAAAGCTAAAATAATAATACAGGTTAAAAAGGTAGGTCTTTGATCGTA
Organism: Salticus scenicus; assembly: GCA_963930645.1. Lineage (NCBI taxonomy): Eukaryota > Metazoa > Arthropoda > Arachnida > Araneae > Salticidae > Salticus > Salticus scenicus. The sequence continues at coordinate 37,163,271 of OZ005658.1, read as the reverse complement.
GATTTTGTGCAGGTAAAAATCTTTAAGCAATTAAAATGTTTTGGATAAATTAAAATGTCCTTATATAGGACAATAAGTTGATTATTGGAGACTAACATCTGGAAAGATAGCCCACGCTCGGCTCACACAAAAGAGCGCATGAAAAGAATTTGTGAAAAGATACGAAGAAATAATCTCCAATGTTCTGCAAATAAAATGTCTGCAGAAGAGAATGTGAGTCGTGAAACTATGCAAGTTATCCTAAATGAAGACAAAAGAAAATTTCAAGCTCACAAAGAATAAAACCTAAATCACAAAGAAAAAAAAGGTTACAAAAATGTAAAAAATTGCTTAGATGGCACGTTGACAGAATAATATTTTCTGATGAGAAACTATTTTGCACTGAACAATATTATAATTCCAAAAATGGTGTTGTATATTCGACAACTTTTGAGGATGTACCTGAAAACCTTCGAACAGTCAAATGCTTTCAAAGCGAGAGTTCTGTTATGAATTGAGGAGCAGTCTCAAACAATGGAAAATTGGCTCTGAAATTCGTTGATAAAAGGGTGAGTTTTACAAAAAAAAATTGGCAACACATTTATTGGCATATGCTGACAGATTATATCCTAAAAAGAACTGGATATTTCAACAAGACTCTGCACCTTCACACAGAGCAAAATCAACACAGGATTGGCTTCATGTCAACTGTCTCAAATTTTTCGAGCAAGAAGATTCGCCACCTTCATCACCAGGTCTTAATCCATTAGATTATTGTATCTGGGGTATTTTAGAGGTCAAAGTGAATGCTTAACAACATAGAAGTTTGGACTCACTTGTTGCGAGAATGGGACAAATGACCTCTAAAGTGATTCGTGCCGCAACCGATCCTCTTTAGTAATCGATAAAGAGGGTAGCCCATTTGAATAAAATCCTTTCTAGCTAAACTGTCATTTATGTTCTTTATCATACTAGTGGAATTTTCATTTTCTATTTTATATCTGTGAAGTATAATGACTCAATATTTGCAACAGTATTGAGTAGCCACCTCGTTTGTTTCTGTTTCAGAGTTCAAAGTTGGCTACGGTGCCGCAAGAGAAAATTCGCCGCATCACGTCCTCCACCCCCAACAACCCGCTCTCTCCCTTCTACGACGCCTCGGGTGCCCCTATGAAGCCCGTCGCGCGACTCACAGTCACGCGGCAGCGGGTGTACGACAAGTCGTGCACAGAATATGAGACGATGGCCCCACCCACCGACTCCTACGGGACGAGCAACGATGACGACGACGAAAGAGGTGAGTCTCTTTTACCCTCCTTTAGCATTGCTGTCTTCTTTGTGAGCAAAAAGTGTGTTTCATAATTAACTTCAATGAATATTCTCGAAAGGGTCCAATAACTTCCATTCGTACCACAAAAGTCAAGTACACCGCACATGAGGAAACAATGAGACAGTGTCACAGGTCGAACGACAGAGTTAGAAGGGTGTAATGAGTTTCTACTGAATAACATAGAAAGGCGAAACAGATTAGTTTCGAATCGAGCAGAGGATCGCACAACTGTTTTGCTCTGCTCATTTTTGATCTGTTTAAAGGTTTAAAATACGAAAAGAGGCCGGTCACCACTGTGAAGCCTCTCCCGTTGCCTATTACATAAAAAAAAAAAAAAAAAAATTATACATACACGACATTTCATTATTTAAAACATGAAAATCTGACATTGACAGATTTTAATTGAGTGCCAGAGGCCTACTGCTAAACTTGTTACTATCGGCAAATTCTTCTTTAGTTAATTCGTGACGATCTAAATTCCATGATAAAGTTTTCATTAAATCAAACCAATGTGTTTCAGCTGCAGATATTGTAACAAATAACGTTGGAAGTCCAAACTGTCTTATAGCCGCAAAACAACGTTTTTTTTCTTTTTCCCAATGAGGGGGAGGTGTGCCTTGAGGGGGACTCATGTCAAAGGTGTGCCTTGGGGGGGACTCACGTCAAAGTTGTACCTTGGGGGGGACTCATGTCAAAGTTGGGCCTGGGGGGGGACTCATGTCAAAGTTGGACCTGGGGGGGGACTCATGTCAAAGTTGGGCCTGTGGGGGGGACTCATGTCAAACTTGTGCCTTGGGGGACTTCATTCAATAAATCCCCATTCAATAAACCGACTGAAATAGGCCCTTAGCACTATTAAGAGTGACGTATAAAAATTCGACAACGCTGTACCGACTGAAATAGGGGTACCTTGGGGGGGGGACTCATGTCAAAATTGGGCCTGGAGGGGACTCATGTCAAAGTTGTGCCTTGGGGGAGACTTTATTCAATAAATCCCCATTCAATAAACCGACTGAAATAGGCCCTTAGCACTATTAAGAGTGACGTATAAAAATTCGACAATGCTGTACCGACTGAAATAGGGGTATTTTGGGGGGACTCATGTCAAAGTTGTGCCTTGGGGGGACTTCATTCAATAAATCCCCATTCAATAAACCGACTGAAATAGGCCCTTAGCACTATTAAGAGTGACGTATAAAAATTCGACAACGCTGTACCGACTGAAATAGGGTACTTTGGGGGGACTCATGTGAAAGTTGTGCCTTGGGGGGACTTCATTCAATAAATCCCCATTCAATAAACCGACTGAAATAGGCCCTTAGCACTATTAAGAGTGACGTATAAAAATTCGACAACTGTACTGACTGAAATAGGCCTCTAGCACTAAAAAAAAAAAAAAACAATGGGCTGCCGTGACAGCTCTTGCACAACACAGAATGGATCTCTTTCAGAGTTTTAGCGATAGATCAACACAAAATCCTTCTAGAAAAGCTCCGTAACTTACTTCATTCCTAATGACTTCCAGATTTTAGCAACACTAGACAACTACTGTCGCTCAATCCATCACCAAGTCACACAGTTTGTCACCAAAGTTAGAAGAGAATGGACCTCTCTCATTTTTCATGTACCTGTAATTTTTTTTTTTAAATAAGCGTTCTATAAAGGAAAGAGGTTGCAGCATTATGTCTGTAAGCAATTTAACAGGGAGCGGCCCACGCTCATCACTCTTGGAGCGATGTTGAGCGCTTCAATGTCTAAAGACAAAAGGAGTTACTCCGAGGATGTCCCCCTGCACTCAGGAGGAGAATCGGGCCACTTCTAGAACCGCCGGACGTTAATTGAAATCCTAAATAATATTTACAAGATATCGCCAGGCTAAGTGCCTGAAGTCGACAATGGGCAATTATGGATAAGATAAGAGGTTAGTGTCGGGCCCTCGCGACAAGGAGCACTGGTAGAGTTGACATGATAACTGAGAGAAGAGTTCTTGGTTGGAATTAATTCTGGTCGATAAAGTTTATTTAGAGTTCATGAGGTAAGCAGCTGAAACATATTAAGATAAGTGCTGTGGTGCAATCACCTGTTGCCGGGCGTGCGCCCCTCGCGACAAGGGGCAACAGGTTACTGATCGTTGAATCCATTTTTACAGCAGAGCATGTACATGATAAGACTGCCACGCTACCTAGAGAACCTGGAATAGTCGGGGAATTCGAAAATTGACCATAAAAGTCAGGCAATTTCATACGATGATTGCTATAGAAAAAGCAATTTTTTCGCCAATGTAAGGTCATTTTTCTGGTTTTTTCTTAGCTTCTGCAATTTTTTTAAACATCCCTAACCTTCCTTACCACTCGTGAAAGAAATTTCTTATCTTGCATATAAGCGACAGATGCTATCACTGTATATAACTTTTGTTTTATGTATTTTTGGTGTTTTCAAGTAGTCTCAAAATTATTTTGACTTCAACACAGCCAGTATTCAATATATGGTTAGACTGGAATTTTCTTAGAACGTACCTGGAAAAGTTAGGGAATTTCATTCTCCTGTTTGAGTAGCAACCCTGATTTGTTGACATTGCTCTTGAGGGGGTCTAGGTTCCTGTCTGAGCCAGTAGGCAGTGTTATTGATAACAACAGTAATCAGTGGCATTTGATGTATTCATTATTAGGGAGAAAATCTTATTGAGTTTGTTAATTAGATTTGGTCTAGTTAAAATGTTGTCGAGCCAGTTTACTGGTCTGAGGGATTTCTGATAGGGTGGGCAGAAGTGGAAGACACAGTTAAAGTAATAATGCAATGCATTTCCCTCCTCGCCACAGGGGTGAGCGTCAGCGATGAAATCTGTGGAGGTAGCTTGGGAATGAGCCATGGCCCGTCAGGAAGGATGTTATGGGGGGGGGGGGTAAGTTTCCAGTCATTAGTTGTGGCTATGGGGATCAAGCTGTGCGTATGTGTACCTTTTTCTGAGACATCCCACAGAGATTGCCAATTTTGAATCAGTTGAAGTTTTAATTTTTTTTTTGACGAATAAAGAGGGGGAGGGGCAAGGAATATTGTATAAGACTATTTTCAGTGGCATTTTTTTTTCAGAATATCAGCCAGTTCATTGTACAGTTCAGCTTTAATTTCAAGTATGATTGGATGCCTACTCTCGTGGCAGGCAATGGCCTGCAGGCCCGAGAGACTGTCACTGTCGATGTTAACGAAGGAATGTATGTGGAGGTTTCCCTCTACCCATTCGTTAGCCTTTAGAATTCCAAAAAGCTCTGCCTGGAATACAGAATGAAGTCTTCGAGCCTGAAAGACCACTGGTGGATAGATTCATTGTTGGTGAACACACAGAATGCGGGCGCAACACCATGATCCGTTTTGGAGCAGTCTGTGTAGATTGGCACAGGAGCAGAGGGAGAATAGCCATTAATGTTGCAATTAATTAATCCTTTGCTGGATGGATTTCCCAGCTTTTGGAAAGGTCTGAATCGGAATATTTGGGCAATGGCCAAGTCTGAGTTGTCGAGTTTTTTTTAAATTGTATTGAAGTCTGCATATGGGGAGATTCCGTCAATCTGTAAGCAATTGAATGTTTTGCACACTTTTTTGCGGGATCATCCGGGAACCTTTCTTGTTGAAACTGAAAATGTTTTGGCGTCTGTGTGTACAGAGCCAGCTGCTATTAGGCGACTTTTTTGCAAAGTGGCTGCATGGCGCTTGATTGAGCAGAGCATGGAGCAGCCCTGTGCAGTGCATAACTTGCACAACCCTATGGCGTGTGCTGTCTGTGTTCACTGCGATAGCGGTACGATAAGTTAATGTGCGTTTGTGCAGCATGTGACTTAGATATTGTTAAATGAAAAATAAGCCTCTTTTCTTTATCAGAATTTTATTGTCGTGAAAACATACGTACAGGCATAATAAAAATGCGAGCCGTCTACTGGTTTCAAGGACGTAGGAAAGGGAGGCTCAAGCACCCCCCCCCCAACAACACACACACACACACACACTATTGGTTATTACAAAATTTCCTTTTAATTTTAATGCTAAATGAAAGAATCACAATTTAAAAACCAAAACTAAAGACTAGTAATTAGTGAATAATCATTATAATTAGTGAAACTTAGTAATTAATACTAGTAATTAGTAAATATTATTGAATATTTCATTTTTATTTGATTTGTTTGAAAATGGCTTTGAGTTATTTTTAAAATGACAATTTTTGAGCCCCTCCCATGTTTTTTGAATCGCTACGCCCCTTAATGGATTCTGTGGAAGTCGGCCTTAGCAACAGTTTTGGCGACTGGGTCGAAAAATAGTAACTTCATTTTCAAAAAATCTCAATTAGGAGAAATTCTTGGCTTTACAGCATGAGATTCTTCGATTTCTCATGCCTAACCGCCGCCAAAACTGTGAACAAGCAACTCGATATCCAATCCAGTTTATTGAATTCAAACAACGTTCATCATGGGAAGACGAGTCTCTCATTCATGACTGGTCTCGAGCAAGCGATATTCGTGTTCTGCAACGCACAGAACGCTGTTTACGTTACTTTTGTGGTATGGATCCTAATTGGATTGGATTGTTCCGAGAAATTTCGTCGAATAAAGGGCAAATTTTCCTATTTATTTGCAATAAACTTTCTGCACGACAGAAATGAAATGTTTTTGCAACCATGTTACGTAACACTAATAAATATTTTGTGTGATACTGAGGCGTTCTGTATCTTAGTTATGTCCTTTACTGCAGTGTGAGTGTGTAGGGTACATACGGGGCCGGGGCCTCTCATTAAACTTCCGTCCCAAGCAACGTCCTCCAGCTGAAACCGATAAGCAGATAACCACCCAGTTGGGTAAGTTCATTCTCAAGATAGGGAGAGAAATTTTTAGTTCCAAAAATGTCCAGCGCTTTGCTTGAAAAAGTATCCAATGGAACATTCTCTATTGCCTTGAGTTTTATTTGACGACACGTACCCACTTTCGACCTGGCGTAAAAAGTTCCTTCCCAGGATTTTTGTCACCTGTATCCCGTAAAGTGAACATTTTTCGTATTTCATTTCAGAATGAAATGAGAGAGAGAAATGGCCACTGTAAGCGTATTTGTAAGGAGACTCGCGTTTCAATTTTAAATCGGTTTCTTTTGGCAACACATTTTCCTTTAATATTATTTTTGTTGTTGTTCCAGTGGAGTGTCGAGTGAGTGACTGGACAGACTGGAAGGAGTGCAGCGTGAGCTGCGGTCAGGGTCATCGCATGCGCACGCGCCAGTTCTACAACAAGGCGAAGGCAGACATGGTCGGATGCACGGTGCCCCTCGGCGAGAAGCAAGTCTGCTCCAACACGTGCGTCGGGTGAGTATGCTCAAACGCTTTGCGGATTTTCATCTCTTTTGACATGTTTGCGCCAAGTTTCGTCCCGCTTTTGTTCAAGGAATCTTCATGATAAACAGATATAAAGTACAAACTTTTGGCTGTTTTTTCACTTACACAGGGGTCCAAATTAATTTTTTGTTTTGTTTTGTTTTGTTTTTTTTGGACAGTTTTTTTTTATTATCAAAAAAATACTAGACGAAATGACCTGAAACTTCATACATGCAAAGAACATTTAAAAACTCACATTTTCCATGACCGATTTAGTCCAGGGAGCAATTGGAGGACCCACCGCAAATTGAAGAAGAGCGAAAATACTTTGGATCATCCTGTATCACAAAAAGCTACAGATCGCTTGTAACTATAATACATTGTTGCACATACAATGTATGATTGGGTGCGGGGATTGCGCAATTATTTAGGCGGATATCAGTATTTTGACACGTTTTTGCTTATAACCAGAACGGATATCCATAAAACTTTGTAAAACTTGCTGAAAACGTGACAAAACATTAGAGAAACATCGTTTTGAAACATAAAATTCACACGTGTAACATTCGTTGAGATAGGAGCGTTTTCAGTAGATATTATTTTACTGCGCATGCGCAAAAGATAGATTTTTTTTTTTTTTTTTGCATAGGTTGAAAGCTAAATATATTGAGCAACTTTTGTCCAAAGTTCATTTGAATAGAGTAACAATTAAGCAAAGGGTCGGCAAAATTTTTAGGCATGTTTCAGAGTTGAAATTTCGTAAGAATTTCATACCGTCAAATTAAATACACGTGCTACTTATTTAATTTGATGATTCAATTATTTTCAGTCTCGCTGAAAAACCTCTTATGAACTCGCAAACCTTAGTAAAAAAATAAAAATATGTTAAAATTTCAAGCCTATAAGTGGTTTTTCACAAAAAAGAACTTTTGCAACGTGACTGAAGTAATTGGATCTTCAAATTATATACGTAGCATGTGTAAAATCCCTTACGAAATTTCAACTCTGAAAAAAAAAATTTGCCGACCCTTTGCTTAATTGTTACTCTATTCAAATGAACTTTGGACAAAAGTTGCTCAATATATTTAGCTTTCAACCTATGCAAAAAGAAAAAAATATATATCTATCTTTTGCGCATGCGCAGTAAAATAATATCTACTGAAAACGCTCCTATCTCAACGAATGTTACACGTGTGAATTTTATGTTTCAAAACGATGTTTCTCTAATGTTTTGTCACGTTTTCAGCAAGTTTTACAAAGTTTTATGGATATCCGTTCTGGTTATAAGCAAAAACGTGTCAAAATACTGATATCCGCCTAAATAATTGCGCAATCCCCGCACCCAATCATACATTGTATGTGCAACAATGTATTATAGTTACAAGCGATCTGTAGCTTTTTGTGATACAGGATGATCCAAAGTATTTTCGCTCTTCTTCAACTTGCGGCGGGTCCCCTCATTTCACTCTGCACTCAATCGGTCATGGAAAATGTGAGTTTTTAAATGTTATTTTTCTTTGCATGTTTCAGGCTATTTCGTATAGTATTGTTTTAGATAATCGAAAACATGTAAAAAAAAAAAAAAAATCCTAATAATTTGAACATCTACTGTATCTACCCTAAAAATTAATTTCAAGAAACATCCTAAAAAAAACCGGTTCCACCTGTTGAAGGATTTTTTTCACGTCTTCACTAGAAGTGACTCCCGACACTGCTAACTTCGTTCCAGGAAAAAGATATCCAAACTCTCTTACCAGGTGACAAAAGTATATGTGTTCTGTGCTGTGTGTTTGTATGCGTGTGTGAGAGAGAGGAGGTGTACGTCAGCATAACTTTTACTCCGGCAAATCTATGCAACTTATTCTATATAGCTCATGAAAATTTGTTCAAAATTTGGCATAAATCGGATGATTCTATTATGAATGTCAAATTTTGGTACTAGGGCCAAACGACACACACAAGTACTGGTGCCTGTCATGTGCCTATGGTCAACAACCCCCTGTTGTATCTGCCTGTCTATATCTATCTGTCTACACGTGTGTATATATATATTTTGTAACTATATATATAAACTATTTTTAGAGTGATGTATGTATGTGTGTATGTGTCTGAGTGAATACGATAGCGTGTGATGGATTCACATGGCCTTGAGTTAATTCCGTGTAACTCCTATAGGCTTGTTCGAAATCATTGCATAACAATTATTTTGTGTGCTACTAATTAACACTTCTATGCCTACCCTTTTCTACAAAAATCATACTATTAAACGTGTGTTTGTTTCATCCTGTTTAATGGAGTGGAAGCACGTTAAAATGCACTTATAAGAAATACCGTCCATAGACCGTAATGTGATAAGAAATTTTCTTGTGCACAATAATTATGTATACCAATAAAAACTATACATCAAATTCATTTCAACTTCTTAATATTTGACATCATTTGGATGATTATAGAATGGCATCGGACTTCATGCTTGTGGTGCTGTAAATAAATTATTTAGTGAATACATGTCTAGTGAAAACATGCTTTCAAGCATCTCAATAATGTAAGTTAATTCTATTGTCCATAAACGCGTAAAGATGCGTCTAAATAAAAATTTGTCCACGGACCCCCAATGTCACGAAATTCTTTTACATGACCCCGTGAACGTCCTGTACATAACTTTTTCTATGTAGCACATGAATAATGGTTCGAAATTTGACATACTTCAATGACACTTTTGTAAGGTCCTGTACATTCATTATTAAGTTTCTACATCTCAATCATGTTTGTTAATTTCATTTTGCAGTTAAACGTTGAAATACTTTGGTGTGTCCCTGTACACGAACCCTAAACAATATAGAGACCAAAAAATTTACAGCTATTTTTGCATAGCGGCTAAACATGCGCTTCAATTTTTAAGTGAGTCGGGGGCCCCTATTGGCCTATACGCTGCAATGATAAGAAAAACTTTTGTATGCCCTGTACACGAACTACAAATAGAATACACACCCAAAACCATACAGCTGATTTTATGGGGTTCATAAACATGCGTACTAATTTGCATGTCAATAGCATCCGCTATCGCGAGACACACAGGCAGAGAGGCAGAGAGACACAACACACAGAGACAAAACTCAAAAACTTTTTGAGGCCACATCGAGGCCTGCACTGACGTTTCGGCAATTAATAATTCAAACAAGTGTCATTTGAACTAATACGTATATAGAGATATATTTTCGAAAAAAAAAAAAAAAAAAATACAACTCGCTCCTTAAAAATTCAAGCGCACATTCATTTGCTTTAAATGCACCGCACAATGTGTTGACGAATTTGTCACGTGCGCGCTGAGCTGCCTGTTTTTCTTTTAACAATGTAACTTTTGTCTGACGTTTAGTGGTTGTTCAGCACAAGGGCTCTCTTTCTATAGCCCTGGGTTCAGCAGCGTTGTTGATGCAGCGTTATTTTCCCGTCGGTTGTGGAGAATTCACTCACGAACCTGAACGTGCTTGGGAGCAGATCCGAGCAGATCTTTTTTTCTTTTTCCGGCAAACAAATGAGTAAAATAAATATTTGTGAAAATAATTCAATTTTTCTCCCGTCTCAGGGACATCAGCTGCCGCACCACCGAGTGGTCGGAGTGGTCCGAGTGTAGCGTGACGTGTGGCAAGGGCCTCCGCACCCGCAACCGAAAGTACCTGGACAACAGGGCCCGGAAGATGTGCGCCCTCGAACTCATGGAGAAGGAGACCTGCACCGGCATGAAGACCACCTGCGTCGACGACCCCATGGTGAGTACTAAACGATGGCCTAAATTTAATCATAGAGCTGATTTCGATGCTTTTATCTAACTTCAATCGTCTCTGATTTATTCAGAGCTACCAACCTAATCCGGAGGATTGTGAGCTCCGCTCCTTTTTCCACACCCGTCTTTTTTACTTCCATTACCCTACTACCGTAGGTAATGGAAGTATTGTATTCGGTCTGAAAATTCGATATCGGGTTTTCACCTGATTTACACGTTTTAAGGTTCCCTGAGTCCAAAAAAGTGGTTTTTGGCAATTGGTCAGTGTGTATGTATGTGTGTGTGTATGTATGTATGTATGTATGTGGAGAATCTTCTGGCTATTATAGCTCAGAAACTAATAAAGATAGAGCTACGAAACTTTAGAATTGAAATACGTCTGGTGTACAGATGAAATTTCCAAATTTTGGTGAAAATTGAAAAACCGGAAGTGGGACATCGGAAACCGGAAGTGGGACCGTAAGTCCGTATCTCAAAAACGGCTCTAACGATTTTCTTCAAACTTGCTATATAAACACTCTATTAGATGTCCTTTCGAATGATATAGTTGGTTGGTTCAGGAAAATTGATAGGCGTCCCTTATAAATAGCTGAATTTCAGGCCTCGCAAAGGCGTTCCTTTAAAAACGGTTGTACGGATTTTTTTCAAACTCGCCATTTTAACTCACTTTTAAATATGCTTTTGTATGTAATTATTTTTTTTCCTGTCAATAATTGAGTTTAACCGGAAGTGGGACATCGGAAATCGGAAGTGGGACCGTAAGTCCGTATCTCAAAAACGGCTGTAACGATTTTCTTCAAATTTGCTATATAAACACTCTATTAGATGTCCTTTCGAATGATACAGTTGGTTAGTTCAGGAAAATTGATAGGCGTCCTGTATAAATAGCTCAATTTCAGGCCTCCCAAGGGCGTTCCTTTAAAAACAGCTGTACGGATTTTTTTCAAACTCGCCATATTAACTCACTTTTAAATATCCTTTTGTATGTAATTATTATTTTACGGTCAATAATTGATTTTTTGCAAAAGTTGGTATCTCAAAAACGGCTCTAACGATTTTCTCTTTAGTTCACTTTTATGTTTTCTGATCGCATTATCTCTCAAAAATGCATATAATATGTGTGATAGTGGGTAATGGAAGTCGTGTGGTTGTTTCACACCAGATTTTTTTTTTAGGGTATTTTTCTTCTTAATTCATCGAAAATATATTTCAAGAGAATGACCCTATACATTCGAATACCACTTAATTACTCTAAACATTAGGTGGTGTAAGGAAAAGGGGCGGTACTAACATTCCTCCGGATTAGGTTGGCAGCTCTGTTTATTGGATGATAGTCTTATCGTTAATCCTGAGAGATCACCCTATCTTGGTTAAAATTCAATGAAAGAGAGAAAAAAAAATTTTTTTGAATAAGATTTATGTGATGAGGCTGGTCAATCTCCTTATTACACGCTTCAAAGAGAATTCAATTAATTTTCTTTACTCTAACGTTAAGTTCTAAAATAAATCAGTAACATTCGATTTATTCGAATATATATTTAATATTTCCCTTTAGACGTAGATTCACGTCATTTGGAAATCTGTGTCTTTCTCAATTTGTGTGTTATTTATTTCTTAAGAATAAACCCAATATTCCTATTTTTATATGGATTCAAATATGTACTTGAATTAGAAAGAATATAATTATAATGTTTATTCATTTGTACTATAAATGTGAATACGGAAAATATTTTTCTGAAATTTGGGAGAATAACGTCCACAGGCAGTCGCGAAAGTGTTAATATCTTTCTAAAAGTTCACTTATATTGAAAGGCCACTTCCCTTTTTGCCCCCGGATATTTCTTCTCAAACGGTTCATTTTAGAAATAGAAATAGAACATACAGTATAGTGTCGATAGAGTTATTGTTTTTTTCACGCGTTTCCTTTTTTACTTTTGATTATAAAACGGGTGGATGAAAAGGTGGTTTTCGATACAATAATTTGTTGAATAATAAAATTTCAAGTGTAAAAATTATTTTTTAATCTGTTTGTTAAAAAATAAACAAGTAAGACTGATGAATTAAGTGGTGTAGGAAAAGGGGCGGTACTAACATAGATAGATATTCAAGACCTTTTTTTGAATATCTATCGATTGATTTGGATCCTAATTGCACATAAACTTTTAAAAGAAAATAAATTAAAAATAGGTAGGCAGCTTTTAAATGAGCTACAAAAAAGGAATGTTGGTATCATTTTTCAAAATGTAACATTACTGTAATGAATATAAAAATTTTATTTTAGAATGGAAACAGTAATAATACAGCAACCTAATTTATCGACTTAATCGTTCAAGCATTCATAAAAAAAATTCATTCTATAAATTAATGAAAATTTCTAAAAGAAATGATTTTTAAATAGTTTTAATTTTTTCTAGATAAAGTTAACCGAGTTTCATTTAAAAGCTATAAGGATCGAAATTTACTTCAAACATTTTCCACGAGAAGCAACTCATTGCAGTTTTAGGATAATTCATCTTGAAATTATAGTGTCACCCTATTTACATTCTAATAAGCTACTTTATTATTAATTTTGCTACTTCATTTCTAAAGCATATTCTGTAATGCAATAAAATATTTCAGATCCAATCTGATTGGGGTCAACGCTTAATGTATGTAAACTCGGCATAACGCAAGGCTGAGAATTTTCAGTGTCTCAATCTACTAGCTGAAGCTTTCATGTTACTGATCTTGGAAGAAAGCAAAACATGTTTTAAATTGTATACAGCAACGTCCCACAGCTGCCAATATTTATAATTTTTAAATCAAATTTACTCACCGGTATTTTTAGAAAAGAATTCCATTTTTAAAATTCATTGCCATAAAAATTTGCGCATGAAAAAGTAACTGTTGGACCGTACCGAAACTTGGCATGAAGGTGTGTGCCAGGCAGATATGCAAATGATCAGAAATACAGCGTGATTGCCCACTGCCACCAGTGGGCGTTGAACTTCGTTCTTCTTGGTGTACATAATCTGTTGCAGAGGGACGCTTTGCCGCCATCGAAGACGATACGAGCAGCTCTCAGAGTCCGAGAATCATTGGTATGATGGAATCCGGGTGATCAGCTCGGCGTGTAACCAGCCACCTAGGCCGTTTTGATTTTACTGTGAGGAGATGTTGGAACCAGTGGACAAAAAAAGAGAGATCGCTTACACGGCGACCAGGCTCAGGACGCGCTCGACAGACCAGTAATCGAAAAAAACGTCACTTCCTACGAAACATACGCATGGCGCCAACTGTCTCGTTGTTCGCCCTCCGGACCTATGCAGCATCGATAATTGGATGCCGACACCGCACTTTGAAACTGATTTGGAACAAGCCTCGTATTGTATCCATGATGGGATTGCATCCTCCCAAAAAATTAGACTCAATTGAGGTAAATTCATTTTATATTATCTCGTGCTGTAGCCACGAGACATTTAGCCTGAGTCTGTTTGTATTGGAATATTTTGATATGTCCCGGTGAAAGGACGTGTCCCGTTTCAGTAAAAAAATCTTTAAGATACCCCCCCCCCCTCTTCCCCGGTGATACCGAACAATACTATCGCGTTTGGATTGGTCATATCTGTTGAAAGATGCAGGTAACAACCGCTTCAATTTTCATTGTGCCTGCACCGAGATGGGGGGTGGGTTGTACAGATGGATAAGTCAGTTCTGAAATAGCTGACTCCCCCCCCCCCCCAAAAAAAAAAAAATCTAGCAACTCTATAAAATTCTAAATCTCAATGAATAAAATGGGGAGGTCTGAAAATATCGTCTAGTAGTAGACACTTGTGGGATTTCGATCGAAGTCAGGGAAGCCTTACCGAGAAATGAAAACACACTCACCTATCTCTCTGTGACGCGACCCACACGCACACAATCGATGACGCAAAGAAAGGAAGCGAATCAAAAAAAGGATTTCATTCATTTCTGAACACCACCTCAACTTGTCTGTCAGTTTCTCTCACCATGAGGACTATTGATTTCACACAAAACAGAACACTTAGAAACGGGTTTTCTTTTAGAAGCAAATTGAAATAAATATTAAGTAAAATTGAGATAAAACGTGCGGATGAAATTTTAAGGAAGGAATAAAATAACCGTTGGTGTGGAACGCCTTTAAAGAAAAAAATAGATTTTAAAAAATCCTGTCGTCCTAATTGAAATTTTCTTTTGTACAGAATTGCATATCTATTATACTCAGAAGAAGACAATAACTCTTCTTTTTTAGTATGACAGGTCTGTTGTTTCAATTAGACATTTTGAGTTGTTTCGCTTTGAATAGGCCACCTTCCCCGTTTTACCATTTTATTTCTTTACTTATCTTACAATAATGTGTCCAAAATGTAAAAACATTTGAAAATCGACTGTCAGCTCTCAGATGGACGAGTAGGAAACAAAAGTACCTTTAATATCTGAGAGAAAATTCAAACTGTTTAAAAAGAATGAAGAATCATGCAGTACGCATCGATCATTAACACTTCCAGACTGTCCGTACTTACTCGTTCTATCGTTTAACCTTCAACGTTCTTTCACTACGTTATCGCACAATAGACAGACAGACAAACTGAATTCATAATTACTCTGGAAGAAGTTAAAAATGCCTAATACAAACGGAAATGCAATTCCAGTAATATCCAACTTCAGCCCTTCATGTCTCTGAATATTTTAGCGTAGCCCTGTCAGTCTGAAGGTTAAGCCTATCCTATTCTATACAAAACATTATTTTTAGCCCATTACCAATAAATGTGTCAATTTAAATAGGATTATTGTAGTAGAAAGTTATCTAAAAGTTTCTCCTGAAACGCAATGCATTGGCTTCTGTACACAAACTAGTTATACAGGGCCTATCAATGTCATTTTACATAGGAAACATTCCATAGTGCACTTGAATGACACGTATCATTTTTAAGAAATTCGGAAAAATATTTACAGATGGACAGATAGAGTGGTAGACAGACAGACAGATCCTATTCATCCTTAAAATTGTTCGAAAGTGTAAAAAATGCTTAACGTGAACGAAAATGCAATTTCAGCGAATTTCCAATAAAAGCCCTGAATATTTTTGTGAGCATCTGTAAATTTTAATGATAATCATACTCTATTCTGTAGAAAGCATTCTTTTCTGCACGCGAATTTCGTCAGGAGGTGTGTAAAGTAAAGTTATTAAAATAGGGTTTATAGAAATGCCTCCCACAGAGCGCAATACTCTTGCGCAGACGTTGCTTCGAAACAACAAGAGAGAAAACACAAACAGTAAAAGGCTCATTATAAAAGCCGAATGAGAAGAAGACATCGATGACAATAAAGTGGTGGTGTTTCAACTGCCAGATCAATGACAAAATAATGTGAACACTTTCGGTTTTTTTACGTTTTGTTAAATATCTCGAAAAGTTCTTTAGGAATCACCTTGAAACTTGGGCAGCGTCAAGAACCTCCTCTATGTCATGAAAAGGAACCCGTAGAAAATGAAACAAAAATCAAAATGTTTTGGATCACCCTGTCAAAGGTAATGCTTTCAATGCGTTTCGGCAGTAGCATGTGATGAAGAGGATTTTTTTCATTATCTGTATAAAAACTTTTTAGGAGGCTACCCCCTCTATTCATGGAGATAGAACGGTTTCTTTAAAAAATTGCAAAAACAACTTCCACTTTTTCAATTATAACACGTAGGGTGTTAGACCCGCAGTGGAATGCCATTTGCAGGAAACAGGGCATACTACATTAGACACAGCCTACAGCCATCAGAATGAAAAACAATGTTCAATACCTTACGAAATACGAGCACTTTTACTAAATTTTTAACTACGCATGCGCAAGCTTTATGAAAATTTCAATTAAAAAAAAAATGACAATAGTGGTTATATGGCATAAATAATGCATATGATAAATAAAACGAAAGTGTATTGTATTAAAGTGTTCCAGAGAAAGATTATAAAAGAGCCTTCCAAGAGGGGCAGCAAACATGGGGTTGCCGGCATCCTCTATGCCACAATGGCCTGGTGAGAAAAACTGATTCGTTCGATCAGTTATTTAAATATTTGAAAGAGTCACAAAAATGACATTTATTTCTTTCTTGTCAGTTATTGAAAATTTCTGCAACAGTGACTGAAATGGCACCTGATTCCTTTGTACTCGTTGAAACTAGGGTTAATGAAATTGCAATTAAGAAAACAATTGTTAAAATTCGAGAAATCTTTCTTTAAAAAAAGTATGTTTTGCATTAAACACATTACCTACCGATAAGTATTTGGACACTTTCGAATTTAGACATTTTGTCCAATATCTAGAAATGTTCTTTTGGAATCCTCTTGAAGCTTGGGTAGCGTAAAGAACACATATTTCAGCAAAAGTTGTGTCCTGAAGAGGATAAAGGAATCCTGTAAAAAAATTGAAGAAAAAATTAAACTGTTTTGGATCACCCTGTAGAAAGTGATGCTTTAAAAGCGATTCGACTGTAGCATGTTACTATGAGGATTTTGGTCATTATCTGTAAAAATTTTTAAGAGACTACCCTATATATATATTCGGATATAACGGCTTTTTTAAAACATTGAAAAAAAAAAAAATCTGGCGTGACTCCACTCGACTTTCCGAACATTGAGTCATTAACAGTTTTGTAGATAAAGTAAAGAAACAGGAGTTGTTAAACACACGAAACAGATAAAACCACAATAGAGTGTTTGAGTAATTTTATCCATATATTACACGATGTTTTATTGAACGCTACTGAACTTTGAGCCCGTAGATCATAATGATAAAGAATTTTTCTTTGTGTTCCTGTAAAAACCTTTAAATGCTAGATTCACCAAAATGCTTATAGTGAGTGCAACAGTAATTTATAATATTCATATAAATTTTCAGCTCAATTGAATAAGGCGTTTAGAGGCTATCGCACTTTTAAAAATTGGGTCCCATAGGCCCTAATGATAAAAAAATTTTCTTTGTGTCCCTGTAAAAAACTGTAAGTGCTACATTCACCAAAATCTATACAGTTGATGCAACTGTGACCTTTAACATGTGTACAAATTTTTTGCTCAGATTAATAAGGCGTTTAGACGCTATCACACTTTCACACTCAATAAAAATTTCGCTCCATACGCCATAATGATAAATAATTTTTCTTTGTGTCCCTGTAAAAAACCTATAAGTGATTTCCAAAATTTCTTCCAAAATGATTTCCTTCACCAAAATCAATAGGGTTCGTACTATGGTGACTTGCAACATGCGTACCAACTTACAGCTTATTCGAGCAAAGCGTTTAGACGCTAGCGTGTTCACTCGCACACATACATACACACACACATACACGCATACATACACATATCATCGCAAAAATAGTGAAAACGGACTCAGGGGACCTCGAGACGTATAGAAACATCAAAATTTCCAATTCGGATTTTTGACATGATTACAATACTTTCCTCACTATAGTGTTCGGAAAGTAAAAACTAGTTGGCATAAGTGGACTCTGCTCAGTTCTCCAACATATTTATGTTCTCATAAATTTCTAGTGGGAGACATATTATAATCATGTTAAAAGAAATGAATTTGACGAAAGCTTGAAACAGTGACAGAATGAAATCCCCGCCTAATAGGCTATCCACCGTTCACTTCGATATATTTATCTTATTCTAATCTATTAATTTATTTTATCTGGGTCGATTCCGTTGTTTAGTTTTCATCCTACTATTTACAATGCAATAATCCTCAAAATTCATATTTATATAAAAAATTTACAATTTCGCTATGTTGATAAAATCGTAAATTACGAATGATTTACGAAATTTTCCTATTAGAATATTTGTATTCAATCGTGTTCAAACAAATATCATAAATGTAATTTTGAAGTTGTCTAATGTATTTACGATCCTCAAAATGGAAATTTATGCTCAATTTTGCCTTATTCTGAACATGTTAAGTAAATCGTAAATTCCAAATAACTTACCAAATTTTTAAATTGGAAAAATCGTAGTCTATGATATTCATGCCAGTATCCTAAATAATATTTCGAAAGTGGTTTGACATCTTTACGATGAAAATATCCCTCAAGATTGACGTTTATGTGAAATTTTGCTCTATTCAGCCATGTTAAGAAATTCGTAAATTTCCAATAACTTACGAAATCTTTATATTGGAAAATTCATAGTCATTAATAATCATGCCAGTGTCCTAAATAATATTCTAAAAGTAGTCTGACATCTTTACGATGAAAATATCTCTCAAAATTGACGTTTATGTGAAATTTTGCTCTATACTGCCACGTTAAAAAATTCGTAAATTTCCAATAACTTGCGAAATTTCCAAAGTAGCATATTTATAGTTACTGATGTTCATTCCGGCATCAAAACTGATATTTTAAAACTGGTCTGACATTTTTACAGTAAAAAGTTTCCATTAAATGCACGTTTAAGTGAATTTTTTTCCTATTCTCCCATGTTAAGAAAATCGTAAATTTCTAATAACTTACGAAGTTTTTAAATTCGAATGTTGCAAATGAATAGGGTTCTTGCCGGTGTCGAAAGTAATATTTGAAAACTGATCTGACCTCTCTACGATCATTCGTTCGTGAGATATCGTGTTAACAGACTAACAAACTAACGGACTAACACACTAACGGACTGACACACTGACACACTAACAGACACCCTACAGACAGACACCATAGAAATTTTGTCATTTTCGTATTCCTCACACCTGAAAACGTGTAGAAAAGTCAAAAAACCGAGGTCAAAAATTTTCACGATTACCTAAGTTCCCCATACCTATAGTATGATGGGGAACTAATAATTGTGAACAAGATCATACTAAGTGCACTTAATACATCTAGTATTCTAAAACCAAAACTGTTATAATTTTTTTAATATGAAACAAAATTAATAAAAAATAATGAAAAGGTGTTTTTCTCCACGTGTTTAGATGTTCATAATTATAGGGACAATCCATATTTTTTCGTTTCATTTAACTTACTAGCGGATAAATTACAGTTGCCATGCGAATTTGTTAACTACTGGGCTAGATTAATTCATATATAAGCCTTCAGTTTTTCTTGGACGGACATTATTGATAATCCCTCGAAAAAAAGAACGTTCAAGTAATGAAGTATGATAAATGTGTTTTTTAAGTGGAAGGATAATTTCAATCCGCCGAATTTCTAATGAAATTCGAAGATCTAAAATGGCTGAAGGAAATGGGATCAAACGCTGAACTGCTGGTTCCATAGGAGAGAGATCTGATGCAAAATCAGAGTTGTTTTACAGAGATCGAAGACTCATAATTCCTCTTACTGTTATACTCATAATGACTGCTGCTGAATTTGCTCGTAATTTTTAACGAAAGGTTAGGGTCCACATTTATGCATGTTTAAAATAATTAATAATATGTTAAAATGAATAAAAAACCTGTAATAATCAATCAGCATTTAATGGGGGAAAGAACGTCTGTGTTAAAGTTGAATAAAGACAACATTAAATGGTAAAATGTTGCATTTTCGGATGAAAAACATTTTATCCTTGACTAACCAAATGGTTTTAACAGCTACTGGCACGATCTGAAGATAGCGAAAGACAGAGCAGATTTTTAAAAGGCAGATGTGAATCGGGCATTTTAAAGATGGATCTATGGTGCTCTGGGGAGCTGCTTCTACTGAAGGCCGAATGAATATAGTAATTTTTTCTATTATTATGAACATCAAGAGAATATCCGCAAATTTTAAACGTGGAATTATCAGATTTTTGTTAGATTTTGGGGGGTAATAATATTTTTTTCAACAAGACTTACATTTTTGCTCTACTTTTAGAGCAATAGGAAATAGTTTGAAGAAAGAAACTTCTGTATTATTGCCTTTCCTATGGCCTAAAAGTTGAAAAAACCTTAACTTATGATATTAGAAAAGTGCATGCAAGTGGAAAGCAATTTTAAATAGTTTAAATGTATTAAGAATATCATATATGCAATATGAAATGATATTGAAACTGAATATTAAAAAAATAATGTATATATATATACCAGAGAGAATGTCTGACTGTTTAACCCTAAAAAGAGATCCCATAAAATATTAATTTAAAAATTACTAAAATTCGAGCTGTCCTTATAATTGTGAACACCTGAAAAATCATCTATTTACCATATTTAAAGTTTTTTAAGGTAGAAAAACGATAAAACTTTCTAAATATATTCTATTAATGAAATTCAAATTAATTAAAAATATATTTGTTTAAATAATAGTGTTCAGTGTTTAGTCTGGCTAGTTTTAATCTGGCTATTAAATTATGAAAATGAATTAGTTCCCCATCATACTATAGGTATGGGGAACTTAGGTAATCGTGAAAAATTTCGACCTCGGTTTTTTGACATTTTTATACGTTTTCAGGTGTGAGGAATCCGAAAATGACAAAATTTGTATGGTGTCTGTCTGTAGGGTGTCTGTTAGTGTGTCAGTCCGTTAGTGTGTCAGTGCGTTAGTTTGTTAGTCTGTTTACACGATATCTCACGAACAAATGATCGCAGATAGGTCAGATCAGTTTTAAAATATTAGTTTCGATACTGGCAAGAACCCTATTCATTTGCAACATTCGAATTAAAAAACTTCGTAAGTTATGAGAAATTTACGATTTTCTTAACATGGGAGAATAGGACAAAATTTCCCTTAAACGTGCATTAAATGGACATTTTTTACTGTAAAAATGTCAGACCAGTTTTAAAATATCAGTTTTGATGACGGAAGGAACATCAGTAACTATAAATAGGCTACTTTGAAAATTTCGCAAGTTATTGGAAATTTACGAATTTCTTAACATGGCATATTATAGGGCAAAATTTCACATAAACGTCAATTTCGAGAGATATTTTCATCGTAAAGATGTCAGACTACTTTTGAAATATTATTTAGAACACTGGCATGAATATTAATGACTATGAATTTTCCAATATAAAAATTTCGTAAGTTATTGGAAATTTACGAATTTCTTAACATGGCAGTATAGAGCAAAATTTCACATAAACGTCTATCTTGAGGGATATTTTCATCGTAAAGATGTCAAACCACTTTTTAAATATTATTTTGGATACTGGCATGAATATCATAGACTATGATTTTTCCAATTAAAAAAAATTCGTAAGTTATTTGGAATTTACAATTTACTTAAAATGGCAGAATAAGGCAAAATTTAGCATAAACTTCCATTTTGAGGATCATAAATACATTAGACAACTTCAAATCTACATTTATGATATTTATTTGAACTTGATTGAATACAAATATTCTAATAGGAAAATTTCGTAAATTTTTCGTAATTTACGATTTTATCAACATAGCGAAATTGTAAAATTTTCATATAAATATGAATTTTGAGGATTATTGCATTGGAAATAGTAGCATGAAAACTAAACAACAGAATGGACCCCGATAAAATAAATTAATAGATTAGAATAAGATAAATATATCGAAGTGAACGGTGGATAGCCTATTAGGCGGGGATTTCATTCTGTCACTGTATCAAGGCTTGGTCAAATTCATTTCTTTTAACATGATTATAATATGTCTCCCACTAGAAATTTATGAGAATATAAATATGATGGGGAAATGAGCAGAGTCCACCTATATGCCAACTAGTTTCAGTTTTGCATTCTGTCTAATGTAGTATGCCAAATTTTCTGAAAACGTCTTTGCTCTTGGTCTTGGTCTAATATCCTACGTGTTAAACTGTTACTTTCCGAACACTATAGTGAGGAAAGTATTGTAATGATGTCAAAAATATGAATTTCAGACTTTGATGTTTCTATACGTTTCGAGGTCCCCTGAGTCCGTTTTCACTGTTTTTGCGATGATATATGTGTGTGTGTATGTATGAGTGATTGATCATACTAGGGTCTAAACGCTTTGTTCGAATAAGCTGAAAGTTGGTACGTATATTGTAAGTAACCCTAGTACGAACCCTATTGATTTTGGGGAATCTAGCACTTATAGTTTTTTTACAGGGTCACCAGGAAAAGTTCTTTATCATTATGGCCTATGGGGTCAAATTTTTAAAAGTGCGATAGCGTCTAAACGCCTTATTCAATGGAGCCGAAAATTTATAGGAATATTATAAATCACTGTTGCACTCACTATAAACATTTTGGTGAATCTAGCATTTATAGGTTTTAATAACAGGAGACTTGGCGTTGGAATATTAAAACCCGAATAAATTACTACGTCAGAAACACCAAATAAAAATATTGGAAATGCATACAGCTGTTTCGACAGCCTTAAGCGTGCCGTCTTCAGTGCAAAAAGGATAGTGTTGCACTCACTTTTATTCCTTTTTGCACTGAAGACGGCACGCTTAAGGCTGCCGAAACAGCTGTATGCATTTCCAATATTTTTCTTTGGCGTTTCTGACGTAGTAATTTATTCGGATTTATAGGTTTTGACAGGGACACAACAAAATATTCTTTATCATTATGATCTTATGAGCTCAAAGTTCAGTAGCGTTCAATAAAACATCGTGTACTATAGGGAGAAAAATACTCAAACACTCTTATGGTTTTTCGGTTATTTGTTCGTTTAACAACTCCTCTTTCTTTACTGTATCTGTTTTTACAGGAACACAAAGAAAAATTCTTTATCATTATGATCTACGGGCTCAAAGTTCAGTAGCGTTCAATAAAACATCGTGTAATATATGGATAAAATTACTCAAACACTCTATTGTGTTTTTCTCTGTTTCGTGTGTTTAACAACTCCTGTTTCTTTACTTTATCTACAAAACTGTTAATGACTCAATGTTCGGAAAGTCGAGTGGAGTCACGCCAGATTTTTTTTTTTTTCAATGTTTTAAAAAAGCCGTTATATCCGAATATATATATAGGGTAGTCTCTTAAAAATTTTTACAGATAATGACCAAAATCCTCATAGTAACATGCTACAGTCGAATCGCTTTTAAAGCATCACTTTCTACAGGGTGATCCAAAACAGTTTAATTTTTTCTTCAATTTTTTTACAGGATTCCTTTATCCTCTTCAGGACACAACTTTTGCTGAAATATGTGTTCTTTACGCTACCCAAGCTTCAAGAGGATTCCAAAAGAACATTTCTAGATATTGGACAAAATGTCTAAATTCGAAAGTGTCCAAATAGTCATTATTAGGCAATGTAAATAATTTCTAATTTAATAATAAATAATTTTTGAATTTTAATAAAGAGCTTAGTTAACCGAATACGGAGTTGCTCTTCTTAATGGAAGATAATTTTATTTTTATTGCAATTCCTATTTTTTATTTCAGGTTTTATGCTCTCCTTATCTTCTATTAAATACGTCCTTTGGGCATTTCACAGCGCATGCCCGGTTATTTAATGGATAACCAAACATCACCTTATTGATCAACCTATACGGTCATTTTAGGAGCCACTAATAGGAGGGTAATTGAACAGCATTTTTACTTTCCGAACACTATAGTGAGGAAAGTATTGTAATCATGTCAAAAATCCGAATTCGAGATTTTGATGTTTCTATACGTTTTGAGGTCCCCTGAGTCCGTTTTCACTATTTTTACAATGATGTGTGCATGTGTGTGTGTGTATATGTGTGTATGTCTGTGAGTGAACACGCTAGCGTCTAAACACTTCGTTCGATTAACCTGAAAGTTGGTACGCATATTGTAAGTCACCCTAGTACGAACCCTATAGATTTTGGTGAATCTAGCACTTATAGTTTTTTTACAGGGACACAAAGAAAAATTCTTTATCATTATGGCCTATGGGAGCAAAATCTTAAAAGTGCGATAGCATCTAAACGCCTTATTCAATTGAGCAAAAATTTTATACACATATTATAGATCACAAATACTCAATCTGTATAGATTTTGGAGAATCTAGCACTTATAGTTTTTTTACAGGGACACAAAGAAAAATTCTTTATCATTATGCCTATGGGGCCAAATTTTTAAAAATGTGATAGTGTCTAAACGCCTTATTAATCCGAGCAAAAAAATTGTACACATGTTATAGATCACAGTTGAACTAACTGTATAGATTTTGGTGAATCTAGCACTTACAGTTTTTTTACAGGGACACAAAGAAAAATTCTTTATCATTATGGCCTATGGGACTAAATTTTTAAAAGTACGATAGCATCTAAACGCCTTATTGAATTCAGCTGAAAATTTATATGAGTATTATAAATCACTGTTGCACTAACTATAAGCATATTGGTGAATCTAACATTTATAGGTTTTTACAGGGACACAACGAAAATTTCTTTGTCATTATGATGTATGGGCTCAAAGTTCAGTAGCTTTAAATAAAACAACGTGTAATAGATGGAGAAAAATACTCAAACACTCTATTATGGTTTTCTCTCTTTTGTTTGTTTAACAACTACTCTTTCTTTACTTTATCTACAAAACTGTTAATTACTCAATGTTCGGAAAGTCGAGTGGAGTCACTCCAGATTTTTTATCCCAACACTGTGTCTGCATTTTTGTGAACAGTTCCATAAATTTGCATGTGCCATACTTTTGAGGCCTTGGCCCCGGCCCTATTGCGTACCTCAAAAATGATAAATTTTTACTCCTCCTATTTTATTTAATCTCCTAATCAAAAAATATTATTTTAAAAATAAGCTTGAAAAATATTCCAGAGAATATCATTAATTATTAAAATTATTTAGATATTAATTCCAACATTTAAAATAAATCAAATTAAAATTTCCAGTTTCCCATTTTCAAAATTAAATAAATAATAATCTACTCTTAACTCCACGTTATTCATCTGCTTTGATAATCTAACTTAACTAGCAATATTTATTATCTCTCTTTTTCATAATACGTTTTTCAGCTTGACAACACCAACGAACTTGAGTGTTTTTCCTCCTCTCTCTGTCTCACTCTGCAACAGAGAGAGCATCGCCTTTCGCAGGCATGGCATATATGTTTTATTTTCACTCAACTTAAAATATTTTTTTTTTTTATGTGTTATTCAAGTGTAAAAAAGGTAAGGAGTGCATTAGTTAGTGAACATGTGCTAGAGATGAAAATGGCACCTTGTGATACATCAAAGCAGAAGATTACATGAACTGTGGTTACTTCCCGATCCGTTTTGATCCTGGATAATTTGTATGTTGTCTCAACAGATAGGTTCTTAAATCTTTGGATACAGCTTAAGTGCTTCGATGCCACATGTATTTCCGGAAAATTCGTCTTCATAAATTTTTCTACTTTGTATTTGAACAGCATGCCGTGTGTGTTCTAAAGAATAATACGTTCCTGAATGTCAGAGAGGACTGAGTTTGAATTTATTAAAATTCTTTTGATATAGGAACTGATATTTTGTGCCAAAGTACGATACAGATTGAAAAATTAACACTATTACGAATAATGACGAATCAAACTTTTTATCAAATATAGTGAATAATTTAAGTTATCTATTCCGAATTGACTAATTGAATTATGTTTTTAAGAATTAAGAATGATTGTATTGGGTCAATTTAAAAATTCATGAATGTATTCATTAAAATATCTAATTAAGCGGTACCTAATATTTTTTATTTTAAATAAAATTGCCTTTTGTTTTATTTAACTCTTCGTAAACAAGAATCCATTTCATTATTTGTTATTTTTTCAGCCAAATATTTTCGATTAATAATATTATTTATGCTTTCCTGATTATCAGAGTACCCACTGGGTCGTATCTGATTTGCGGTCACAACGCTGCTCATTCAGATTTTAATTTTCAACAATCCAAAATAAAACCAAATCCCAGTATTTAAAAAAATAATATTTTTTGCTATTTTTCACGACTGCTCATTAAATCGCATTTTAATTTATGTTTTATTATTTTTCACATACATTTCTATGCAAGAATTTTTTATATCGTTCTTTTCAGGTGTTTTATATTTCCAAGCAAAAGAACGTGGATAAACGAAACTACTGTTCACTTAGACATAGACAATTACATATAATATTCACGTTCGATGTATACTTATTTATTTATTGCTTAAAAAGTCTTATCGATAAATTTCTGTAATTAGAAGTAAAAAAAAAAAAAAAAAAAAAAAAGTATTTAATGTAGTTTAACTTATAATTAATTTATCAAACAAATTTAAAATTAAATACCATTTCTAAAGCACAAATGTTTGATTCCTATTTTAACAGCATAATATACTTTTACGATATTTTACAGATCTTAAACATTTTAATTGCAAAAGAGGAACAATTTACAATTTTCTGAAGAACGACTGGAAGTATTTCAATACGACTTTCGGTAGTACACTAGAGATGAGACGGGCTCAGCCCGAGCCGAGCCCAATCGGGCTCAAATCTTACGCGAGTCTTCGGGCTCCGGACGGGCTCGGATTCAAGCAAAAAGTTCCGCTTATTTTATTCTCCACTAACTGGAAAATGTAAAAAAAAAAAAAAATATTCATTTTGAGAGCATTTTTAGTAATGGCATAATAGTCATGAAAGGTTATAAATCACAAAATAATCTTGCAGACCTTAGTAGCTTTGACTTTCCTTTTTCTAAATACAACTTTTTTTTTTTTTCAACGGGATGCATATTATGCCATAGTGTTATACAGTAATCCTTCCTCCTTCGTTATATTGGGCCTCATTATATCACTCATTCGGATAAATTTTTTGTCCCCCGATAGGCGCGTTATAAACAATGGGCCGCACTATAAATATATATTATATACATGTATACAAAGACACAGACATTATAAATTGTTATAACAACATTTATAGTTATTTGAATTGAGGATTGATAATAAGAAAATTAATTTGAAAATGAAAACGGTATTTAATTTTACTATTGTGTATGCGTTGCATAGCCTACCACTTTCAATATCGGGCTCTGATCCCACAAAATGTTTATGGCTCGGGCGAGCTCAGTTCAAAAAGGTTTCGGGCCCAGGCGGGCTCGGATTGCCAAAATAGAGCCCGAACTCACCCCTATAGTACACGTGGTGTAGTTACGTTGCTAACATCGATACATTTTTTAACAATTAATTCCTATTGATGAAGTTAAAGCAAAGGATGCGCGGACAGACAGAAAATCAAACCGAAAACACAAGTACGTTTCAGACAATATTGGAAATATTAAAAAACGTTTAATAGTAGTCAAAGCGTACTTTCAGCCACTTATCCGAATCTTTTCGTGGGATCCTTTAAACGACTCATTCATTCGAATCTTACCGTTTTGAACGGAAAACATGCTTTTGCGCATCTGAAAAATGTCTGTTGATTTCATTGCATTAAGTGGGTGTCCTGTAAAGCGGCTAAAATTATTCCTCAGACACCCTAGGCAATAAAATCCTTATACATTTATATCTGAACTATTTTGTATGATAATAACTAATAACTTCATGCACAACATTTTGTGTAAGAAACAGGCTGTTGTGATCTTCAATAATACTATTTATAATTTTCGAGACATGTTAAGTCATAAACACGTTTTTGACAAAACATAATTGCACGTGACATACCAGCCTATAAAGTTTTGCAAAATAAAGGAAAAAAAGCAACATTTTAATTATTCACATTCTTCCCTTATTCGTGGGATGACGAGGCCCGGATAAAATGGAATCTAGGCCGGGCCGGGCCCAAAGCTAGAATAAAATATTAAGCCTGAGACTTGTGCGGCCTGGTCCCGTGCAGACCTCTAACATTTATTTTCATAACTGAAAACGAGATGTATGTTAAAGTGAAATGGAAAGTATTTTGTGATTATTTGCTCATTCTCTTTTTCAGCGTGAGGGCGGCAAACGGAGGAACAAGTCTTCGAGGGGGAAGAACAAGTCCGATGCCACGTCGCCGCCTCCTGCCGACGAATCAGTAATATCTGAAAAGCATGACTTTTTCGCATGCACACACTCCTAACATGCATCGCTACTAACAACGCGCCTCTTTTTGGTTTGGAATACATGTACGTCATTTCGGCAAACTGCATCGCATGCATGTCGTTGGATGCTCGTCACACAAACCGAATGACGTAATAACACAATGTCATAATTTGTCACTGGATGTACCCAGTCCAAGACTCTTATTTCTGCCCCGGTCAGTCTTTGCTCCAGAAAAAATAAATTCGGCCGATTCATCAAAACCCGGTAGTTTGTACCGTATCGTTTTCCACCTTGATAGGTAGACTATGCGCTGAAGACATTTCAGGAGGGGGAAAAATATTTCAGAGATGGGGTGGATAAATAATGAAAATGACTTACGCGAAATCCATAAACACTATTACATTATTTTCTGATGTCATTCGATTGGTTAAATTTGCCATGCAAGGCGCCCCTCCTGATGTACATTTTTTAACCAACAGTTGTTTTGTTGTTAATTCCTGGAGCTCGTCGTATGAATAGACTCCATCGAGGGGCGATCCGTCCTTCCTTTTACTCGTAGTTGCAAGATATTATAGAATGGAAGCCAATAGTGTGAATTACGTTTTACGGGAAAAAATAAAATAAATAAACCAATGTCGAAGAAATGCAAACTACAACCCAATTCAATTTCCTATTTTCTGAAGGGAGTTGAATTGTGTTGTCACTCTTATAGGACAACACTTCCTGATAGTCTTGCGTATGATCCTGTATACTGAAGAGGATGGCCAACTTAATCTGTGCGAAGGAATTCCACATCCTATTTTCAACTCCTCCTCTCATAAAGAAAAAAAAAAAGTTGAAAGTTGAAATGTCCTTTTTCTGGCGGTGGTAAATCAGTTTTGAAAAACGAGTCGCCCCGTATTCTCTTTCTTCTGTGAGGTTAAAATCAGTTACGTTCAAAAATCTTTCTTTTTAAATTGGAAACAATGGAGCACAAACTTGCAACCCCTAACACTGTAAGAGAAGTTATTTAAACAAAACAGTGTAGGCCTCGTTGATCCCTTGACTAAACTGACTGTATTAACGGAATGAATCAGTTGTGAATCGCTGATTGCAGTTAATAATTTAGTAAATTATCTGTTGTGTCCTTCATACTGTTAGAATAACACTGTATAGAAAATTGTGCATGGTAATGTCTTCTTGTTTAACCATCCACTAACAATGTCGATTACGCGTGTCCATTTAATATTTAATAAAAACAGATACGCGTAGTCGCAAGAGTACTTCCAATCCACAGTACCGGGGGACTACTGACTCACGCAGATCATAGAACCCTAGAACAATGGCTTCCTAAACTAAATGCTTGTCGCGTGACTCAGAAACTTGGCAACAGTTGAAGCGGTAGACAGCGCCACCTGGTACAAATTGTTCGACTTTTTTATTCAACTGTCACCAATAATTTTAAGAAGTGATATATGATATATATAATCGACGTTGCTTCGATTCTACTCGCTTTTTATGTACATCATATCCCACTTTAAAAAATGTTTGGTGGCTGTTGAATAAAAAAGTCGAACAATCTGTACCAGATGGCGCTGTCTACCGCTTCAACTGTTGCAAAGTTTTCGAGCAACGCGACAGGCATCTAGTTTAGGAGGCTATGATAGAACAGTGTAAGCGCGTGCTAAGACGGGATTTTTAGAAGTTCGGCTGTTCTCCTTCATTCTACAGGAGCAGAAAGGATTCCTCTAGCTCTGCCACAATGAACGCAGCTATTTATAAAGATTGCAGGGAATTTTTAGCAACTGTATCATTTAAAAAGGTACTTTCGCTGATTTTCGAAATTCGAACGTGAGCAAACTATAGAAAATCGATTTTCAGGTATGACATCATTCATTGACTCCAGTCTGAACCGGGTGTCCGAGATCTTTTTATTTTATCCGACATGAAATTGTTTTTCATTCTTTGCAGTGACGTGATTATTATTTTTTTTTTTCTACACATAATTGGGATTTTAATATGGAAACGGAATTGTTTCAAATTTTCCGATATAGTATTGCTTCAACTTCTTCGATATCGGTACGTTAAAATTGAGAAATTTCTTCACAGTCTGCTGATATATTTTTGCTAAGCGACAGAATCTTTAGAGATTTTTTTTTTTTTTAAACTTCAATATACTGCGTCAGTTACTCTTAAAAACGTTCTCCCCCCCCCTCTTCAAGGGGGGAGGGAGAACTTTCGTAAAATCCCTTTATAATACGTGTTGGGAGCGCATAAATAACCCATGAGTAAAAATTAGATTTGAAATTAAAATTAGATTAAATTTGAAGCAAAGTTATGCTTGGGAACATTTTTTTTGCTCCCCTCCACAGCCAAGAGGGGGGGGGGGGGGGGATAGGACAAAATTTTACAAAATCCTTTTGTAGTATGTGTTATTATAAGTACGGATAACCAATCGGCATATATCAAAAAATCGCAGAGTTACTCTTATAAGCGTGTTTTTGCCTCCCCCTGCTCTTAAAAGGGGGGGGGAATTTCGTAAAATCCCTTTACAGTGCGTGCTATAAACAATCCACATATAGGCATAAACAATCCACACATAAAAAATTAATGTTGCTGAGATAATTTGAAACAAAGTTATGGTGCTTGAAAACAGGTTTATTGCCCCCCCCCCCTCCGCCACACACACACCCAAGAGGGGGAAGGGGGAGGACTTTCGCAAATTCCCGTTACAATGGGTGTTGGACACACGTGTAAATAAGTCACACTCTAAATTTTTGACCTCAGCTCCTACAGATCTCCCTGGAGGAATTTAGCGCTTAGAGGGGGCTCGAATTTGTCCCCTCGTAATTTCCCCCCAAAATCGAAAATCGCAAAAAAACAAATATGAGTTTTGGGAAATATCCTCAAGAAGACTCTTGTCAGTTTTCTGCATCTTTGTACTATTATTGGTAGAGTTTACACGAAAATCCGTATTTTGCTAAATTTGCCTCCGAAAATTCTTCTTACCCCTCCTCCCTTAAAATGCAACATTCCAAAATCGCAGAAAATAATTATTTTGTACTCAAGCCTAGTCTCTCCCTCTGCAATTTCTTCACCGTGATGCAATTTGGAGCCGAATTATACTTATAAAGTTATTTTTGCCTTCTGCTCTTCCCCCCCCCACACACAGAGGAACGGGGGGTTATTTCACAAAATCCCGTCTTAGTGGGTGTCAAGGTCCTAAGACCAATATGCTCACCAAAATTTGCGACTGTATGTGCCATAGAATCGCCACGGCTGTGTTGAGTCAGCGAATCAGTGAGTTTACTCTTTTATATATACAGATAAAAATAGTGCATTTTAAGATTTTTTTTTAAACAAATATGGTTTTAAATATTATAATTATTTTTTATTTGTGGGTGGTTTCTTTTTGCCGAGGAAATTCCAAAAATGTGTTAAATATTTCTTTAAATAACGTCTCAATTCGAAAGCGTGCCAATACTGCGTTACGCATCGCACATTTTAATGGATACGACGAAACATTCGAGTTTGGAACGATCGATCTTCATTCAAAAACAGATATAAGCACTCATCTGAAATATCCAATTCAGAGTGCCTGAAACGTTTCCCTCGGATAGATCAAAGCATTAGTTCGTATACAGGAACACAGCCACGTACGTCGTATGAAATCAGCCCCGGATACGCTCAAATTCCCTTTTTTACTGTAATGGTCTGTTTCGTGCGCCAAGAGAAAGTAGTGCAAGGGACACACCAGGCTACGTGTTTCTATGTACCGTTCCTCTCTCGCTCGGTTCGTTTATTCGTCCCCTGCACTCCTGTGTACGGAATGCAGCTCCAAGCAAGCGACTTCTAACTCCAGGCCATCGTGAAGCGCTCTGGAGGAGCTGCAGTAGCATTGCAAAAACTTCTTTATTTCTGCGTCGAAGCGTTTCTCACACGTGACTCGTCCGAAA
This sequence comes from Salticus scenicus, assembly GCA_963930645.1. NCBI lineage: Eukaryota > Metazoa > Arthropoda > Arachnida > Araneae > Salticidae > Salticus > Salticus scenicus. Next base: position 37,131,050 of record OZ005658.1, on the reverse strand, counting down.
AAAGAATCGTGTAAATGCCTTCCTGCACAAAAACTAATTTTCTTTTTGTGTCCAATTTACAACAGTCCATACACGGAGTGTTTATTGAATTCCCCCCCAATAAGACATAATATGAGCGGCGCGGCGGTTGCTATCAGTATGACTGCCGGTAGAAAGTATTCCATCGCAGGAGAAATATTGTTTAAAACATTTTACTGGGATCAGATGAAATACAATCCCTCTCCCCAATATTAATTTCACGTCTTCGAAAGTGTGTGCAGTCGATCCTTCATCTAAAAAAAAGTAGAATCACAGTTTCATGGTCTATTTTTAAATTTAATATTTTTACTTTATTCTATATTCAATAGAAGAAAGTATTGGATTCGTGAAAATTTTCGACCTCGGGTTTTGGATGGATTGACACGTTTTGAGAGCTGTAGAACACGATTTGACCATTTTTAGAAAATGTCTGTCTGTCAGTCTGTGACAAAATTTTGTGGCAACTGTATCTCAGGAACTGCTGCACAGAATTCCATACAAATTGGTATGTAGTTCACATTGCTTATCAACTTTTGGTAGAAATTGTCTAAGAGCTTGCGTTGCCATCCCGCTTTTTCTAAATTTTTAACAGGGTGGTATAGCACAAAATTTTGTTTGAATGTGCATAAAGAGAATTATTTTTTAATAATCATTATAAAATTTACGGGAATTATTTATAATAGAGATAATCAACTGGGAAAAAAATTTTGTATATGTGAAACCTCGTCTCCACCCTGGGAGGAAAGTCCCCCCTCGAATGGAATACATTTTCATGATGGGTATCTTTTAAAAGAGCTCGCCAATACCTTTAAAATGAATGACTGCACCATCGATCTGCGATAATTTAAAATAAATTATCGATTTTTTTCATTTTTAACTTTTTTTTAAATGTAATATCGAGAATAAAATTGACCTTTATGTATATATATATATATTTAGTGTTATACTACTTCTCTATATATAGAAATCGTCTGCATTATCATGGAAGATATTTTTTTAAATAATAATTTTTATAAATTTTTTTTACTGAGTTAATTTGTATAGGAAAATATAGAAAAAAGTCATGCGTTGTCCACAGCATTCTAGTTTTTTTTTTTTTTTTTTTAATTAAATTTAAAATTTAATAAAATAAATCTTTTGATTCCAATATATACAATGTATTAGTATAGGGTCGACCCTTCGCTCATCTATCTTACATTTGAGGTGTTTAACCTCTTTGTTCCAGCTGTACACATAGGTGAACCTCTGTTCTTTGCTTTATAAAATACAAACCCATCAATATTTTTACGGTTTTACTAAGAGACCTCTCTACGGCAACATAAAACTAAGTTTATTTCTGAATCCATTAGGTGAGTGCAAAAGTTCTACCCGTTTTTATTATTCATAAAGAAGAGCAAATAAACGCAAAATGAACAGTACCTATTATTGTGCATAATTCCGATTGCTATCTATGACCTTCTGCCATCTTTCTGGTAGGAAATGACCCCACGGCGGTAAAATTCTGGCTGTTTCGAGTCAAAAAAGTCTTGGATGGCAGTTTTCATAGCATCAAGATCATCAAAGGTTTTCTGACTGAAGGTATTGTTCAACGCACGAAATAGGTGCCAGTCAGTTGGTGACAAGTCAGGAGAATAGGGAGGGTGGGGTAAAACCTCCCAACCAAAGCCCAGTAACTTTTGACTAGTGATGACAGCAGCATGTGGCCTGGCGTTATAGTGATGAAGGATAACACCGCGACGATTGCTGACACCTGGCCTCTTTGCTACCAAATTTGAATGCAGCCTGTCTAACTGTAGACAGTTGAAGGCAGCATTGATGGTTTGGTTCAGTGGCAGGACCTCCCAGGAATTATTCCCTGCACATCCCACCACACACTCAATAACACCTTCTTAGAATAAAGTTTAGCTTTTGAAGTCGATGCAGGTGGATCAAAAGGGCAACACACAGTCCTCCTACGGCGCTTTACGTTACGGTACATAACCCACTTCTCATCTCCTGTCACAATTCGTGTCAAGAATGGGTTCTTTTTGTACCGGGAAAGCAAGGAAACACAATCGGCGATTCGGTCATCCCGTTGATTAGCTGTCAGGTTATGTGGAACCCAACGATCCAACTTTCTCGTAAAACCCAACTTAACCAGCCACCTCTCGACCGTTGTGCGGTGTACGTTGAAGGTCTCCGCTAATTCTTGTACGGTTGGGTTCGGGTTGTTCCTTATGGCTTGGTCAACATCGTCGTCTCCAACGTGTGATATCCGTCCACTCCTAGCAGCTTCTGTCTCCTTCCCTAAATTTACGAAACAATTGACGACATGTGCTTTCATCAATGGCACCTCCCCATAAACTTGAAAAACAATTGCGACCTGCGGCTTCTACCGTACTCTTTTTTTCGAACCCGTATAACAAACAATTTCTTATGTGCTCCTTCTCGCTTTCCACCCTCTGATTTTTTTTTTTTTTTTCTTTGAGATGATTAACTTTGTGAGACACTATGCATTTATAGGTGTGGCATCCACGCGTTTGATTGGCCGACGATTTGCGTCATTACAGTGTCATGTGTGATGTCAATTCCACTGCAAATTTGCATATCCGAAAACGGATAGAACTTACGCACTCACTTAATAGTTTTGCAAAACGACTTCAAAATAATGAGGTCCACAAAAAAAGTACGTAAATTTCATAATTACTTAAAATCTCTACAGAAGAAGAATAAAGTAACACAGATTAACTTATTTAAGAACATCCAGTTTTGAATTGCGCCATAGTTAGGCAGATTTAAATAATTCAGGGTTTAGTTGTTTAAAGTCCACACACGTGCACCCCACATAACTAGCCCCCTGAATAATTATTTTTAGAAGAATACTGTAAGGTGTAATGTAGCTTTCAAATGTTATTAATGTTGCTATTATAGCCGCGGATGCGAAGTCAATAAACGTATACCCAATTTGATATTTCAGTTTTTATGCTTTGCAAATTTTAATCCCATTTCAAAACAACCCAATTGCGTTTCGAAGTTTAATTTGTTTAAGATTTTATATTATGATCTTTTTATAAGTGATTCGTGTAAACAGAGCAACCAGCGAAGCGGGCAAAAGCCGCTCGTATCGGATAAACTAACAAGGAAACATTCAAAAGGTGTCGTCTTCAAAAATATTGAAAAAATATATATGGGATTATATACTCTTTATAAAACACCGAAAGTGAAAAAAATATCGGCTGAAATGAATGACAGCGACCACAAAAAATTATCAAAATTAAGCCTATTTGGCGATTTCACAGTGTTATGCGATTGATTTTGAGTACTTGGCGGAGAAGCAAAACACGGTTCTGTTCGTACACGGCAATCTCGGTACTAGCTAACATATCGCCTAACAATGTGAAATCACCAAAAATGCTCAATTTTGATCATTTTTTGTGGTCGCTGTCATTCATTTCAGCCGATATTTTTTTCACTTTCTGGTGTTTTATGAAGAGTACATAATCCCATACATTTTTTTCAATATTTTTGAAGACGACACCTTTTGAATGTTTCCTTGTAAGATGTGTATGGACATCTGACTTAGACTGGAGTATGTCACGTCGCACCTTAAACTTGATCTCTTTCCGTTTTCGCTTCGAATTGCGTTCGGAAAAACTATTTTTTGAGTGCAGTTTTTAGAAGCTTCCCGGCAAACTTTTAAGTACTTTTAAAACCCCTCGCGCCACCCTAGGGGAAAAGAGAGCTGAATTTCCCAAAAGACCGTCCTATAGCGCTCACTTACACGACTTTGTTCTAAGATCTGATCGAGTTTCAAATGAAAGGAGTTAGAAGAAAGTTGGAATGATTTCCCATATGTGTAAAGATGAAGAAATCGATTTCCTAAAGATCTTACATTCATTATTCTCATATACATACTAGATGATGTAATTGTACGAAAGCTGCGACGCCTTTTCACGCTGCACTAGAAGCAGCTGACGACGGTTCCGATTGACCCCTAGCTGACTGAATCCGCAGACCACGCCATTACAAAGCTGATTCTCCGCGGAACTGATGACTTCCCCTTTAGAGGCATTTTTTTTTTTTTTTTTACCATGTTTTTATTAACTTCTATTCTTGTTTGTCCGGTAAAAATCTTGCAATCGATTTTTAACTCACTTCCCTACTAGCTAGACATTTGAAACTTTCAGAATAGCTCGGAACCCGGTGACAACACAATACTTCGAAGCCCGATTTTCGAATAGTTTTCTTTTAATGAACTAAAATAGGAAAATAAGTAACCTACTAATTGCTTTAAAAATATAGCCATTAAAATATATTAGCTATTAATTGAAGGGTTGCCAAAAGAAATGGACGAGTTCATTTTCTTTCGACCTCAAAATAAGTACATTTAATGAAACGTGAGCGTTAAAAAATTGTAAAAAATTAAATGAGGCATCTCACAAAAAGGGACGTCATGATCCCTTTAAAGATTTTATACGCATTGATAAAGTGCTCATGTAGTTCTATAGCTATGATTCAACAGAAAATTTAAAAACAGGCTACATAAAAGGTTTTTTTTAACTTATAATTATTTTTTTACGAAACATTGAAAACACGAGATTTTTGACCCGTTTCAGTATCGTCCCCACCATTCTCCGATGCTCGACCCACCGATCTACTGGAACCCGTAAATTGCATCGAGAACAAAGAAAACGGTACTTGTGGCTCCCGTTTCAGTATTGATTGTTTCGATAGTTTTTTGCTGCACGCGCCTTCGCATTCCTCTTAGACTTCTTTCCCCTCTTTATGAGATGTAAGAGGAGGACTTGCAGTTTGCAATACGCAACTGTTTGTCTTGTGTAATGTTCTTTTGTAACCTCATATGAGAATGAACAATCTTTGGGGGATCCGTTATGATGTACTTAAATAAATGATTCGTGCCTGATTATAATCTCTCAACACGAGAGTTATACGATTTGGTGGACAAATGTCGTGTCCTTCATAAGGGTTGTCTGTCGGATCAGCTGATCATCTTAGATGAATCTTTTGCTGTTACACTTCGTACACATAGACAAAATGGAATACACTAAGCAGTTTCACGCTGTTGTTAAGACAGACTTTTGATGCACGACTGTTCTGAAGAATAGCCTTCTCTTTAAGTACCTGCCCTCGAAATCGTATAACCACTTCCGGATTTCGGTTCACTGACCTGCTCTATCTTTTTTTTTTTTTTTTTTTTGCAGCCGGACCCGAAGTGCGCCGTCACCCACTGGTCCGAGTGGTCCCCTTGCACAGTGACGTGCGGCAAGGGGTTGAAGGTGAGGACGCGCCTGTACCTGAGCCCTGCCGCCCTTTCCATGTGCAACGTGGAACTGATGCAGAAGGCCCCTTGCACAGCGGACAAACCAGACTGCACCGTCAACCTCACAGAAGCCAAGAGTGAGTGGTTTTTTTTTTTCTCTCTCCATATTATATGCGATTTTTATAAAACCTGAATATTTTTCAATACTGCTTATTTTCAGTGATAATTTCATAATGAAAATGTTTATGTTGCAATTTTTCATGATATTCTGTAAAGATATACTACCCTATTCCATGATTATACCTAAAAGAAATGAGCATCCCTATTTCCCTTCATAACTATTCCATACTTACCGCTTGGTTCCTATTACCCTACAATACCTTTTATTTTTGTAAATTAAATATTTTGCATGATTTACTTTCTTACTTTCTTTTTTCATATTGGGTGAGTGCGTAAGTTCTGCCCGTTTTTGGATATGCAAATTTGCAATGGAATTGACATCACACATGACATTGTAATGACGAAATCGTCGGCCAATCAAACGTGTGGATGCCTCACCTATAAATGCATCGTGTCTCACAAAGTTAATCATCCCCCCCCCCAAAAAAAAAAAAAAAATGTATATATATATATATATATATATATTAGAGGGTGTAACATGAAAAGCGAGAAGGAACATACAAGACATTGTTTGTTATACGAGTTCGATAAAAAGAGTACGGCAGCCGCAGCATATCGCAATGTTTGTCAAGTTTATTGGGGTGGATGCAATAGACTAAAGCACATCATGTCGTCGATGATATCGTAAATTTTTTGAAGGAGACAGAAGCTGCCAAGATCAGGTTAGGAGTGGACGGCCATCACACGTTGGGGACGACGATACTGACCAAGCCATAAAAAGCTGACCGAACCCAACCGTGCTAGAAATCGAGATTCTCAATCTTTATTCTGTATTTTTACCTAATTTTATTATTTAATTTTTTAATTAAAATTACAAATGGCTGTTTCTACTTTAGAAAAAGCATTGTATGTCTGAAATATAGTCTAAACAATAATTACTTAAATTAATATTAGTTATTAAAATGAATGTATAAAATATTTTTTTAACATCTCCGTTTATTTTTCTCTGTCATTTTACGTAAGACTTAAGATAATAGATTACACAGAGTTTTCTGTTGAAATTTTTAACAGTGTACTGTAATCGATTCTATCCACGTGATTTTAATTTGTTGTTTGAAATGAACGATACCGTATGAATCCTCCACTAAAGGTTACGAAAAGCCCCTTTACTTAATAAAACCAATTTGTCGAAACTTCCAATCCCCAGAATGACGAAGTTTCCGACAAATCGGTTTTCTCTTTACTTCTCTGCCGTGCTCTAACGAGACACGTCGATTTTCCTCTTTTTCCTGAAGTATCTCTTTTTATTTCTCTTGCCTGCTTACGTTGCAGAGGCAGAAGAACGGGATGAGCACAATTTTAAGAGAGACTCTTTTCTCCGCGTTGGTTCAAGGGAGTCATTTTTCGATTCATTTTAATCGCGGGCGCGCAAAACTTGCCAAAGACAGCTCGCGTTTTTGAAAAACAGCTTCGATTTCAATGAACCTCCAACGTTCATCGATTTCGGACTGAAATGAAACATTTCACTACATTTTTCCCCCAACCCTTTCTCAACGTTTTTCTTCGTTTTGAGCGATTTTAAAACTCTTGTTCCTCCTCTGTTCGGCAGACGGCAGCAGTAATCCGAAACGAAACAGAGGAGGATGTTTCAGAGGAAGCCAAATGCAGAAGTCACTTTAAATTTCTAAGTATAGTAGCGAGTGCAAATCGCTGCTCGGAGAAGGTACTCGTGCCTCTATTTGGATCATACTGTTACCTTGACCTAGAACAGCGATATTTTGCAATGGCCAGCGTTTACTGACAACGGTATTGATTTATTAAACGAATTCGGATTGAATCCGATTAACCCATAAATGTTTCAGAACAAAATGTCTCGAAATTGAACAGGTTATTTTTTTCTGCTTACCTATTTAGGTTCGGCTATTGGAACATCAGCCGTTTCTGAAAGCAATTTAGCAGTGGAAATATATTTTAATAATTTAGAAAATAGGGAATAAACATATAATAAAACTAGTCAGTTGTAGGGCGACTCAGGCGTCCGTTGAAAAAGGATCATTTCATTTATTTCTCACTTCAAATAATTCATTAGCTAGCAAGCCCGTGCGAAATTCATCTCTTCCTTACCTTTAAAATTTAAAATTATTGTTTTAGAGACGTCCTCTTTTCACATGCAAAAGCAAATTTAATATTTTTTTTTTCCCCCAAATGAAAGCATATTACCATGTTTTTATTTTTTATTTTACCATGTTTTTATTAACTTCTATTCTTGTTTGTCCGGTACAAATCTTGCAATCGATTTTTAACTAACTTCCCTACTAGCTAGACATTTGAAACTTTCACAGTAGCTCGGAACCCGGTGACGACACACTACTTTGGCGGTTCGAGGCAAAACCGCGTTTTCAAGTTTAACTCTACTTCAAATGACTTCAGAAAGACTATTTTTAGTGTGTGTGGGTTGGTTCACTGTAAGTATATTTTTCGAAATTTCCCCCCTCTTCTTGCCTTCGGGGAAGAGGGTTAAAGTGCAGTTTCCACTGCGGTTGGTTGGAAGTCGTTTCGAGCGGCGCTATTCAGAATCCTTTGATGTGGTCAAGCGGTTGCAGGTGGTTCAACCGGTTGGTTCGAAGGGAGAAAGTCCCTGGCTGTAACCCCCAGCTGAGATAATTTAAGGGCCATAGAAAGGTATCTTTGTCCATTTTGCATGCTTTCCTTTGAAGTAACTGCGCAATCTGATAAAAAAGGTTACAACTGATGACAAGACATTTGGCTCTTTGTGTCGGGAACGTGATTAATGGTTTTTTGATCCTCGACGTTCGAACTGCAATGGAAACCGGCCTTAAAAGCCTAGTTTGCAAGCCTATCTCTGCTCCAAATTATCTCGATAGGAGGAATTTTTAGTGTGTGGGTTGGTTTTATAGGTGCCGAATTTATCCACTTTATCCCCTGGGAGTTGGGGGCAAAAAAACATGTTTTCTGTTGTAATTTGCTGCACCCCATTAAACAGTTCGCGAGTTGCTTTTTCCTAACGCTCTGCTCAGTGTTGTCGAATGGAGGGGCCGCACCCATCATTTTGAGGAGTGATAATGGATGTACATAATGGACGAAGTGCTCAGGCAACCGTCACAGTTAAAATTGAGTGGCGGATATTGAATAAAAAAGTCCTAAATTTCGTGACACCGACCAGTGGAGTGAAATTGTCAAAGGTTTCATGTAGGAGTGTTGTTTAGAGGTAAGGCAACATTCCTTTGGATGTCAATTTCCTCATTTAATTTCAACTTTAACTCTGTTCCAAATAACCCGAGGAAGGCAATTTTAGAACTGCACTTACTTTCGTGGCTCTAACATTAAGATGGGTAGAGAGAGGAGAGGCGTGCGTCGTATGGCAGTAGGATGCTAAGCACAGGCGGGAAAGATCGTATCGAAGACATTGAGGGTGTACCGAGATTCATGTGGGAATACATTTGTTTCAGCACACGCAATCTTAAACGGCGAAGCCGCAGTCATTGGGGGCCCCGACTCAGCAGGATGCGGGCAGGAAAGCGGCTGCCGAAGTGAGTTGGAAACCCTGACGGATTTTTAGATCGATTTTAATGAAACATTTTTGGAATTTTATTTTATTTTTTCAGATTTGTACATTTATAGATGATATGGAATTTGAATAGATTGATCGGCGAAGGGAGCAAAGTCTACTAAACCTGAATCCATGGATGACCCATGGCATCGGAACTGTTGACTGAGATGAGTTGGAAGACAACTCGACAACTGTTCTTATAATAACAGTACGACTCATAGTCATTATGAGCAGGCTTCGCCCACTTCGCTGGTCAATGAATTTTCAAAATTCCATATCACTTGTAAACATAAAAATCTCAAGGAAATCCAAATTTCAAAACTGTTTCATCCATAATAAAAGCGCCTCGAAATCTGTCTAGAGAGGGGAAGATGGATCGTCTTCAAACACCCCCTTTCTTTTGGTCGAGGTTTAAAATCCAATTTGTCTCCCAGTTAAAACTTTCAATCCTTATTTCGGAATTCTGAAATTGTGTTCAAACAAATAGTCCTTCTGGAAAAAGCGGAACCTCCCCGCTCCGATAGGCCCTCAATTGAGGCGCTCTAACGAGTCCTCTTCTCCGGAGAGACTTCTCTTTCCTTACCTTTGCAAAAAAAATCTCTCCCTCTCATGGGATTATCTTCTTTCCTCCGTTGCGGAACTCTTCTCCGCGCTTATTTGAGAAAGTCATTTATGAACAAACCATTTTTATCTCGGCCGTGCAAATGCTGCGGATGATGTTAGAGAGAGAGTTGGGGGAGAAAAAAAAGAATCCATCGAATTGGCTTAAGCCTTGTTAAGCGATGGCATTTATACACTCGTAAAAATGAAAAAGAGAAATGTTCGTTTTTTTTTTTTTCTTACCTTTGGTTATAGGAGGGGCACGTAAAGGCCCTATTTTTTAATGGTGTATTTTTTTTTTTCAGAAACGTTCCTGGATGTCACAAAAAATCATGATTCCATACTGTATATAAATATAGACGACCTACTTTCGTGGAACGGATTTCGGTGAAAGCGAGCACACGAGTTCAAGCGCTTTTAAAGAACTATCTGAGCAGGGGCAAAACTAGCGTGCTTATATTACTATTATCTTATCGAGGCACCCAAGGCAAAACAAGTCTGTCTTTTTGAATTCACTTTGTGTGAATGGGTTGTGCTGACACGATGAGCATTATACTGTTCAGACCTTTCTCTGGACTTTGTTCTCATCCAGTTTCAAAGGCTAGAGCCTGTTGCCCCTGAACAGTTATCTGGTACTTTTTGGAATAAAAACGCGTGCTTTTTATCTTTTTTTTTTATGGTATTATTGTGTGTAGACTGTACAGGGACAAAAAAAATATATATATTTCGACACATTTCTTTTTAAGTCTCGTGAACCTATGTTAATATTACGAGAGTGCAACGTATAAATTGTTCAAATGGGCTCGAACAAAATTTCACTTTTCTAAAGGGCGCACTTTTCCAACTTTTCTGGAATCGACGCCATTTATCTACCCTAGCGAGATGCGCTGATTTTTTTTCTTTTGTTCAGATGTAAACCTATAGGTAAATTCCACTGCATTGACTACAAAAGAAAAGTGGTGGTGGATGAAATGGACACCTTTGTACGGCTGCCTAGGACAAGGCGGCGAATAACATCATGAACTGCCTCTTCAAAATCAACTACAAACTATTCTGGTCGGAAAATAAAAACCATTTTCGGAACATTTTTCGTTCATAATGTTCTAATGAATTTCTTCCTTTTCATCGGACAGTGAGCAAAAAGCCATTGGCTATCGTAATGTCCATTTTCGATTACGATGTATGTAAGAGTATGCACTGCCCACTGTTTTGCATTTACCTAAAATGAATTTATTCCCTTTTTCCAAAGACATTTCCTGAACTCATTTAATTGTTGCTGTCCATGGCCAAAGTACACGTTTGTTGTGCATTTCAATTATTTCTTCTTGTGTGGTTAGAACATCCACTTTTCCCAGTTATCGGTGGAATTTCTCTATACAAGAGAAGCCGAGATAAGAACCAGGTAAGAAAAAAAAAAAAATGGCGGTAAGGTGTGTGCTTACACATTCCAGGAAAAAAGGACCCTCACTTCCGATATTAACCTTCCTCTAATTTAAAACATTTAAAACTCCTCTCCGCGTGTGTTTGAGAAAGTCATTTATGGACGAACCACGCAAAACCTAGAGCAGGACAAGCCTTCTTAACCCTTTGCGGCGCAAGACAATTCGGATAATTTATACTGCCACACTGGAATTCATGAACAAAATTAAACTAAAAGAAATTTTTAATTTTAAGGTTAAAAAAACCGGCCTTTTCTGCCATGTTGTAAACGTAAATGTTTGCTAAAAAAATTCCGGGGTGAGTTTTTGCAGCTAGATCTTAAATTTTGCGTCCTCGCAGCGCGCGTTAAGGGGTTAAGCGACGCCATTCGCACACTAAAAACAAAAAACACAGATTTTTATGCCTCAGTAAGAGGCGTAAATCCTATTTATTTTTGGCGCCCCCTCCCTCCCAGCATATACTCCTTTATTGCTGTCTTTCTATATATTAACTCGTTTAACAAACTTGAAAAATACTTTACTTCGATTCTTCGACAGATATGAGGGGGCTATCTCTTTCCATGATTTTTCTTCAACATTTTTCTTCGATATTGCGAGTACAGTTAGGGTTCCCTCCAGCATTGTCATTCAAAGATGTCGCCAAAATCATAGACATCGCCATAGGAACCTAATAGGATTGCCGGAGGATTAGTTTAAAACTAATCCATTAAACTTCTACAAATACCCCCCAGATATCTATTTGCACGACAAAAACTCTTTTTTGCATCTATTAGATGTCTGTTACCTATTCGATAAATATCCAATAATTGGACTTGTTAGATCTAATAGATATTGAAAATACCTAAATCTTGCTTGGATCTAACATGTTACATCTATTAGACATCGAAAAAGGCACGTCTGTATTTAAACATCTAACAGATGGCTATAATGAGTACAGGATATCCAGAACTTTGAATGGACATTTTTAGATATTTTGTACCTTTTATGGATGATTGGATATAATTTAGATGCCTAATGGATATGGGTGGCTGTATGGGAATTCGCTCGCCAAATTCGACGTCAAATCGCCCAAGATCGATGCCAAGACCAAAATCTACAAATTTGGGGGGAAATATTGTTTCAGGAAACTCTTTCTCAATTTTAACGGAGTTAATTGTTTGGGTAAAACGTATGCCGTTCCTCATCTTCGACAAAGAGAACGAAAGTAGGCCACCTATATTCGAAAGATTTTCATTGAACTCTAATCTGTGCCTTTCCCAATGAGAGATTGTAAAAAGCTATGTATTAGTAGTAGAGCCATTCCTGAGAAAACTGCTATATTTGTGTCACCCCACACTCCCTTCTCCGTTATCCGACTTCAGATCTCAAAAGCAAAGTCAGCGCATTTTAGACTGCGGTTGGTGGGAGGTTGATTCGAGCGGCACTGTTCAGAATCCTTTGATGGGGTCAAGCGGTTGGACGTGGTTCGACGGGGTTGGTTGTCAGGGAGAACTCCCTGGCCTTAACCCCCTGCTGAGATAATTGAGGGGCCAAAGGCAGATATCTTTGTCAATTTTGCTTGCTTTCCTGTGAAGTAACTGCGCAATCTGATTAAAAAAAGACTATAACTGATGACAAGACATTTGGCTCTTTGTGTCGGAAGCGTGATTAATGGTTTTTTGAACCTCGAAGCTTCAGCCCTGGTGGAAACCAGCCTCAGGACCGAACCACCTGAATGGGAGACAGCGAGCAGAATAAAAGATTTGCCTGCTTAAAATGGCACCGGCGTGAAAAGATGAGAAAACCCGCCTAAAAGATCGTCAGAGTGAGCTGAGCCACGGAGGAGAGAGGACGAATGCTTGCCTGAGTTTACGAAACCTTTAGGTTAACAATCTCATTCAGAGCCCCTCTGTAGTTAACCCCTCATCATTCAATAAAGTTATATTTAATCCATTTAGCCGCCTCCTCCTTTTACATATATAGCCCGATTATCATGACGTTTATGATTGGAGCAGCAAATTTTTTTTGCTTATTTTCAGGAATGTTCGTGGACTGGAACCTGCTTATTGACGAACCAGTTACCTCTCACAAAAGCCTCAATGTTTTCATAACAATATGTACTTATATTAATATTTCAATGAGTGTATAAGGAAGTCGTATGATGTCCACATCAGATTTATTTTTTCTTTTTTTTCTCCGCATGATTTTGAAACAGATGATCATAAAATTTGGATGGCATGGTTCTTCATCAAACCATTCGTCGAAATATATAGAACTTGAACACGAGGGATGATTTTTTTTAGCTGATTCAAATCTCAAAAATAGGGATTTGGAAGAAATGAAAATATTAATCGGTGTTAGAAAAGAAAACTCTTTGGGGAGGGTGCACGACAGATAGGTGGAGATGCACAGATCTTCAAATGTTAAATTAAAACTCTTGTTTTTTCAAACCAAATAGGAAGTTCTGTTCAATTAAGTCCATGAGGTGCAGTGTTCGAAAAGCTTTGCTCACTCTAAAAGCACACTTTTTCCAAAAAGGGTCGAGTTGTGTTCGAGAAATTCGAAAACGTGTCAATTCATCGAAAACCAGAAATTGAAAAATTCTCCTAATCTTATACTTTCCTCATATATAGGCAGGAGATACAGTAAAAAATCCACTTATTTAGAAATAAGGGGTCCATTTCAGTCAGTAGAAATGCAATATGCTTTAGCTAAAAAATGTGTCTTCAAATTAGAACTGGCGTAAATCACGCACACACACACACACACAAAAAAAAAAAAAAAAAGAGAAAGAAAGAAAATAAATTATATAAATGAAAAAAAAAAGAACTTTCATAAGTCAAATCTTTTTTTAATTTGTGTAGTTGTTCAATAGTATAAAATGACGATCTACCACTCATTGACTCCTACTTTTACCACTTAATGGCCGTTGTCTCATAGAATGAAAAGTTCGTAGTCGAGAGTTTAAGAATGCTGCGTCTATACAAATGACTGCGTCCATGGTTTTATTTGAATTTTAAGTGATTGCCAGATTTGGCAACTTTCTTCTTTAGGAATTTTTTAATACAAAAGAATATGTGTATGAAATGAAAAAGTGCACAGAAAGTAAAAGTATTTTAAATGACCTTCTTGACATCGTAAGAAAATAATTTCTGTATTGTGCACATCTGGCTAACCGTACCTTTCGAATGATACCACTTTCAACCCTCTACAGTACTCCCATAATTAATATGTTGAAAAGGGACCACAAATTTCATGTTTGTCTATTACTATAGATAATTTTTCAAAAAGTCAGTTGTGGAAGGAAAAGAAAAATGAATCATTTTAACATTGGGTGGCATCTTCACCTGTCTTTCTTTTCTAAAACTGTTTTATTTTTTCAGATTTTCCAAATCCTATCTTCGAGAAAATTTGAAATAATATCAGTTTCAAATTGACTGCTTACGTTAAAGTTCTATGAATTTCAGTTGACGTTTGTTTAAATTTAGAACATGCCATCCAAATTTCATGAGCATACATTAATTTGTTTAAAAAAATAGGTGCAAAAGAAAGGAAACGAGGTTGTGACTTTCATTTTGGACACGATACACGAATGTTATATCATCCACATCTGCTGAATTGTAGTTCTTTTTTTTTTTTTTTTTTTTAAGTACATTTTGAAATCCATGTCTTTGGATTTTTATTTTATTATTATTTTAATTTTACATCGTATTTAAAAAACCGGTTTAAGAAAATTTAGGATTCTCTTAAACAAGTTTATGAAGATCTTCTTCACTTGGATGATTTACACTGAGATATCGACCCATGTATATCCGACCTATTCGTGAAAAAAAGACAGCTTTTTTCTCTCTCTCTCTCTCTCTCTTCGGCTTATTGGAGGGAATGAGCAGTGAATGCGATGCCTCCTCCACCTGTCAAGAGTCATCCAGGAATAGAAAACAACCGTCACCCGATCTCTGCTAAGATTAATAATATCTTCCTTTATTTATAGCTCCGTTCCTTCATTTCTTTTTATCTGACACCGGGTGGACAACATTGCCTATTGATAGTTGCGTCGAGGACTACTACCGTGTGTGTTGTCATGGATTTATGGTTTCACAGAAACTGACTTATCCCGATCATAGAATGGGAAATTTCTTATCACGATAGCCGATGAAATACTGAACCTGTATTTGAACCAAAGTAGAACTTTTCTTGGACGTTTTCGTTGGCCCACTCTGTCTGTTCTTTTGTTTCGACCCCCCGCCTCGTCAGAAGTTCAAATTCAGATTAAAACAACATCGATTTGCTTAAAACTCCATATGTACGCAGATCCTTTTTATCATGCTCTCAGGGTCATGCATTCATCAAAATTTTAGTAAATCCGGTGTCTTTGCTAGAAGAACTTTAAATTTTCTAGTGGCCGCTACTAAGAAACAAAATATCGGTGGAGCTTGGTTATCGTCCGAGAACTTTACTGTCCAACTTTGGTTCGATATTTCGCAAGTGATCATGATCACAAATATCTATCTATCTATCTATATATATATATATATTAGGAGTGGGAATCGATTTAACTGTGTTAATCGTAGTTCATTAATAGATTAATCGGATTTTTAATCGGTTCTCATTTTTCTTTATATAATTTTGATTGAATGAGGAATAAAGCACTCCTATATATATATATATATATATATACATATAGTTAGTTATATAATTAGATGGATAGTACGCAACAAACCATAAAAATGATATAGATGTTAATTTAACTAGTTCCTTAAACAATGAATAATAATAATAATAAACATGTAAATAAATAATGAAAAAATATATTCCTAATATATTCCTAAATAAAATATTTAATCGGAAATACGGCTGAGAAATAACTTATATATTTTATTACTTTCATATCTAAAAATTAAATTCTCTATAATACTATTTTATTCATAAATTTGACTTAAAATAATAATAATAATTATTATTATTTTGTTCTAATTGGCTATATCTATTTCATAACTGAAATTCATGTCAATTTTCAGAGTAATAATTGGTGACTTTAAGCATTAATTTTATATAAATATTTTCACTTATTTAATTTTTATTTTAATGAATTCATTTTTGATTCATTTGGAAAGAAAAATTAGATGAATTTATACATATTTTTGTTTTATATTTGCAGACCTTGTCCATCTTGCTTGTCCCTTTTTTTAAATGAATTCTCAAAATTCCATATCATTATTACAGAAATCTCAAATTCTTCATTGTTTTTATATCTCAGCTCTTCTTCGGAAGTTCAGACTAGAAAACAGAATATTATTTTCTGTTTCTACTTCAATAGTTATTATCAGCAATTCTGAAAAGACAATAAACGCTTGAAGTTACTGCGAAACTCTGTTGACATTTCCCTCATCAAAAGGATGGTGAAAATCACAATCCTTTTTTTTTTTTTTTTTTTTTTTGTTATCTTGAGCATTTCATTTTTTGGAAGCTTCTTGTTTTTGAGAAACCTATTGCCCTAGCCAACATTCCCTGTAGGTGGTGTTACCCAACTACGGGTGGTGCACAAGACTACGGGTGGTGTTACCCAACATGAACATAAAACAGCATTTTGTTTAATATCTCCCTCCTTTTCTCTATCAACAAAAGTGCAATAACTTGTTTTGAGAAGTTTTATTTTATTTATTTATTTGCTTTTTCATTATTTCATGGAGGCTTCTTAGAATGTTTGTTAGCAAAATATGTGAAAAACATATTTTGTAGACAGTTTTACTTTAATTCGTAGTTTGAAAATTTTAACGAATTTTTAAAAATTTTAATCGAATTAATCGAGCCGATTAACTCGATTAAAAAAATTGATCGGGACTAAGGATTGATCGATTAATCGAACCGATTAATCAGCACAGCCCTAATATATATATATATATATATATATATATATATATACAATAATCGTTTGTCTTGACTGAGTGAATGAGTGAGTGAGTGATTCATCATCGCTCAGCCTGAACTCCTGCACTCAGGAACATAAAACTTGGTGAAAACATTTTTTCTGTGACATAGACACCCACTGAGAAGCGATTTTACAAAATTCACCCTCCAAGGAAAGGGGGAGGGCTAAACAAGATTTCACAAAAATCTTTATATCTCAAACAAACAAAAAAAAAGAGAGAGAGAGAGAGCGATAAAATTTTTGTTTTAAAATGTAGCTATAGGTCATTATTTATAGGTCATCATAATTTTATTTCTCTTATTTTTTTTGGAGTCTCAAAATTTAATTTCAAAAAATTAAAATTCCACACACACACGTATATATATATATATAAATTAGTTCCCCATCATATTATACGTATGGGGAACTTAGGTAATCGTGAAAATTTTCGACCTCGGTTTTTTTTACTTTTTTACACGTTTTCAGGTGTGAGGAATGCGAAAATGACAAAATTTGTATGGTGTCCGTCTGTAGGGTGTCTGTTAGTTTTTTAGTCCGTTAGTGTGTTAATCCGTTAGTATGTTAGTCGGCGTACACAATATCTCAAGAAAAAATTATCGCACAGAAGTCAGATCAGTTTTAAAATATTACTTTCGATACTGGCAAGAACCCTATTCATTTGCAACAATCGAATTAAAAAACTTCGTAAGTTATTAGAAATTTATGATTTTCTTAACATGGGAGAATAGGACAAAATTTCACTTAAACGTGCATTAAATGGAAACTTTTTACTGTAAAAATGTCAAACCGGTTTTAAAATATCAGTTTTGATACCAGAATGAACATCAGTAACTACAAATAGGCTACTTTGAAAATTTCGCAAGTTATTGGAAATTTACGAATTTCTCAACATGGCAGAATAGAGCAAATTTTCATATAAACGTTAATCATGAGGGATATTTTCATCGTAAAGATGTCAAACCACTTTCGAAATATTATTTGGGATACCGGCATGAATATCATAGACTATGATTTTTCCAATTTAAAAAATTCGTAAGTTATTTGGAATTTACGATTGACTAACATGTCAGAATGAAGCAAAATGGAGCATAAACTTCCATTTTGAGGATCCTAAATACATTAGACAACTTCAAGATTACATTTATGATATTTGTTTGAACATGATTGAATACAAATATTCTAATAGGAAAATTTCGTAAGTTATTCGCAATTTAAGATTTTATCAACATAGCAAAATTGAAATTTTTTTATATAAATATGAATTTTGAGGATTATTGCATTGGAAATAGTAGCATGAAAACTAAACAACGGAATCGGCCCTGATAAAATAAATGAATAGATTAGAATAAGATAAATGTATGGAAGTGAACGGTGGATAGCCTATGAGGCGAGGATTTCATTCTGTCACTGTATCAAGCTTTGGTCAAATTCATTTCTCTTATCATGATTATAATATGTCTCGCACTAGAAATTTGTGAGAACATAAATAGGATGGGGAACTGAGCAGAGTCCACCTATGCCAACTAGTTTTTTCTCATTTTAATTAATTAATTTTCTGCGAAATGTGTTGCAGAAGTGCTGCTGGAAAGGATGTGTCCGTTGCGTCCATGCCATTGGTGTGCATTTGAATGTCGTTGTCGTCCTCGCCCAAAAAGTGTATCCTTTTCCCCCCATTACTAAATAACCCGAATGAAACGTTTAAAGGAATTTAATAAAATGGATTCGCGAGTGAAGGGGGAATTCTTATGGAGAGTATAAGCAAATGGAATGAGACTTAAGGATGTGTAAGCAAACTTCGGGAGCTCACACAGGAATCGATATATGTTTTTTATTTTTCTCCCTCTCCCTCGAGAATCTCGGGACAGGATGAATGAACTGCTTGTTATTCTGTTACAGGAGAAACTGGAGAGCGGATTTTCCCGGTTTACAGTTTCGCACTCGGAAGTTTCCCTAACAATTTCGTCTCCTTCAAAAGAAAAGAAATTGGAGGAAGAGCTTTTCGCGCAGTGCACACAACTACTGAGGAAGAAAAACAAACGTGTCCTTTGAAATCCTCTAAGCTCCCGATAGAATTATTATTTGAATTATTCGACAAGAAAGCACTTTCGTGTAAAAATTAAAAAAAAAAAAAAAAAAAAAAAAAAAATCCTTTCGCATAAGAATATGTTTCCTATTTCATGTGTGTCATTTTAACTTTCCACTCCGAAAAATGGGACCTCTGGCGTCCACTACTGAGGGAAAAGAAAAGTATAGCTCATCCTTAACAGCAACCATCCCATCTTTTATTCTACTGATCCAATCGTAATTCAAAACAGCTAGACAAATTCTGTCACTTTAAATTTCCCCCCGGAAAACGCGAATTATCTCTTGGGAAAAAAAAAAAAAAAAAAAAAACCTTGCGTAAATCGGTCCAATAGTTTCCAGTCTATATGAAATGCACATACAAACATTGTGTTTTTTAAATATATAAAAAACACTTTAAACACACGTAAATTTAAATTTTCATTTAAAAGATGTTAACAAAATTTTTATCTAAAGCTTTTCGCTTTAATAGTAAAGCATCATCAGGGATTTTTTAATAAGTAAATCTTCTATAATAATAAAAGGAAAGGTTTGTCTGTCTGTCTGTCTGTCTGTCTGTCTGTCTGTCTGTCTGTCTGTCTGTTCTTTTATACGTTCAGCCCCTATTGAACGCAGAAGTACAAAAATTGACATACGGAAGCTCTGGAGCCTTTCCGATGTTTTCCTCGAAACAGAATTTAAAAATTTTAATTAGTTGTGGAGATATTAATTAAAATGTCCACTCATGTCTAATCTAAAAGCGATCTCAAAGCAGAAAAAGTGGAAAATAAATTAGAAATATTTGTCCGATCGTTACAATTTCGATACCAAATGAAAGGGGCATTTTTTCTGAATCTAAGTGTGCAAGTTGTTTATCGGTACAACAATTAGATTTTTTAAAATTAACTAAAGTATGAATTTTCTGTGGCAACATCATTTCAAATGCCAGTAATGAAGACCCATCGTCTGTCATGAAAAAGGAAATGATTGCAACCGATCAAGATGTCACGTGTTTTGTAGTAGGGAAAAATATTGCAATTTTCAATTTTTTTCAAATTTTAATTCACGTTACATTTGAATTCATATTCGGCCTAGACAGCATATTATAAAGCTACTGTTCAATTTTCATGAAAATATGTGGATAAACAAAAAAAAATGAGATTAAATTTCGTATTATATTTTCAACTATTTTAAATTGAGATATGCCGTTGAAATTTCGTAATATTGGTGTTTTTAACGCCCGATATTTCGATTCTGAATATTTTTGAAAGTGTAGAATTATTAGGAAAGGCTTGAAGGGGAGGGGGGGGGGCAAGCAAACGGCCAGAAAAAAAAAATAAATAAATAAACAAATAAATAAATGAATAAAAATAAATAAATAAAAAGAGTTACAGCGTTTGAAATTGTTATTATTAGGTTTCAAGGAAAGATAAATCGATTGCGGATATTTTCAAGTGTAAAATTATTAGAAGGGACGGAAAGGGGGGGAGGGGCAAAAACGTAAAAAAGGAACGGTTGTTTCGGAGAAAACAACGGAAAACCCAGAACGCCTTTATTCTTTTATATTTTGCAGAATTTCGAATTCTGATACTCCTTTCACATTTCATACTATGGATTTTGAACAGTATTTAGCCCGGAATTACCCAAGTTTCGGAGAAAACCACGAAAAAGTCAGACATAAATCGTTTTATAATAGTGTTTATATCATTTTTGTATCTCAGCTTCTAATTAGCATAATTTCAAAAGTAATATGTCATTTTGAAACTTATTTGAATGGAAGTTCAAGAGTAGACGCCACAAATTTCTGTCACCTTCCATTAACCGACTATCATAAGTAATGGAATTTGAGATTTCACGTGATTTACACGTTTTAAGGTTTCCTGATTAGGTTTTCTTTTGTATCTCAGCTACTAATTAAAATAATTTTATAAGTAATACATTATTTGAAAGCTTTATTGATTTAGAATTGAACAGTAGATTACAGAATTTTCTACCGCCAGATGGCGCTGTAATATTTTTAAATTTCAATATTTCGAATTCTGAATATGATTAAATTATTTTTAATACATCATTCGAAAGATATTTTAAAGTACTTTTATACTATCGAAAGTGGGATTCGAGATTTCACCTAATTTACACGTTTTGAGGTCTCCTGAATCGGTTTTCTTTTGTATCTCAGGTACTAATTAAAATAATTTCATAAGTAATACATCATTTGAAAGATTTGTTGATTTGGAATCGAACAGTGGAATACAGAAATTTGTACCGCCAGATGGCGCTATAATATTTTAAAATTTCAATATTTCAATTTCTAATTATGATTAAATTATTTTTAATATATCAATTGAAAGATATTTTAAAGTTCTTTTAAATTATCGAAAGTTTTCACCAGATTTACATGTTTTGAGGTGTCCTGAATCAGTTTTTTTTTGTATCTCAGTTATTAATTAAAAAAAGTTCATAAGTAATACATCATTTGAAAGCTTATTTTAGTTGATACACATTTTAAAGTACTTTTACATTATCGAAAATGAAATTCGAGATTTCACCCGATTTACACGTTTTGAGGTGTCCTGATTAGGTTTTCTTTTGCATCTCATCTACTAATTAAAATAATTTCATGAGTGATGCATCATTTGAAAGCTTTGTTTATCTGGAATGGAACAATAGATTACAGAAATTTCTACCGCCAGATGGCGCTGTAATTTTTTTAACTTTCAATATTTCAATTTCTAATTATGATTAAATTATTTTTAATGCATCATTCGAAAGATATTTTAAAGTTCTTTTATATTATCGACAGTTTTCACCAGATTTACACGTTTTGAGGTCTCCTGAATTAGTTTTTTTTTGTATCTCAGCTACTAATTAAAATAATTTCATAAGTAATACATCATTCGAAAGCTTTTTTGATTTGGAATCGAACAGTGGAATACTTAAATTTGTACCGCCAGATGGCGCTGTAATATTTTCAAATTTCAATATTTCAATTTCTAATTATGATAAAATTATTTTTAATACATCATTCGAAAGATATTTTAAAGTTCTTTTAAATTATCGAAAGTTTTCACCAGATTTACACGTTTTGAGCTGTCCTGAATCAGTTTTCTTTTATATCTCAGTTATTAATTAAAAAAATTTCATAAGTAATACATCATTTGAAAGCTTTGTTGACTTGATACACATTTTAAAGTACTTTTACATAATCGAAAATGGAATTCGAGATTTCACCCGATTTACACGTTTTGAGGTCTCCTAATTAGGTTTTCTTTTGTATCTCAGCTACTAATTAAAATAATTTCATAAGTAATACATCATTAGAAAGCTTTTTTGATTTGGAATCGAACAGTGGATTACAGTAATTTCTACCGCCAGATGGCGCTGTAATATTTTCAAATTTCAATATTTGAATTTCTAATTATGATTAAATTATTTTTAATGCATCATTCGAAAGATATTTTAAAGTTCTTTTATATTATCGACAGTTTTCACCAGATTTACACGTTTTGAGGTCTCCTGAATTAGTTTTCTTTTGTATCTCAGCTACTAATTAAAATAATTTCGTAATACATCATTAGAAAGCTTTTTTGATTTGGAATCGAACAGTGGAATACAGAAATTTGTACCGCCAGATGGCGCTGTAACATTTTAAAATTTCAATATTTCAATTTCTAATTATCATTAAATTATTTGTAATACATCATTCGAAAGATATTTTAAAGTTTTTTAAATTATCGAAAGTTTTCACCAGATTTACACGTTTTGAGGTGTCCTGAATCAGTTTTTTTTTTTTTTTTTTTTGTATCTCAGTTATTAATTAAAAAAAGTTCATAAGTAAAACATCATTTGAAAGCTTATTTTAGTTGATACACATTTTAAAGTACATTTACATTATCGAAAATGGAATTGGAGATTTCACCCGATTTACACGTTTTGAGGTCTCCTGATTAGGTTTTCTTTTGTATCTCATCTACTAATTAAAATAATTTCATGAGTAATACATCATTTGAAAGCTATGTTGATCTGGAATGGAGCAATAGATTACAGAAATTTCTACAGCCAGATGGCGCTGTAATATTTTTAAATTTCAATATTTCATATTCTAATTATGATTAAATTATTTCTAATACATCATTAGAAAGATATTTTAAAGTTCTTTTACATTATCGAAAGTGGAATTCGAGATTTCACCTGATTTACAATTTAAAGTGTCCTGATCAGGTTTTCTTTTGCATCTCAGTTAATTGAGTAAGACCGTTCAAAATTGGTATATGCAAGTTAATTAGGAGGGGCTGGAACGGTGGGGAAGGAATAGTCGCGCATGGGTTTGGGACCCGGTGCGAGTTTTTACCCGTTGATAAAAGATTTTTTTTTAAATTTTATTTTCTTAATAATAAAAGTTTGAGTTGAGAAGGAATATGCGTGTACAGCGCACGTATATCCTCAAACGTGCGCGCACAGCGCGCATTGGTCTGCGCTGCCGACGGCAGTGGCGTCCCGGTGTGAGTTTTTACCCGATGCTAAATGATATATTTTTTAATTCCTTTTCTTAAGAATGAAAGTTTATGAGTAATAACATGGAATTTTGAGAAGTCATAAGGATGGTGAAGGAATACGTGCGCGCAGCGCACGGGTCTACGCTGCCGAAGGCAGTGGGGACCCGGTGCGACATTTTTCCTGATCAGAATTTTTTTTCTCTTTTTTTATCACATGATAAAAATTAATGCAATTTTGAGAATTCATTAATTTTTGTGATTCATTTAAAAATAGTGACCAGCGAAGCGGGCGTAGCCTGCTAGTCTATAATAATAAAAGAAGATGTCTGTCTGCCTGTCTGTCTGTCTGTCTGAGCATCTATACGTTCAGCCCCTACTGAACGCAGAACTACAAAATTTGACATACGGGTGCTCAGAAGCCTGCCCGAGGGGATAGTCAAAACAGAATTTAAAAATTTTAATTAGTTGCGGAGATATTAATTAAAATGTAGACCTATGTCTTAATCAAAAAGCGATCTCAATGACTCAGAATTCACCGAGATTGCATAAAAGTAGATATTTTAACGGAGTTAAAAGCAGAAAAAATGGAAAATAAATTAGAAATATTACTCCGATCATTACGAATTTGGTACCAAATGAAAGGGGAATTTTTTCCGAATCTAAGAGTGCAAGCGGCTTATCGATACGTCAATTAGATTTTTTAAAATTAACTAAACTATGAAATTTAGTTGGCAACAGGCAGACGATTTTCTAAGCGGTCTCGATCGGAAACAAAACACATACGAGACAACTGTCTGTGATGTCTGTGATGAAAACGGAAATGGTTGTAATCAATTAAGATATCATGTGTTTTATACTGGGGGGAAAAATTGCAATTTTCAATTTTTTTCAAATTTTCATTCACGTTACATTTGAATTAATATTCGGCCTAGACAGCATATTATAAAGCTACTGTTCAATTTTCATGAAAATATATGAATAATTAAAAAAATGACATTTATTGGAAAAAGATTGTCTTCTTTTATTTTTTTTGCAGTATTTGCAGTAGTCGAAATTTCGTAGTATGTAGTTTTAATGCCCGATAATTCGATTGTGAATATTTTTGAAAGAGTACGATTATTAGGGAGGGCTTGAGGAACAGGGAAAAAAGGCCAAAAAAAAAAAAAAAAGAGTTGCAGCGTTTGAAATTGGTTGGCATATTAAGATTTTAAGGCAAGGTATTTGGTTTTCTTTTTTATCCCAGCTTCTAATTAAAATAATTTCATAAGTAATACATCATTTGAAAGCTTTGTTGATTTGGAATTGAACAGTAGATTACAGAAATTTCTACCGCCAGATGGCGCTGAAATATTTTAAAATTTCAATATTTCAAATTCTAACTATGATTATATAATTTTTAATACATCATTCGAAAGATATTTTAAAGTTCTTTTATATTATCGAAAGTATTATTCGAGATTTTACCCGATTTACACGTTTTAAGGTTTCCTTTTTAGGTTTTCTTTTGTATCTCAGCTACTAATTAAAATATTTTCATAAGTAATACATCATTTGAAAGCTTTGTTGATTTGGAATTGAACAATATATTACAGAAATTTCTACCGCCAGATGGCGCTGCTATATTTTAAAATTTCAATATTTCAAATTCCAATGAGCGAGGAAGGTGTTGTAAGTTCTAAAACGGGGATAAGGCGCCGCAAGCGCCACCGAGCGGGACTTAGCTAAAGTTAGAAATTTGAAATATCAGCGCCGAAGGCGCTACCGCACGGGAGTTTACTGCGGTTTAGATAAGCTGTTTTCACGATATATCAATAAGCTGTTATTAGACCTGATACGGGAAAAAGGCGCCGCAGGCGCCACCGAGCGGGAATTTCGTAAAGTCGGATTTTTTAGGGATCGCGAACCAGCTGGTCGCCGAAGGCAGCTAGTATTAAATAATTCTAAAAGTGTAATGAAGTTTTTAGTCAATACTTTTTTAACTAATCCTTGGATTAATTTAAGTGGTCAACTTGGACACCTTGCATTATTTTCCGTCTTCTGACATAGTAACTGATAGCACTGCTCGGCATAAAAATTGCCTCTGACACCATTTCAGCCTATTCTTGTGTAAAATGACCCCCTGAATCCGAATACGATCACCCTTTTGCCCAACACCCACCCTTTTCTAGACACACCCCCTCCCTCATTTTTGTCATTGTTTGGTAATGTTATACCCATCAGTTTGATTTGGAGAGGAACGATTATTATTATTATTATTATTTTTTTTTTTTTTTTTTTTTTGCAATATCTCTCTTATTTTTTACCTATTCCACCTTCCAGTTCGTCATTTTCTTACCAAAACACCCTAAATAATAAAAATTAAGCAGTGAAATTTTTTTCAAAATGTTGGTGAGCGGAGTAAAGTCTCAAAGCACTCGCAAGAAAGTTTGACTAATTCAGTGTACGACATTTGCTTTCAATAACGCCCACGTTAAATGTTTTGAGCAGTAAAACATGAACAGTAAAATCTCCTGCTTTGGCACACGTTAAAGGTCATTGCTTTTGTCATTGTAGTCGTCAGTCGTTATCTACCTTTAGTGCACGTTTTGTGGTAACAGAGTGAACTGTATGGTGTTCTCGACGGTGGTGATCTTGTGTGGTGATCTTTAACATGTGTCAAAGCAGGAGATTTTACTGTTCATATTTTACTGCCCAAAACATTTAACATGGGAGTTATTGGAAGCAAACGTCGTACAGTGAATCAGTCAAACTTTCCTGCGAGGGCTTTCAGACTTTACTCCACTCACCAACATTTAAAAAATTCTTCATTGTATAATTTTTATTATTTGGGGTGTTTTGGTAAGGAAATGGCAAAATGGAAGCTGGAATATGTAAAAAAGAAGAGAAATATTGCGGAAAAAAGAAGAAAGAAAGAAAGAAACATAAATTGATTGTTTTTATTGATTTTCTTTTGTTTTCTGGGCAAAAATTTCCTCAAATTCCCTCCTTACTACAAATGTTTTCGTGTTTCAGAACTTTCTGCATCTGTAGCTCCTCAGGTTAGAAGACATTTAACTGTTAAAATAATCCTCGTTCCTGCGTTCCTCTCCACATCAAACTGATGGGTATAAAATTACTAAACAATGATAAACTAGTTGGCATAGGTGGCCTCTGCTCAGTTCCCCATCCTATTTATGCTCTCATAAATTTCTAGTGCGAGACATATTATAATCATGTTAAAAGAAATGCATTTGACCAAAGCTTGATACAGTAAAAGAATGAAATCCCCGCCTAACAGGCTATCCACCGTTCACTTCGATATATTTATCTTATTCTAATCTATTCATTTATTTTATCGGGGTCCATTCCGTTGTTTAGTTTTCATGCTACTCTTTCCAATGCAATAATCCTCAAAATTCATATTTCTATGAAAAATTTACAATTTCGCTACGTGGATAAAATCGTAAATTACGAAATTTTCCTATTAGAATATTTGTATTCAATCATGTTCAAACCAATATCATAAATGTAATTTTGAAAATGTCTAATGTATTTATGATCCTCAAAATGGAAGTTTATGCTCAATTTTGCCTTATTCTGACATGTTAAGTAAATCGTAAATTCCAAATAACCTACGAATTTTTTAAATTGGAAAAACTATAGTCTATGATATTCATGCCTGTGTCCTAAATAATATTTCGAAAGTGGTCTGACACTTTTACGAGGAAAATATCTCTCAAAATGGACGTTTATGTGAAATTTTGCCCTAGACTGCCATGTTAAGAAATTCGTAAATTTCCAATAACTTACGAAATTTTCAAAGTAGCCTATTTATAGTGACTGATGTTCATTCCGGCATCCAAACTGATATTTTAAAACTGGTCTGACATTTTTCCAGTAAAAAGTTTCCATTTAATGCACATTTAAATGAAATTTTGTCCTAATCTCCCATGTTAAGAAAATCGTAAATTTCTAATAACTTACGAAGTTTTTTAATTCGAATGTTGCAAATGAATAGGGTTCTTGCCAGTATCAAAAGTAATATTTTAAAACTGATCTGACCTCTCTGCAATCATTTGTTCGTGAGATATTGTGTAAACAGACTAACAAACTAACGGACTAGCACACTAACAGACACCATACAAATTTTGTCATTTTTGGATTCCTCACACCTGAAAACGTGTAAAAAAGTCAAGAAACCGAGGTCGAAATTTTTCACGGTTACCTAAGTTCCCCAGACCTGTAGTATGATGGGGAACTAAAATGAGGCAGGGGGTGTATCTAGAAAACGATGGGTGATGGGGCAAAAGGGTGGTCCTATTTGGATTCAGGAGGTCATTTTACATAAGAATCTGCAAAAATGGTATCAGGGCTCGAATTTTTTTTTTTTTTTTTTTTTTTTCAGAGCTGTGTAATTATGTGGATTGAAGGACATCAGTAGAAGTATTAATGTCAATAGTTACATTATTAGTTCCCCATCATACTACAGGTATGGGGAACTTAGGTAATTGTGAAAATTTTCGACCTCGGATTTTTGACTTTTTTACGTGTTTTGAGGTGTGAGGAATCCGAAAATGACAAAATTTCTAGGGTGTCTGTCTGTAGGGTGTCTGTTAGTGGGTTAGTGTGTTAGTCCGTTAGTTTGTTAGTCTGTGTACACGATATCTCAAGAACAAATTGTCGTAGAGAGGTTAGATCAATTTTAAAATATTACTTTTGGCACTCGCAAGAACCCTATTCATTTGCAACATTCGAATTTAAAAACTTCGTAAGTTATGAGAAATTTACGATTTTCTTAACATGGGGGAATAGCGAAAAATTTCACTTAAACGTGCATTAAATGGAAACTTTTTACTTTAAAAATGTCAGACTAGTTTTAAAATATCAGTTTTGATGCCGGAATGAACATCAGTAACTATAAATATGCTACTTTGAAAATTTCGAAAGTTATTGGAAATTTACGAATTTCTTAACATGGCCAGTATAGGACAGGACAAAATTTCACATAAACGTCCATTTTGAGAGATATTTTCATCGTAAAGATGTCAGACCACTTTCGAAATATTATTTAGGATACTGGCATGAATACCATAGAGTATGATTTTTCCAATTTAAAAAATTCGTAAGTTATTTGGAATTTACGATTTACTTAATGTGTCAGAATAAGACAAAATTGAGCATAAATTTCCATTTTGAGGGTCTCGCACTAGAAATTTGTGAGAACATAAATAGGATGGGGAACCGAGCAGAGTCCACCTATGCCAACTAGTTTAAATATAGACTTCCCCCAAAACGCGAATCATTTTGCAAATAAACGCTTGGTCCATCATGAGCTTTATAGTCGAGAGCAGTAGTGATGCCCCACGAGTGAAACGAAGACTTTTTAAATGAGCTTCGTGTTAAATTCATCGTATCTAGTCTAAAAATCTGGAGTGACTCCACTCGAACATTAAGTAATGAACGCTTCTATAGATAAAGTAAGAGAAAATGGTAATAGGGCGTTCGAGTACTTTTCTTCGTATAGATAATTGTTTAATTGAACGCGATTGTCCTTCCAATAATTGGATCACAATGATTTTGTGTCCCTGTAAAAATTTACAAGTGCTAGACTCACTAAAATCTATAAAGTTCGTGCGATGGTAACGTATAATATGCGTATAAATTTCCATATCCATCGGATGAGGCATTGAGACGCTGTCCCATTTTAAATAACTTCAGCTCATAAACCACAGTGAAAAAGTATTTTTCTTTGTGTCCGTGTGTGTAAGTGTTAGATTGAAGGTTTGTGCGGCTGTGACTTGTAACATGTGCATGAATTTTCAGTTTATTCAAATAAGGAATTTAGACACCATTGCATTTTAAATAATTCGAGTCCATATTTTAATGATAAAGAATTTTTCCTTGTGTCCCTGTAAAAGAAAGGTGTATTTCACCAGTCCGCACACTTTTGAAATTACAAAATTCAATTATGTCATTCGAAAGTTTTCCGTTAGTACCACAAAAATTTTTGTTAGTTCCGACACCCGTACCAAGCATAAGTACAAAAATTCGGGCTGGTGAAATGGTAACCTGCACACTTTTGAAATATGAAATTTCAACGATGCCATTCGAAAGTACTTCGTTAAGTACCGAAAATTTTTAGGTACTAATAACCGGTACTAACGAAGTATCTTCGAATGACATCGTTGAAATTTCATATTTCAAAAGTGTGCAGGTTACCATTTCACCAGCCCGAATTTTTTGTACTCTTCAATTTTCGGTACTGGTGTCGGTACTAACAAAACATTTTGCGGTACTAACCAGTACTAACGAAGTACTTTCGAATGGTATCGTTGAAATTTAATATTTCAAAAGTGTGTGGGCTGGTGAAATGCTTCTGAAATTTTGTATTCTTCAGCACTTGGTACTGGTGTCGGTATTAACGAAAATTTTTGCCGTACTAACCGGTACTAACGGAGCACTTTCGAATGGTATCGTTGAAATTTGATATTTTAAAAGTGTGCCGGCTGCCATTTCACTAGCCCGAATTTTTGTACTCTTCAGTACTTGGTACTGGTGTTGGTACTAACGAAAATTTTTGCGGTACTACACGGTACTCACGGAGTACTTTCGAATGACATAATTGAATTTTGTAATTTCAAAAGTGTGCGGGCTGGTGAAATGCACCTGTAAAAGAACTACGCGCTAGATTGACTAAAATTTATGAACGTCGTGTAACGGTTACTTAAAGCATGTGTATCCATTTTCATCTCCAATGAATAAGGCGTTTAGTCGCTATCACAGTTTAAAACAATTTGATGTGCACACCCTATGACTTTCTTATACACCCATTGGAATATGCATAGTGTTATGAAAGCATTGACATTTTTGTGTGAGGTAACCGATTCGTCAATAAACAAACAGGTTACAACCACGGGAAAAAAAAAAAAAAAATTATACAGACACGACATTATTATTTAAAACATGAAAATCTGACACTGACAGATTTTAATTGAGTGCCAGAGGCCTACTGCTAAACTTGTTAATATCGACAAATTCTTCTTTAGTTAATTCGTGACGATCTAAATTCCATGATAAAGTTTTCATTCAATCAAACCAATGTGTTTCAGCTGCAGATATTGTAACGAATAACGTTGGAAGTCCAAACTGTCTTATAGCCGCAAAACAACCTTTTTTGCTTTTTTTTCCCAATGAGGGGGAGGTGTGCCTTGGGGGGGGAGACTCATGTCAAAGGTGTGCCTTGGGGGGGGACTCATGTCAAAGTTGTACCTTGGGGGGGACTCATGTCAAAGTTGTACCTTGGGGGGACTCATGTTAAAGTTGGGCCTGGGGGGGGACTCATGTCAAAGTTGGGCCTGGGGGAGACTCATGTCAGAGTTGGGCCTGGGGGGGGGGGACTCATGTCAAAGTTGTGCCTTGGGGGGGACTTCATTCAATAAATCCCCATTCAATAAACCGACTGAAATAGGCCCTTAGCACTAATTAAGAGTGTATTATAAAAATTCGACAACTGTACCGACTGAAATAGGCCTCTAGCACTAAAAAAAAATTAGAAACTGAATAACTGCTACTCGAACTACAAAAGTCGTGGTAGTAGGATTCTATGTACCGCCAAACAAATATACTAGTTTTTTCAGGAATGGGCTTAGTACAGAATCTCTCCTTGGCAAATGGATAGCTTAGAGTTGAATGAAAATCATTCGAGTACAGAGGGCCTACTTTTGTTCTCTTTGCCGAAAATTGGAGGGGAAGAACGATACATTTCACCAAAAACAATCAATTCTGTTAAAATTCAGAAAGGATTTACAATTTCTGGCTATCCTGAAACAATATTTGCTGCCAAATTGGATCGCTCATTTCGCCAAGTCGCCAAATTTGTAGCCAACGCTCATTTTGGTCTTGGCATCGATTTTGGCGATTTTGCGTCGAATTTGTCGAAAATTTGTAGTTTCGGATTGCTTTAGTTTGGGAATTCTAACTTCAATAAGAAAAGAATTCTGGAATTTTCCGAAAAGATTTATATATTTATAGCGCTGAACTAAATTCTTCGAAAATTCTTTAAACGACAAACAAGGCTAAAACAAAATAAAGTGCCTTCGTCGACTAGAATGACTTTCTACACTCTAAATTGTCGGCAACTTTCATAAGAATACCATTACTGGCTCTATATCTACTTGCTGAATATTCATTAAAGTGCATTCGTCGACTAGGACCTTTCTGTGTCTTTATTAATTACTTTCTACACGCAAAAATGTCGGCAACTTTCATAAACTAGTTGGCATAGGTGGACTCTGCTCAGTTCCCCATCCTATTTATGTTCTCATAATTTTCTAGTGCGCGACATAATATAAACATGTTAAAAGAAATGAATTTGACCAAAGCTTGATACAGTGACAGAATGAAATCCCCGCCTAACAGGCTATCCACCGTTCACTTCAATATATTTATCTTATTCTAATCTATTAATTTATTATATCAGGGTCAATTCTGTTGTTTAGTTTTCAAGCTACTATTTCCAGTGCCTCAAAATTCATATTTATATGAAAAATTTACAATTTCGCTATGTTGATAAAAGCGTAAATTATGAATAATTTACAAAATTTTCCTATTAGAATATTTGTATTCAATCATGTTCAGACAAATATTATAAATGTAATTTTGAAGTTTCCTAATGTATTTAGGATCCTCAAAATGGGAGGTTAGGCTCAATTTTGCCTTATTCTGACATGTTAAGTAAATCGTAAATTCCAAATAACTTACGAATTTTTTAAATTGGAAAAATCATAGTCTATGATAGTCATGTCAGTATCCTAAATAATATTTCGAAAGTGGTTTGACATCTTTACGATGAAAATATCCCTCAAGATGGACGTTTATGTGAAATTTTTTCTCTATTCTGCCATGTTCAGAAATTCGTAATTTTTTAATAACTTACGAAATTTTTATATTGAAAAATTCATAGTCATTAATATTCATGCCAGTGTTCTAAATAATATTTCAAAAGTAGTCTGACATCTTAACGATGAAAATATCTCTAAAAATTGACGGTTATGTGAAATTTTGCCCTATACTCCCATGTTAAGAATTTCGTAAATTTCCAGTAACTTGCGAAATTTTTAAAATAGCCTATTTATAGTTACTGATGTGCATTCCGGCATCAAAACCGATATTTAAAAACTGGTCTGACATTTTTAGAGTAAAAAGTTTCAATTTAATGCACATTAAAGTGAATTTTTGTCCTATTCTCCCATGTTAAGAAAATCGTAAATTTCGAATAACTGCTGAAGTATTTAAATTCGAATGTTGCAAATGAATAGGGTTCTTGCCAGTGTCGAAAGTAATATTTAAAAACTGATCTGACCTCTCTGCGACAATTTGTTCGTGAGATGTCGTGTTAACAGACTAACACACTAACGGACTGACACACTAACACACAGACAGACACCCTACAGACCATAAAAATTTTGTCATTTTCGGATTCCTCACACCTGAAAACGTGTAGAAAAGTAAAAAAACCGAGGTCGAAAATTTTCACGATTACCTAAGTTCCCCATGGGGAACTAAAATATCATTATGGGCTCTCATTACGGGCTGAATATTCATTATATAATGTAAATTCGTCGACAAGAGCCTGCTATGTCTTGAACCTGCTTATGCCTTTACAAATTACTTTCTACACGCAAAAAAGTCGACAACTTTCATAATAATATCATTACGGGCTCTACGATTAGCTTATTATCAAATCTCTATGATGGTAGGTCCTATAGAATGGCCAAAACCTTTGTGTATTGGGTCATTATGAATATCATTTTTAAATATCTCCAAAACGGATAGTCACAGAAAGTCGAAAAAGGGAGGTGCACCAATAGATGTCGTAACAAACCTATATACCAATTTGCAACGCTCTACGTCCAACCGTTTTTTGAGTTATGCGAGATGCATGCACACATACAGACGTCACGAAAAATCGTGCAAAGTGGCTGACATCTCTGAAACGAGGGCTCGTGTTAAGACGAAACTTGCAATTGTACAAATAGACAACATGACAGTCACTCATGTAAATTTGCAACATTCTGCGATGATTTGTTTTTCACCTATGCGAGATATCGCAAATCGGGATTACAATACTTCCTTATACTTCGTATGAAAAGGTAAAAGTTCGGGCCCCTATAGACCCTAATAGGAAGAAATTTTCTTTGTGCCCATGTAAAAAAAAAACTATAAACGCTGAATCCACCGAAATCAACAGGATTCATGCTAGGGTGACCTATAACATACGTACCCACTTTCACCTCATTTGAACAAAAAGCGTTTAGACGTTATTGTCTTCACTCACATACACACACACACATACATGCAAACATATATACACACATATATCATCGTAAAAACAGTGAATATTAATTCAGGGCACCTCAAAACGTGTAGAAACACGAAAATCTCAAATTCGGATTTTTGACAGGATTACAATACTTTCCTCACTGTAGTGTTGTGGGAACTCGATGCTCATTCGTGTATTTCAAGTTATTTAAAGAAATGGGGTGCCATTTTCGAAAACTGTATTTATATTGACATGTGGTTTTTATAATCTTGTAACAGTTGTTTTTGAATACACATTTTTGTTTATTGGATGTTTTATTTTTTCTACCTTGATGGAATGTTCATAGAAATATTTCTTTTATTCCTCTCTTTCCCGATGATTTCTTTTTCAGAGAACTGCATGCAGCCCAAAGAGGTGGGTCCCTGCCGGGGCTACTTCCCCCGCTGGTACTACGACGTGGGTCGGACCATGTGCCTGCAGTTCATCTACGGCGGTTGCCGGGGCAACAGGAACAACTTTGAGCGGTACGCGGACTGTAACAGAATGTGCGAAACCATGCTCAGAGGTGAAACTCTCTCTCTCTCTTATCTCAATACATGTCACTGATTTGCAGAAATTACAAAAGCGACTTTTTTCTTCTTTTACATGTATATAAGTAATCTTGATGTACCAGCATGAAAAGCAAAAATTTCCTACGTGCACATCCCACGGCAAGGTACTCCATGCCTTGTACGTTACAGAAACGGATGCGTGGTAGAGTAATAGCCAGGTTCTACTCGAGAAATGCATTTTATTCGACAAACATTCCTGAAACTGTGACTCGAACCCCCAAAAGTCACGAAAACATCGTTCTGTACACCGCAGTGTTCGAACATCGCATGTTCGGGAACAGAGATCGACAGCTTGTCTCCATAATAAACGCAGAGTTCGGTGGAATGGACTCGAGTGTTTCCTGGTGTACGATCCGATTTTTATACACAAAATTTTAATTTCTATATTCAAATAATCTTAAAATTGAGAAAATAAATATAGAAAAGCGGGAGTTATTTTTTACTGGCTACCAAAAATAGTTCCTGGAGCCCTGTATCCTCCGACTCTGTTGAAAATTTATCGTTCCTGCATTTTACATCATTACAACAAAAGGAAACATATTTTTTACTTGCATGTTTCCTGTAGAAGCAGGGAGGGTCGACACGCGACAGAATTTAGCATTAGACGACTTTCCTTGTCACAGCAAAAAATTATAAATCCGTTCTCAGTCTCTAGATGAGGCACAAGCGTTGCATTATCTACGTATTACATGTATATACTACTATCGCCCAGTGGTCGAAACGCGACCACTTTTTTGCAAAGCAAAGTAATCGCCTTCTCGTAAACGGAATTAAATGACAACACAGCTGCGCCAGTTGTTTGTCGATAGGCATCCAAAGTGAATCAGCAGAGTTTTACTTGATATACACTCATGTCCATAAATTAAGGATAATTCAGATTCGCACTGAAATCGAACTTTAATGCAAAAATTTCACCTGTAGAAATACCACAGACATCTTTAAGAATAATATGCGAATTATAGGAAACCATCAGAGGACGTCAATATAATGTTACAATGACGAAAGTGTAAGAAGGGGGTAAATAAGGAATGGGAGCAAAGAAGGAAAATTGTTCACAAGCGTTCTGTGTGCCGCTCAGTGAAACAACCGAATGGTTATGAGTATGACACAGAGGACGCATGCAGATAATTTTTACGTGGTAGAATTATCGGTCGACTAGAATGTGGGCGTACTCAGATAGAAGTATCGGGGGAACTTAGAATTGCCCAAAGTGTCATCTCTAGGCTTTGGCAACGATTCTAAAATGATGGAAATGCTAGTCGACGTTACAGTACTGGTCGGTCCCGAGTTACAATGCCGAATGACCACCGGTATTTGGCAGTAACTGCCAAAATGAGCAGATAAAGCACAGCATCAGACCTGTCTCGGCAGCTGTCTGCAGCCACGAGTGCCACAGTTTCAAGAAAAACCGTGTATAGACGTTTGGGATATATTGGTCTATATGCTCACAGGCCTGTTAGATGTGTTCCACTCACGGAAATGCACTGTGCCAGCGGTTAACTTGAAGTAGAGAACATGCAATGTGGACAGCGGCACAGAGAGCTTGTTTGATGTTTTCCGACGAGTCCAGGTTGAGCTGGCAGTGTAATTCACGCCAGACTTTCATATGTAGGACGTCAGGAACCCGTTACCACCAAAACAACATCATTCAACGACACCGTTACTGTGGGGCAGGAGTGCTCTTTTTTTTGTGTGTGGGGGGGCAACAGAACAGATATGCATGTTCAAATCGGAAGAATGATAGGATAAATTTATCGGGACATCATTCGGGAACAACATTTACGTTTGTTTAGGGGTGCCATGAGCTCAGAATTTGTGTTTATGGATGACAATGCGCGTCCTCACCATGCAAGCGTTATACACAGATGCCTACAATCTGAAGCTATCACCCGCATGGAACAGCCAGCATTCTCACCTGACTAGAGTCAGATAGAGCATGTGTAGGACATGCTTTTCCGATGAGTTGTAGTCCTTTAACCACCTCCTACATGCGTACCGGAACTTCGGAGTGCATTGCTTACTGAGTAGAGTAATCTGCCCCAAGATCAGATCAATAGTTTAATAATCAGCATTCCTAGGCGTTGTAAGGACTGTATTTCATCATCTGAGAGACATACAATGTATTAACCATCATACCAACCATGTAATGTTAAGATTTTGTAAGTGAGATATTTTTTGTAGTTGCTTCAGGGAGCAAAAACCGTAGTTTTTATAAATGGTATCCTACATAAACCCCCTTTTTTTGTTCTTGATCTTTTGTTTAATAAATGGACTTTATGAATAAGTCATGTTTGTTTTGCTTCGGAACCTTTATTTGCCTCAGCTAGCATTATCCTTAATTTATGGACATGAGTGTAGTTCTCTAAGTTTGGTACACTGTAGAGGCTGAGTCTTTCCCGAAATGAGAATCGCAACGTGGAAGCGCGCTCCCTGTTCGGTGACATAGCCCAAAAGCTAATTCAAACCAAGGTCCAATCCAATATCAAGTTCAGTTAAATTAAGTCCATCGGTTCATAAAGTACAGTGTTCGAACTCAAAAAGACAGATATTTTCTAAAAAGGGTCGAATTGAGTTCAGGAAATCTCAAAAAGTGTCACTTCATCGAAAACCGAAAATCTAAAAATTTTCTGAAGCTTATACTTTCTTCTTCTTTGGCAGAGGGTAAAATAATAAGTGCACTTTTTTAAAAGTAAGTAGTCCATTTCAGTTAATTCAAATGCAAGGAAATCTCAAGATGTGTCAATTCATCAAAATCCGGAAATCGAAAATTTTCCCGTATCTTCTACATTCTTCTTATAGATGCAGAAGCTAGTAATAAATCCACTTTTTTAAAAATAAGTACACAATTTCAGTCAACTGTAATGTTAGGAAATCTCAAAATGTGTAAATTCGTCGAAAACCGGAAATCAAAAGTTTTTCCAAATCTTAAACTTTCTTCTTATTCAAGTAGAAGATATACGCAAGCGAAGTGTGATGTCAGTAACCGTCGTTGATTTCAAGTAAAAGACGTCCATTGGATTTTTTGTAAAAAAAATTATTAGAAATTAAGGAAAATTAGTTCTCCATATCTGTTTATAATTATAAATTAGTTACCGTGCACATGTGTTAGGTTAACTTATTTTGCTGTCAAATTGACAAAATTTTAATGTGAAATTTCAAAACTCTAGAAACAAAATGAGCATAGATTTGATATCTGTTCGTCGTGATTGGTGTTTTGTGTATTGGGCGATCAAAAACGTAATACGAAAACATACATGCCAGATGTATATTTTCGTGATACATAGGGGAGACCCGTTACCTGGGGCCGCTTTTTTCAATGCCCAAATACAGAGCCCTTGATCTGTTTAAAATTATCTCTAAGATGAAAATCATCTGCATTTATCATGGTCGATAATTTTAATAAATAATAGTTTTAATAAATTATTTGTACTGAGTATATTTGTAGAAGAAAGTCATGTGATGACCACACCATTCTAGCTTTTTGCAGGCCGTGTCCGCCCGGAATTTATTTTTTTTTCCTACTTTCCTCTTTAATTAACGAAGGTAAATGATCCATGCTTCTTTTGTCTTTTATTTTACATGGTATATATCACATAAAATTTTCTTTTGTTAAAACTTGGATGCCTGACTGTCTGTCCAAGTATTTTTAGTATGTGTCGAGACTGATGTTGTATGTTGTTTAAAATCACAATAGCAGATTTCCTATTCAAAATATTTTATGCGTGTCGCTGTAGTTTGCGCACATCTACAAACAAACGAAACTAGACACGCTACTGTCTAGGAAAATTTATGTCCTTTGATCTGTAGAGTCTGGGGGACTACGGAGGATATTTTAAGGCACTCTTCCGCTACATTTCAGGGCATTCAATAAAATAAAATTAGCATTCTCATTCAGATGCATAAAAATATATTTTCCATTGAAAATGGTTAGATTAGCATTCATGTCTTGTTTACACAATCGCATCCAAGAATTCGGATACAGTACGGTATATAAGGGGAATTAAGTTAAAGTAGATTTTTAATGGTATTAACCATTTTTAATACCTTCCTATTAGGTCGTTGCAAAAGTTCGTGCGGTTTTTCATTGCTTCATTTCATAAAAATACATCAAATCAAATGACAATTTTTAATCAAAATACTCTCCATTACTTTCTACAACCTTTCGGGTAACAAATGTATACCACGGCGATAGAAGCTCTCGTCTTTGGAGGCAATAAAATGATCCGCGTCCGCACGAACTTTTGCAACGACCTAATACATTGTTGGATGAATACTAATATTTTGGATTTGACTTTGTCTGTGTACCTTCAGTCCGTCAATTTCTGTTTATGTGTAATTGGCTTCTAAAAGATCAGTAGTTTTGTTAACGGATATTTATTGCTTGCCTGGATAAAATCTCTGAAAGATAGATGTTAAAAGTGTTCTGCTTGAAAATGCATGCCATTTTCCTTAATCGGGACGGGCCGGTTCGGACCTGATTTTATCGGTTTTTGCCCGGGTCAGTCTGGGCCGCACATTGCAAAAAAGTAAGCAATCCGGTTCTCAAAATTTCGGACCCTGCAGACCTTTGTTTTCGGTGGCTGCGGCGATAAAAACGGGGTGCGAAATTGAATATTATTTCGGTACAGTTGACACATAAACCCATTTTTTTTTTTTTTAAATAGAGTGTCTTTTATATCAATATTTTGACGCGACATACAGAGTGTCTTTGATATCAATCCTAGTCTTTTTGAAATGAGTTAGCAATGGTTGTTTTAGGGTGAAAGGATCGACTCCCGGCAGTATCTCTGGTTTTCAATAACTTCTTCGGCATGCTCGACTTCCCGCGTAGGTCGTTTATTGACTAAAGCGAAAGAAATTGCGACGTTATCTCTAATAAGAACCCACTGCATGCTTTTTTTCGTGACACGTCCAAAGTTAGATCTCCAACGACATGGCATTTTAGGCACTATGGTCTTAAGCGGCTCCCTTTACTACGGAGTCGCCTGGAAGACAACTCTGTTGTGAATGAGCGATTTCCAGTCAAACCCAAATAATAAAATCGTTTCCGGTCATCAAAGCAACGCGTTAACGCCACGTAGCTTTGGGTTATGATTAGAAACTTCTGTAGATGAACTGAAAAACTCTTTTACAGTCATTCGCATACAGTTTTGTGCTTCTCTAAAAGCTAATTCAATTTATGTAAAACTGTAGACATCTCAAAACTTTCTTCTTTAATCTATCTAAATCTACTTAAAACATTAAAAAGGCTGCGTATGAGGGCCATCTATCGGCAGACAGGCACCCAACATGGATCGGAATTGTTTTTCATAAAATGCTATAGAACGCATGAAATCTAGTACACTCTTACGAAACAGAAGCTGAGGTATAATCTTTCTGTGAATTGAGAAAATTGTAACACAGCAGCGCCATCTTATAGCCGATTTCTATTAAAATTGAATCAGCATAGTTTTTACAAGAACCACCTCACGTATCAAGTGTGATGCACTTATGCTACAGAAGTGTTCCCGTAAAAAAAAAAAAAAAAAAAAAAAAAAGAAAGTTGCAGCGCAGCAGGGCTTCCTGCATGATGAATAAATATAAACCAAAATCTGATCAGCACCCATTTATAAAAGGGTACTACCAGATTTGTAAGATTTCCTGAAATTACGTCGAATCCTTCGCGAGATACAGCGGGCACAAAATTTTGCGCGCGTTGACACTTTTGTCGAATATAGTATCGTATCTGAAGAGGCGTAAATCCACGGAAAAAACCCGTAAGTCTAAAATTATCACGAATCCAATACTGTCTTCTTGTGAACAAAGAAAAAAATAAAACAAAAATTATGACCGCGGGAAAAAAATTAATTATCGTGACAGGACATAACCGGAGTGGATGCCGCCACGTAGCTTCGAGTCAAATTTGGAAGTTCCTATGTCAAGCAACCCAAGAACTGTTGGGATCTAATGGTTCTCATCATAGATATAGTACTTTATATAGATCTATCATTCCCATTGTTATCGTGCAAACATTTTTGATGCCTAAAGAAATTTTTTGACATCAGCCATCAACCGGTATTGAAACTCGGCAATTGTAGTAGAATAAAATGTTGATGAATTTTTAAAATGCCGATGTATTGCGCGGCTTTCAACTGCACCGATAAATGGATGAAAGGAAAGGTAAGATGTTTTCATAAGTAAGTTATATTTGACTAATTTGTGAAAAACGTAATTTTTATAATCAGTTTCTTTGTTATTATTATGAAATAATTACCGTTGTTGTTGTCGTCGTGTCCAAGAAGTTGGTGCAGAGGAGTCAAATAGGACCGAAGGCATCCAGGATAGCCATATCGACATCAAGGATCCTTGAAGAATAGAGGAGTTGATGCGAGGGAGCTAGATGGATGCTGAAGAGTTTGGCCAATATAGCAGGACAGTCGAAAAGATGGTCAGGATAAAGTTGAATGGCAGTAGATATTAAGACTTCTATATGGTAAGAGCTGACGCAGTGTCCGCCATTTTCTAGCCCGTCTGGGAAAGTGTTGGCGGTAGAAAAAGCTAGGTTACCAGATGAGCGTTGTTATCGCCTTTAAACTTCTATACAGATCAAGTGAGCTAGAACTTCCTATCACGAAACAAACAAGTTGGCAATTTTAAGAACATCGCCAACACTCTCAAAACTGCAACCCTTCACGTTAAAAGAAATGTCATTTTAAAGTTAATTTTAAAAGAATTTAAAAACAATAATTGAAAAAAAACGGTACATTCATATTAAAT
The DNA here is from genome assembly GCA_963930645.1 of Salticus scenicus. Classification (NCBI taxonomy): domain Eukaryota; kingdom Metazoa; phylum Arthropoda; class Arachnida; order Araneae; family Salticidae; genus Salticus; species Salticus scenicus. The sequence continues at coordinate 37,089,910 of OZ005658.1, read as the reverse complement.
TTTTCAAACAACTTTGAAAATAAAGTGAAATAAGTTGAAAATCAGCGAAATCTTACGCTACAAAGTTGGGCTCCTGATTCAGGTATCCACGAGTTACATCTGCAATTTATAATCCACTTTTTCCTTCTTTCGGGATTAGAAGAAAATATAAACAGGCGGTGCCCTTTTCTGGAGTGATTCGTGCAATTTATTGCCGAAAAACCACCGATAATAAATAGTCGGCCGGTCTTGTGGGCTAGAAAATGGCGGATGCTTCAGCCTATCAGTGTAGGAGTTCTAGTAGCTATAACTTCGTTGACCATCAGGGGAAATTTTTATTCCCCTGAAGTGCTTTGTCCTCAGTCTGGCAATAGTAGATGAAATGGCACGGTTACAATTTAGGGCAGGAATAGAATTCCTCTTGGTTGGCTGGGAGGAAAGTCTACGGCTGGCTATTGCGTCAGCATCGGAGAGAGTTAAGCTGTTGGAAATTAGAGAACTCTTTCTTGCTTCCTTGGCGAGGCTGTCAGCCTGCTCATTTCCGTAGATGTCGACCTGTGCTGGTATCCACTGCAGTATGCATGTCTTCTGGGCTGCAATAGTTTTGTTCACGAGCACAATAATATCCTGGGTAAGTTGAGAGTTGCCCCCTGAGGATGGCCTGGAGCGCAGATTTAGAGCCAGAGAATAATAAGAGGCCACTACAATTCTGGAGTGGAAATTTTTTAGAGCTTTTTTTGTTTATGGCTGCAAGCTCGCAGGTGTAATTTGAGGCAATTTTACCAATAAGTGATTTGTTATGATAAGTGCAATAATTACCGTCTTCATATTTGATAGATTTTTTTTTTAACGTTTTTCAAATTTTATATTAATAAGTAATATGGAATTTTTAAAATTCTTTTCAATATAATTAGCAGCGGCGCTGGTAAAGCTCGCTAGTTTTAATATATATAAAAAAAAAGTTTAACTTGAAGGAAAAGAATGATAAAGTTAAATATTTTTTATTATTTTATTAAAAGAAAAAGAAAAATGAGTATCTGCAGTTTTTCATTCATCTTTAGTACATAAATTATTCATAAATTTTATTTACTATATTATCCGTGTGTATTCACCATAGAATAATAATAAAGGAAGAAGGAGCACGCCAATACTCTTAATGCTTACAAGCCCCTTCTAGAGAAATGCCAGCGAAAGCTACTTTTGCTCCTCTCAACCTTGAAGTAGGGCACCCATCCTCAGCGCATTTATCGCTGTTTGTTGTGGCAACACAACAGCTTATGTAGAAACACTTATGCTCCTTCTTCCTTTATTATTATTGTATGGTATTCACTCGGAAAAAGACAGCCATTAACCGGTAAAAATGGCCGTCTTTCTCGGAGTAAAAAGGAATCACTTTTTCGATCACGTTCATCAAACTACGTCTTACTATATCTACAGTTCTCATATCTACCATGGTCTCATAAATGGATAGGAAGATAGAAACAAACTTTCATCTCCCCGTCACAGAGCTGTTTTGTTTTTTGAAGCCTATATTTTGTGTTTGCCCGTTGTATTTTTAATTCACGATACACCTTAGTGCATTCTTTAAGTGCTTTTAAATTAATTATGTTTGAATAAGTCATAAAGCTCTTTAATTACACACAGAGAACGCTTTAATAGTTTGCATTAACTCTCAGTTTGTTTTTAAACTCTAAAGCAATTTATTTTATGCAACGCTAACAGAAATTGATCTGCAAATATAACTATAGCACACATTAAAATCCCAAATCAAAAACACAATTGTACTTTGATGTTATGTTATGTATTGTTATATTATTATATCCATTACACTTATTTTCCATGTATTTAACTTTTATTTTTCAGCATCTAAAATCGCTCTTCGTTTTAGAAGAGTTCTGAAATAAATTTTTCTCTCTTTGACACATGCTCAGTAGGATCGCTTACTGTTCCAAAATGTGCGAGAACAAACCGTAGGTCGGGGAAGCGCGAAAAACTCGATTGCTTTGCACCTCTGTTAGCATGTAGCCTTTTATTTCCCGCGACAAGGGGGTATAGTAGTAAATTTAGTCACATGCACTTGTGTTGTGTTTGCTTAGCTCACTTTCTTTCCTTGTTTGTTGTTTGTTTGTTGTTACTAACCCTGACTCTCCTTTGTCTGCGCATGCTGCTTTGTGACGCTAGACTACGTGAGAGCTTCGCTGCCTCCTTCTGCCGTCGCGTATGCCTACACCATGAAGGATGCCAAAGTTCATCTGGAAAAAGGACTCGTCTGTGGTCAGTTGCACTTTCTTCTTTCTCTCTCTCTCTCTCTTCCCCTCTCCCCACACAACTCTCCTTCCGTTTCTTTTTCGCCGTATTATTTAGAAAAATATCCTACCCTACACACACCCGTTGACACGCCATTGTACAGCTTCCAATAATTACTTCGATTTACACTAGAGATAGGAAACATGATGACCACCCCTAAACTTTTCGACATCCTGAAAATCGCGTAATCAGACGGGAAGGGTTGGGAGGAATTCGATAAAAGTCTATTACAAACGTCGCACACTATACGGGTTGTCGCTGTACATTTTAAGCTAATTTCGACCGAGATCTAGAGTCTAAACTGTGGATGTTTTGCTGCGTAACTCGTCAAACCACAGTTGTTAGGCGAGTGAATAAGCGTTCTTCGGGTGCCATGCTCAAAACCAATGTCTCGAAATATCCGGTAGGAATAAAATACAATTGTCTGTCACTATCTTCAAAAAGATTGCCACATCCAATGCTGAGATGATCTGTTTCAAAAATGTATTGAAAGAGCCCTAACGTGCAAGAAAAACGTCCCATCCACTTGAGAGGCAGCCATGTTCATTTTATTGTAGGCTAGTCAATGCTTTATCGCACTCTTTAAGTTGAGTTTTTCAAATACTGCATTTTTGAGTCGTGCCGCTTTTCTTGCCGCGGTGCAATCCACCTTAAAGTAACTAAGTGAATGGATTTATTATTTGACACCTATTTCTTTTGGGGGAGGGAGGGGCAAGTCATGTGATTTGTCACTGCACTTCGGATGGTTAACAACCGAATCTCTCTCTGCAAATTGGACCTACGAATAAATTTTTAGGTTCTTGAACGTAAGGTCGTTACTTTAAGTAAAGGAAGAAATACAGATAAAGAGTAAAATCCCGTATGTGTTCTTTAATTTTAACGAAATTGTTAAACAGAACAGGAATAGAGACTGTGTATTTCGAGTCAACGTCCCACTGCTCCACTGAGCTATCCCAGCCCTACGGTTTCATCTGTCCTATGAATGAATACAAAATTCTACGGATGAAATTTTATTTATCCGTAAAACTGTTTCTATATTCGTAGAATAAACACAGTATTACGAATACAGACCGCAGAACTGTAATCATCGGTAACTGCCAATATAAAGACTGGCAATTATACTTACCAGACTGGCAATAAATAACTGCCAGTCTGGTTACAGTAATGCTGAATGGCAATTCTTCTTTGTCTGGTTACATGAATCAATATAATAGCCATTCTGGAATAAATCTTTACCAAACGGGAACAAGTAATTGTCTAAATCATTCATTGTCATTCAGCAATTCCGTGACAACTGAATGGCAATGAGGATAATACTTCGACCCTTTATACGACGGAAGTGATCAGTTTTAATTACTGATTTTTAGTTATAAATTAGAACCTTTACAGGTCCAACCACGCTGACTCAAACATTTAAAAACTATTTTTTTTTTTTTTTTTAACACTAGATTTACGGACCGAGCCAATTTGACTCATTAAAAATTTGAACACTATATATATATAAAACTTTAATATTACTTTTTAAAAACATACGTTGGTTTTTAGTTAAGTAATGAAATATATGTAAACGTTCATTCCTCTTCCCCGCAGACCCCTTCATTTCGCATTATCGAATGTGGTATACCTATTTTCACGGTTGTGAGCCAATTTGACTCATAGAATGGTTTAACAATTAATCGCATAACATGAAATTTATTGGTCCTATCAGGCCTGGGCAACAGTCGAGTCGCACGTGATTTGTTTCTCTTCTCATTTGGCATTCCTCACACACAATATTTGTGTGTATGTGGGAGCCATTGTCACTTGTTTTCGCTACTCCGCTACATTATTACCCACTTCTGTGATCATTTCGATTTATACATCGCGTGTGAGCAGTGCAGTGAAGTAATATATAATTTATAATTTTATAAAATTCATTTTTTGCCAGAAAAATTTGATCCACAAAGGTAATTTCGTAATTTATTTGTAACAATTGATATTTATTTTATCTGGTTATCTATGGTTTCTATTATGGGAAAAAAATCAGAAAAATTGTCTTTTGTTGAAAAAACTAATCAAAATAAAGAAAGACCAATCAGATAATTAATCGGATGCAACTGATATAGACCAATGTGATAACGAAATTGAATTAGAGGAGGAAGTCAATAAAATTGAATCTTCAAGCAGGGAAGATGAAGATCTTTGTTATATAGCTCCTAACAAAAAAAGAGCCAGGGTTATTTCTGATTCTGAAACCGAAAATGATTTAGACGCTATCGATACATCTTCTGATAAAGAAACTTCAGCCGAAAAAGCTGCTGATGGGACTTTATGGGAAACATTGAACGAAGGCAGAAATGTAGGTAGATCACCGATTTATACCCTATTCAAAGACGTTTCTGGTCCAACTTCCTATGCTAAAAGGCATATTAAGCTTGGTTCGGCAAGTAGCGCATTCAATTTGATAATTGACGAAGGTATGATGGCGTATATAAAATCATATACCGAACTCGAAGCTCGTCAAATTTTGAATAATAAGGAATGGACGGTTACAAACTCACAATTGTGGGCCTTTGTAGCAATTTTATTTGCTAGAGGAGCATATGAGGCAAAAAATTTGAAGTGTTCATATTTGTGGTCTGCGAAGTGGGGTCCGGCTTTTTTCGCCCAGAAACAGATGTACAAACCATTGTGCTAAATGTAATAGAAATGTTTGCGGAAAATGTGTTTCAAAAACAGAGTTTATATGTAAAAAATGTTTTCCATGAATTTTTTGATAATAAACATTTCATTCAAATTGATTTGGAACTATTTTCTTTGCAAAAAACTTCAATTTTCTTGTTTGAGTCAAATTGGCTCACTTCAGTAAAAATAGGTATATAATCAACATCCGTAAATCTAGTGTTAAATATGGGGGGGATACACTTTTGGATAAATATTTGTACGTAAATCTACAACGTTGGGCGAAATGTGTGCTCAAAGTTTCAGTTCGTATGCAACATTTTTAAAACTATTAGTTAAAACGAAGCAATACTTTTATTCTCGATAAATTAAACTTCGATACGAACACACAACACAGTATCGCCATCTGTTGGGAATTTTATTAACAGTTTGTGTTAAATGCAATGTAACATAAAATTGTTTTCATAGCTTCTTGTGAAAATGAGATTGAGAATAGATATGCGATGTGAATTTAATCAATAATAATTCTTCTTTTGCAGCCCCTCTGAGTGCCCTCACTCCCCTGTCGACGTCACCCGCCCTTCCTCCGATGGCTACCAAGGATCAGCCGCCGGTCATCGACTGCGTCGTCACACCGTGGTCAGAATGGACGGCCTGCACTACTACCTGCGGCAACGGGAGACGAGAGAGGCGCCGCATGATAAAGCTGAACCCCGAAAACGGAGGCAAGCCCTGTCCCCCCAAACTGGTGCAGAGGAGGAAGTGCAAAGACAATCTCCCTTGCCGTAAGTAACACGCATCCATTAGTTATATAAAACCATAGCCTCCTTAACTAGATGCCTGTCGCGTGGCTCGGAAGCTCGGCAACAGTTGAAGCGGTAGACAGCGCCACCTGGTACTGATTGCGCGACTTTTTTATTCATAAAAGGCGAATAGAATCGAAGAAACGTCGATTACATATATCATATATCACTTCTTAAAATTATTGATGACAGTTGAATAAAAAATACGCTCAATTTGTACTAGGTGGCGCTGTCTACCGTTTCAACTGTCGCCAAGTTTCCGAGCCTTGCGACAGGCGTCTATAAAACCAACGAATATACAATGTGGTTTCGAAGCCTGTAGCTGAAGCATGTGAGCGAATTTTCACCCGATTGGGTGTATGGGCGATTCGTGAGATAAAATAATTTTTTAAATTCAAAAATAGGCTCTATGTGACGTAGAAACACAATAGAAAATGAATAAACTATTCCAGCATTCGCTGATTAATTTTTGATCCCGTGTTAAAATTTCCATTTTCATACAAAGTGAGGGATCCGAGGATTTTCTGTTCTTGTTGATTCATCTTATGAATCGCCCAGACGCTAAATGGAGAGGATGAATCCGTTTTACTCGCACTATGCTGCTGAAAACAGAAGATTCATTACAAAAAAAAAAAAAAAAAAAAAAATCCTGTATAAATGAAAGAACGCAGTTTGGATCGTGAATCCACTTAAAAATATTTGTCAGTTATTGGACTACGTCGTTGGACATTCGGGAAGAAATAACAGTGACTGACGTTACAGTTACCGAAGTGACTGTTTATTGGAAGTCACAGTTCGCAGTTTACGGGAAACTTTTTAATAATTCATTTTATGTACTAAGGAATTGCCTTTTTTATTACAATTGTTTTAATTGGATGCTCTTGACTGCAGTATTCTAAATGACCCCCCAGTCAAATGACTTTGTTATTCTCAGTATAAATTTCCAAAGTCCACTCAGTGGAAGGAGGCCGCTTTTTTGGCATCTGCCCTTTTATGAAGTGTTTCACAGCCCAAACTTCAGATGACCTTTAAGTTCGTCAATACTTCGACACTGGAAGAATTTTTGTGCGTTAATGTGGACTGCAAAAAAGTTGTTTTGTGTAGAGGGGGGGGGATGGGTTCTATTTTCGTAAGGAAATAAAAAATAGTTCAAATTTTTGTCGTTCAAAGTCGCTGTACGCTAGAAATTACAGAATTCTGTGAAGAACAGTATTTATTTTTATGCAAGCAAGCGTTTGCAATCGAATATCCGTCACTGCTTGTTCTCCAACATTCTTCTGTCCACCGTAGGATTCTCATTTTTCTATTTCCTGTTATTGCTTGCATTCAGCGCCTTCTATTGACAGATTTTTAAACTACTTCTTTTTCACTAATAATAATAAGCCTTTGAGAGAAGTAGATTTTCTCTTTCCGCATTAAAATATACCAAATCTTTCAGTTTTTATTAATTTACGAACTCTTTAGGGTACTATACTGTAGGGTTGTCATTTACGAACTATTAGGGTGTTATTCGGATTCAGAATGTTAACTCCTTGAATATTAATCTATAGCATAAATTCAAAAAGTGTGTTATAAAAGATACAGAACTTCAGTAAAATAAGTTTGAAATTTCTGAGAATTCCATTTCAGGCATTACAAAATTTAAAATTTTCATACAGCTTTCCCCAACAAAACAATTTTCAGTGAGTGAAACGTTCTCCATACTTGAATGAGGGGTGTACAAAATTTTAATGACGTATTTTAAAGAGTCCTATCGATGTACGAAGGTTGTAAATTAAATAATGGCAACTTAACCTTGAAACTCGCAGAAGGACGGGCATGCGCAAATAGGATATGGGAGCGGAGAGGTGGCGCTCTTGTCGATGTGTAGAGTGCAAAAAACAGTCGATCTGCTAAGATGGGTAATTGTTGTGTGACGTTAAAGTGAGGAGCAGGGGGGTGCCATTTCATAGATGCGCGAATTTTTAGCTATTTGAGATTTCTCGCGCACTACGTCATAAGGCGGATCGATCAAATCTTGTTTACATTTGAAATAACTGTGTTTAAATTGCTTTTTTTATTATTTATTTATTTATTTTTTCTTTTAATCGAATTTGTTTAAATGTACCGTGTGATAATCTTAATCTACGTCTTTTGTTGCTTGTTTGACATGCTCCGCATTAGAGCACATATATTTTTTAAAGAATACATTATTGAAAGTGATAGAACATTGCTGAAAAACTGTGATGTATAATAGCAATACATAGATTGCTCATAAAATCAAATCATGTAAGTAATATCATCGTGTATATTACATCATACATTTTCCAGATCAGAAGTAATAAATCAAAGGGATATTAAATTAGCAATAATCATGTATTAAGTATGTTTGTTAAATGTTTATGCTACTTCCCTTCGATTTTCAAGTATACTCTTTTGAAAGCAGGCAGTAGCCAATGCCTGTTGTCTGCTGTTAAAAGTGACCTTTTTTTAAATTCAAATAGGAACAAAATTAAGATTTTGTTAAAATTTATTATCTTTATAAAACATGAAACAAATTGTGGTATCTCATTAAGTTATGTAGTGGATAAAAATGAGTACACACGAAAATATTTCTGCAGTTTAAAATTAAATTTGCAGTTAATACAATTAAAATGAAATAAACTTGTGTGTAAAAAAAAAAAAAAAAATCTTAGTACTTTTTTTTATTTTAATTTTTTCTTTCTTTAATCCTCTGTAGAAAGTATCTGGATAATTGAAAATTTTATGAAATTGTTTTTATGTAGTAACACATTTCAATGTAACTTTTGTAATAACATGTTAAAAGTGTCAGTAGTAGCACATGTTTTCCAATGAAAATAGTTTTAAAAATACCAACAAGCCAACATGAGCAAAATGTTTTGAAACTATTTCTGTCATACCCCATATTTAAACAATGAATATAATTTTTCTTTTGTAAAAAAATGTTGATCATTGCTTAAACATTTTGGAGTATTATATATGTATATATTAAAAAAATAAATAAATAAACACCACAGAACTGAGGTTTAAAAGTAATAAGTACAAAACTTTGAATAAACACCATAAAATGCAAGAGTTCACAATAATTGTTTCAGGTGAAAAGAAAACATGACCCTTCGGCAGCACTCTTGCCTACTTTATTCGCCTTGATGAAGATGAAGTGTTGTGTTTTCTTTTAACCTGAAACAAATGTTGCAAGTTTTTGCATTTTATGGTGTTTATTCAAAGTTTCGTATTTATTAATTTGGAGTATATTTACTGACAGGGTTTAACCTGGCAAAAAAAATTACTTTAGCATTTTAGCGAAAATAGGCAAGCACTATTTTAGCTTTTTCGAAAGTTAATTAATTCTTTGGATACCAGTGATTTCTTTTACTTACAAGGAACATCATCCAACTGTCCGGCTCGGATTTCAATGAGAGAGAGGCGTTTCTTTTCTAGAGGCGTTTCTTTCATATTTGATATGCTATCAAATTTTACTCAAAAATATGCGAAAAATTTGTATTTATACAGCAAGTGAATACTCAAATGAATAATTCAGTTGAAATAATTTTCCGTACTACTATAAATTTTCATTTGTAGCTTAAACATGAAAGCGCAAAATCATTTTGCTTTGTTTTTAAACTGTGCTATCATAATGTTAGACCCACCACCACGTATTATTATTATTATTTTTTTTTTTTCTGGATTGTGTTTTATCAACTGCCCTTCCCTCCTTTTCGGTGCAAGAATGAAAAAAGTGATCATGAGTCCATTCTCATATCAGACTTTTTTGTATATTCATATTACTTTCCGCTACAGTACAGATTTTCATGCAAGACAAGTTAGCTGTATCCGAAGATCTTTTTTTTTTTCATGTACATTAAGCATATTACTGATTACATAAATACATATGATACATACATGCATATTATTGATTGCTGCAGTACAAAATTTCATACATTTCTTCTTTCATGCAAAGTGAAGTATAATCATCTCTCAAAAATCCACAATTCTCTGAAGTCCACATATCAATTGAAATGTAAACAAACACTGTCGCACAACTGATTTGTTGATTAGTGGATTGCGAAAATTTAGCTGTATTAGAAGATAAATCAATTATTAATTTGTGCTGATCAATTACCAATCACTCAGCATGTTACATGGGACGAAATAATAATTGTAATTATATATAATTAAAATACACTTGGAGTTCAACAACCAAAAATTCGGTAAGTGATTTTAGTACCCTTCTAATTTCTGTTATTAAGGAACCTATTTTATTTGTAAACTGATACTAATAATTGTTTTGAAATATATTGTTATGCTGAAACTTTTTTTAAATGGGGAAATAATAAATTTAATATGAGTTTAAAATCTGACATAAATATTAATTTCTCCTATTTCCAATATTTAGTTTACTTTTAATATTAAAATTCATAATATTGAAGTATTTAAAAGGTAAACAAACATATCATAATATTACAGATAACTGAATATATTATGTATTTCTTTTTAAATTGAAAATTATAAAGTGTTTTATTTTGAACAAACTATTTTAAAGAATGTATTTTTATTTCATTTTTACTCATAAAATTAAAATCCACAATTTTACTGAAATATCTGAAATGTAAACAAACAAATCACACTAGTACAGCAAAATTTATATATTTTAGATTTTTTTAAACAAATACGTGCGCTTTCTTTTGAGCGAAACATTTAAATAACTGCATTTTTATTTCATTTTAATGTAATTTAAATTCATCGTCTTACTGAAGTAATTCATGACAATATTGAAGTATTTAAAAGGTAAACAAACGTATCAATATTACAAATAACTTCATATATTGTGTATTTCTTTTTAAATTGAAAAATATAAGTGTTTTATTTTGAACAAATATTTTTAAAAATGTACTTATATTTTATTTTTACTCATAAAATTAAAATTCATAATTTTACTGAAATATCTGAAATGTAAACAAACATATCGCGATCGTATAGTAAAATGTATATATTTTACATTCTTTTAAAAAAATATATGTGCTTTCTTTTGAGCACAACAATTAAATAACTGCATTTTCATTTCATTTCATTTTAATATAATTGAAATTCATCGTTTTATTTAAGTATTATAAATGTAAACAAATGCATAGCAATGTTGCCGAAAACGCGAAAGCTTTATAATTTTTTATGAACTTATATGTATTTAAAATAAATATTTTAACGAATGTACTTTTATTTCATGTAATACCATACATGATTTTCGTTTTTGGGTAATATTTATATCAGATTATAAGATATATTTTTTAGTAAGTAATAGCTAGCTCTGGGCTAACAGCTGTATATTTGCATCGTAGTTTGTTTCTGTATTCCGCCCTGTGACGTTTCACTTCTGCTTGCTTCTGATTGGCTACTCTTCAAATGGCCCAACCTTATAATAGAAGAACCTTGGTGAGGAGTTTCGTTTCCATCGCTCTAAAGCATGTTTGTTGTTGCAAATCCGCAGTCTCATTCCGACCCGAACGAAATGCTTGAACCCATCGTGCTACTGTCCTATACGGTAAAGCATTTGTGCCACAGGCTTCCACTAATCCTCGATAGCATTCTGTTGCATTTTCATCACGGGCAACTTCGATTTTAAGCCACGACCGCTGATCACCTTTTGAAAACATGCTTTAGAGCGATGGAAACGAAACTCCTCACTTTAATGCCACACAACAACTACCCTTCTTAGCAGATCGACTGTTTTTTGCACTCTACACATCGACAACAGCGCCACCTCACCGCTCCCATATCCTATTTGCGCATGCCCGCCCTTCTGCGAGTTTCAAGGTTAAGTTGCCACTATTTAATTTACAACCCTCGTATTTAAACCAATATGTTACAGAATTATCCACACATTAAACTGTTAAAGTGTGTATTTACGATATTCACTTTCAATTTATGCCGGGTCTCTGAAACGCGTTCTCACTTTTCCCGGTCGGATAAATTGATATCTAGAAATGGGGTGCGAGTATGGGGAAGATTTTGCCATCCAGTTTTTGATCACTTTTAAAATTTTGTTATTTTTCGCAGACAACTTTTCAAAATGTCCGTGCTCTCACACAGGACCTATTTTGTAAATCGATAGCTTCGGTTCTACTGGTTTGTGTCAAATGAAAACAAGTTTTAATTTCGCCAGCAGGGTTTTTGGGGGTCTGAGAAGAAGCTCTTGGTTGGGATCTGATCAGTACAACCGAAGCTATCGCTGTCCTCGAAGCAGTATAGTTTTAGCGTAGTTAGGTTATCTTTGGAGGATGAGCTTCATTTAAAGTGTTCTCTTTATCTCTTTCAGCTGACAGAATGGGAGATAAAGAAGGTACGTATTCTTTCTTCGTTCTCTTACTTTTCCCCGCATGAAGAAGCTCCTCAGTGTCCTAGCGAGCACTCTTGTAGTCTGTATTAGTTGTTAGATCTTAAAATTGGAATTTTATATCACCCTCCATCCCCCCCTCCCCCCTCCAAATGTTTTGCCTTATTGCGGAATGGAAATAACTACTTTTTCTTGCCCTCCCCCTCCTTTTGTTTTATTTTATTTTTTTGTGTGTGGAATCTTTTTAATCGTCTAATTTTAAGTTTGTCGTTTTTTGCAATTTTATGTTTCATTTTAAATTCACTCATTTTTGTGAAAGGTGCGTCTCGAGATCGTCGATTTTTTTTTTTTTTTTTTTTTTTTTTGTGAAAGATTTTAGACTTATTTTTCTCAGACACATTCCTAAAAATGTCATTTCTCCTGCGTAGTTCGATTCGATGATGAAACTTTTTTCTTTTACCCCTTGTAGCCGTTTAAGACGTGAGACGCGATACTATTGCTGCCAATCTGTAAATGTAACACTATTCAGCTGCTGTTACAATGAATTACGTTCATCGCAGGTCATCTCCTCAAATCTTTAAAATTTTTTCCATCGAGAAATTTTGATACAGGCAGTTATTTCACCGCAAATGGACAAACGTCATGCTTCCTTCGAAGTTGATTTCTGAGAAACCTAATTATTTCGCCGAAAATCAACGAAAATTTTGCTTTTTTTTTACATTCGAATTTCGGTACGAGATATTTCCAGCTTCCATTTCCAAAATGTTCCCCGAGTCTCGAGAACAAAATAACAAAATCCCCTTAAATTGCAATATTTTAGTAATTATGCATGAAGTACCCGAAAGTCCTTATTTCAGCTAATTTATGATTCTCTAGAATGAATTATTAGAGTGAAACATTAATACAACTTTATAACCGTCGTCCCCAAAGGTGTTCTAACTTTTCAGGGACAAAGGGTTAGTTTTCGAGGACCGTCCTCGGGAATCGAGGCACGAGGCTCTATGAGCAACCAATTTTATGTCCCCTTAGGGAAAGAGGAAGTGAAAAGGGAGTAAGATCGAGTTCGGTATCCGACCCGTGCAGGTCTCTGCCGTGGAAAGTTCTGTATTCCTGTCTCTTTGGCTTAAAAAGACCCGGTTTCGAAACAGTTATCGAAAACAATCCATGATTTGTTAAACGGCACTCTTGTCCAGTGAGAAGATGAAACGATAAAGGCGGTTTTGGACAGTGTTCCGACTGTCGATTGGACGAGCTCGTGACGGAGGACATACATGGCGTCGAAATACACAGACTATTTGGTTTTTGAGTGTTAACAGCTTTTCCATTTCCTATTCTAATAAATGATCATTAGTTTAAAAAAAGTATGATTTTTCAGCTCTGTGCATGGTACCGTATTGCATGAGAGACCTTTGCATGCACGCTGCATGGAAGTACAACACTTCGTTGCCCTTCGGTTCGTTGGATTCTTTCTTCAGGTTTCCGAGACACTGATTCGAAACTCCCGTCACGAAAAGGCTCCAGAATCGGCCTTTCTGGTAGATTCCTGCACGGATCCGGTACGAACTTTCGATTGCAGTCTGACAAAACAGATTCTAATCGCAAAAGTAATTTTTGAACATACATAACCTTTAACCCCGAAATGACATTCTTTTAGATTTCTTGGTTTTCAAACACCGGGTATACCCGTCTAACCCAACGCCTAACGGATTCACTCCTGGGAAAAACGTCCCGTAACGTTGGATGAAGTTATCGGCTGTCATTAGTACATTTAATTTAATACGTATTTCGTTGGCAGTATTTCCCCCCCCCCCCCTTTTACTTTAACACGCATTTTTTCGTCAGTTCTGAAATGCACATTCAGGGACTTCTTTTCCGGACGGAAGGGAAATTCGACTATTTCTTTAAACCGCAGAAAAAAAAACTAGACCTGGAAAAAAATTTTTTGTGAAAGATACTTAAAAGAGCGTTATTTAATTTTATCTTAATGCAGTTGAGATGGACAAAAAGAGGATGTGCCTCCCCATTCAATAAATGTTCAACTTACCCACTCGCGATTTTTCGGCTCTATTGTTCCACATAACGTGGAGTGAATAAATTGTAAAAATAGATTTCCTAATTTAAAGTATCTTGGAACTCAATTGCAAGAATTATAGGATGGGGGACACATTTCATTCTCAAAATGATAAAGGTATCGAAAGCGACAGGTTTGAATAAGACATATAATCACGTACAAAAGCTAATTAAGGTAAAACTTTAATGCGCGAGTAAGGCTAATGACTGGAGGAAAAAAAATCTGCACTCGATGGTGAAAAATGAAGTCGATTAGGTCAAAATTAGTTTTCCAAATAGGGAGGAGGTGTCGAAAAGAAAAACAGTTGATATATTATAGCACTTAGGTAATTGGATACTTTTCCCCCTTATTACCTTCTAGTGTGTCATTTTTTACTTTTTTTTTTTCTTTCTTCAAAAGTGTTGTTATCTTATACAATTAAGTGAGCAATATATATATATATATATATGTATATTTCACTGTTTTCGAAAACGGTAGCTCGGACAGCCACGTGATTTAACACGAAGGTGCCCTCCGAAGGGTCATTGTGCACATCGAAGTTAGATTTTTGAATTTTTGATTAGTTTTCTTTTAATTAATAAAAATCTGAAAATAAAATTTCCCATTTTTATAATGACGCAGTATGGAGAATATTAGGAGAGATTTGATTGGTTTATTTGATTTTCATTGATTTGAGTGTATTTTACGTTGAACTACAGCTATGTTATGAGGAATTACAAGAGATTTGATTGGTTTATTTGATTCTCAATGATTTGAGTATATTTTACGTTAAACTAGAGCTACGTTATGAGGAATTACGAAAGATTTGATTGGTTTATTTTATTTTCATTGATTTGAATGTATTTTGGATTGAACTAGAGCTATGTTATGAGGAATTACGAGAAATTTCATTGGTTTATTTGATTTTCATTAATTTGAGTGTATTTTACGTTGAACTAGAGCTACGTTTTGAAGAAGTGAAAGAGATTTGATTTTGAACTTCCATTTTGAAGCAAGAATAAGTGGGTCCACGAACTCATCTAAGATAGTTCGAATAAAGTCCAATTCTATTTAGGATGAAAGGTAAAATATCTTTGCTCGACAGAGTTCTTTCAATCATAGTAAAACATTCTTTTGGAAACATTCTTTATTTGAAATTGATTTTGGTTCGATTGGATTCAATGTTTCGGAAGTCATCGTCACGACAAAGTTTCCATTTCTGTTCAAAGATACATAAAGAGAGTGATCACAGTTCTTTCTGAATCGACCTAAAACCTGAAACTCGGAAGGGTCGAGATATTGCAGGCGCTGTTCTCCTCGACGCGTGTTTGAACTCCCGTCTAATGAAGTCCGGATTCTGCAAACAGCGATATTACTGTTTGCGGAGTGCAGCAGGATGAGAGGTTTTCCTCCGAAGGGAAGTTATTAGATTTTACTTCGCTCTCGCTCTTCTCCCGGATGCAGTTCATTCCTAGAGACGACGTGGCGTGTTTTGCCCCTCTCAAATAAATAAATTAGATCTATAATAACATAAAATTATGTTTCAAAATATATTAATGGAATCGTCTGAGATATTGGAGATTGAATGTCGCTCGAAAATTTAAAGTCATCTTTATGTTGATATATATTTATTGCAAAGAACACTATAGAGTGCCATTGCAACATGAGAGTTGAAATAGAACGTGAAGGGTTAATAAAGTAACTAAATTTGACACGACACTCCTAATACCAAACAATGACTCTTACAGTAAAATTGTTTTGACTTATAACATTCACACAACATCTAAAAACAACTGCATCGAAACGTAATTTGGGAATTTGAAATGACTCTCCTCCTATTGGTGACATCCCAGCTCTTAGGAGCATCCAATTTATTGGATCGATTCTGCGTGAAACTAAACAAAAATAATCTGGTAGGGCTTCCACACTTCTTTCGCATTGTATCACAGTTTAGGGTGAAACCTAAAATATCTTTACGTGACAAAATTCTTTTAGAAACAGTTTTATTTAAAATACAGCATTTGTGAGAACCCCCTCTCCACCTTCGTTGGACGATTGTATCTATATTCATAAAACATTTAAAGTTAAATTAAAAAATAAATAAAATATTCCAATTCTGAGAACTACCACCACCCTCCTTTCAAGCCAATTTCACTCAATTTGAATAGTCACTATACAGTTAATATGGGCTGTCGTCTCAAAATATTTCCCACCGAGGCGTTCCACCCACGCCTAGGATCCTATCGTAGTCCTAGGATTAGCTTTTTAAACCCACACACTCGACTGAAGTTCTCGAGTTTTCTTTTCGCTTCGAACTCTATTATATTCTTTGACAAAAAAAAAAAAAAAAAAAAACCTCTAAAATTAAAAGAATCCTTTGTGTCCTTCCACCCGCAATGTTTGTGGGTGGAAGGAGAATTTGATGAATTTGTAGAATTCATCATTTGTAGAATTCTAGATGAATTTGTAGCACCTCTTCCCAGGCACCTACTTTTGCACCGAGCACTGCCAGGCCTAAAAATACCCAAATGTAGTCGATCCCCTACAATGGCGTCGAATTGCTTTGATAATGTTGGATTTCCGCGCCTAGTTCCGACCCGATTTAAGAATCCATCTCACCGTAGAGGGCAACGAAGTCTCTTTGCACCTCCCCGCCTCTAGTCAGCCAGCAATCGCTGTTTAATGAGTTGACCCTTTTTTTAACATAAAACAATGGATGTTGTCTCGTTCAGCCGTCGACTGCCAGCTGAACACCTGGTCAGACTGGACCCCTTGTTCCAAGACCTGCGGCCAGGGGGGCACGCAGCAGAGGACGAAGACGGTCAAAGTGCCCCCCAAGAACAACGGCGCCGCCTGCGGACCCAAGGTGGAAAGGAAGTACTGCACCACTCTGCCGCCCTGCCCACTCTACTGAGGGAAGCGACACCGTGAGTACAAAACCTCTTAATGTTCGAACTCTTGAAAAAATATCCGAAGAAAACACTTTAGGAAATCTTCTTCCTGTTCAATGAATCTCGATCAAAGTTTAAAAACAACGAAATTCTTCAGCTGTGGGGACACAACTCTACTAAGCGATGGCTTAATACCTCCGTTAATTGAAAAGCTTCAGATTACCTTTTTTCTTGGATACACTACTTTCTTGGGCAGAATCATTCGTAAACCCTGAGCTTGTTTCCAAATATAAATGGATGGCAAATAAGCTATGAGATTTGTAGGTTTCAAATAGGAATAGACAGAATTTTTGACTGCAAAGCTAATTAGCTTTATGTTGAAAAACCACTCTCCCACGATTTTTCCAGTGTTAAAAATAAAATAAAATAGACATTTTTTTCACTTAAAATTGAAAAAAACAAAAAACAGCAAGGGAAGTCCTGTATAGTGGAGACACGAAAAAAAAACATTTTGAAAATTTGTTTCATTCACTCATCTCGCTTGGATTATTGTATTTTGTTCAATATCTCATGTGCCTGTGAGAAACGCAAACTGACTGACAATTTAAAAAAAAAAACTGAAAATGGTTTTTATTCCATGAGTGCATTTTATGAATCTGCCGCGTACCGAATTGGATGGCCCTCCTGCTTTCAGTGAGGTTTATCATAACAGTCATTACGCCAAGACTCTGTTCAGGTCCAAGCTTGTATTTCAGCAGAAAATTGTTTAATGAACGGGGAGAACGTTCTAGTGCACACAATATGTTTAAAATAAATGACACAGCAATGAAATGTTTTGTTTTGGGAGTGTCGCTCCACGGCCCTTTTCTTCTTTATAAGGTTTATCATGAGTGCTATCGTTATACCAAATCAGAGGTACCAAGTTATTAGGGATTGTCCGTAACCCTAAAACCGTAAAATTTTCATTGCATTCTTCGATTGAATGGGCCACGTTTTACTATTTCTTTATAGAGTATGTTTTCGTTAGTAATAACTTGGCGTCTTTGGTAAAGCTTTAAGTGGGTTCGAAGCCACTACGAACCCCCATGGCCAGTTCGAATCATTCAACAAAGTTTTAAAGAGAATGTCTGCAGATTTCGCCCTCTCGTATAACAATCGAGCACTATAATTTAATTAAATAAATTCGGCATCGGGAAAACAGCTTCAGAGTTGCCAACTTTTATAATTTATTCCGGAGCATTTTTAACCCCGCCTTCTTTCCGCACCAGAAATTTCATAGAATACTTCTCTTTAATATGTGACAAGGATTAAATAGAAAGAAAATTTCTCTTCAAAATTTCCGGTATGGAAAAAGGGTGGGGTTAATAATGCTCCGGAATAAATTATAGAAGTTGGCAACTCTGCAGCTTTGGCCAATTCTTTTTCTTTGACATCCAAACAAAATTTTTATCCAACGTGCAGATTCTTAAAGGCTATATTGAAATAAAGAATGTAATTAAATATATTAGCTGAAGTACTGCCCTGTTCCGCCAATGAATTGTATCGTAGTCATTGACGTCACCTCTCAACTGAGGAATTTCAAGAATACGGAATTGTTTCTATCTAGCATGAAATTGAAAGAAAATTATTCTCGCACCCGTTTTCTAGGTGGGGAGATGAAATTAAAACCTTCCCACGCAGATGGGATATAGTGATAGTACTGACCAGGGGTGAAAGTTTTCCCGCCTTTAGACGGAATTTTTCCACCAGTACTTTTAAATAATAATCTCAATCACAATAAACCAATGCAAAAAAATACAGTTAATATTTCTAAATAAAAATAGTAGTGCCGATAACACAGATCGCTTTTACCCCTACTGCCTAATATATATACCTCATATGATTTTTTAGAAAAATCTCATAAATAAAATCATTCACTGAAAAATCCCCCCCCCCCACACACACACACATTTTTAATATAATATAAAATAAATTTAAATCTTTGATATTTGCATTATAATTTCAATTTTAGAAAATAATTTTTTTCCACTGTTAAGTTAAAAATTCTTAGAATTAGTTAAATTAAATTATTATTATATTAAAATTGTATCTTAATAGGGTGATTTCGATTAGTATTGGACGCCACCGCCGTCCTGCAGAATAGCCAATTTTTAAATGCGAGACCTAACTGGTTTTAAATTCTTCTAAATACGAGATTCAGTGCATATATTTTAGCACAAAAAAGTTAATATTTTTTTCAATTTCTTAAAAAAAAAATGTGCATTTTCAGTGTATTAGATTAAATTTTTGTAGTCAAAATATTATATTACTAATATTAAATTATTAATATAATATATTATTACATTTATATTATTAATAATAATAACTATTATTAATATCAATATTTATTATTTATTACTATTATAATTAGTTACTATTATATGTATATTATTATTAATATCTGTAGCAGCCGAATTTATGATTTCATGAATCTGATCTGGGTTGAGCCATCCGAGAGCACCTTACGCCATTATTGTAGCGTTTCGACCAAATTGAACCGAAACGGGTCCGCGTTAGAGAACTATTGTATAGATTTTTAATTGATTGGAAATGCAGAATGACTCGTTTTTAAACATTTCCAAGTTAATGTTTGTTTGTTTTTCCCAATAAACTTATAAAAATTCAGACACGCATCTCGGAATGAAAAGTGACACAAGTGAAAAGGGCTTGTATTTGAGAGGGAAAAAAAAAAAAAAACTCAAAAAGATCGGTAAAGCATCGACTCGCTTCCAAAAGACAATGCCCTCGGATGAATCCATTGTGAGATAGGGTGCTTTTTGTGCACGTTGGAGCACTTCCTATGCCTTTTTCAGTGACCTCCACTCCAATTGCCCCCCCCCCCCTCTTTTTTTTTATATAATTTTACTTGTGTCACTTTTCTGGCCAGACATGGGGTCCCATCTGCATCCAAGTGCTTAAGGTGCGTGCAAACACTAGCGACGATGCAGAGCTTCAAAAGTCATAAGTTATCCATTCTCCGATAGTGACCCTTCATGTTTACAGTGAAGGACATTTCTTTTTTATGGCTCGTTTACAAAAGAGACCCAAGCTCTCCATGCAGCTATCGCAGTAGGAAGTTTGTCAGAGGAGAAAATGGCTCTTCCAACTCAAATCACACATCAAAGGAATTTGAATAGAGCGCGCTCTTGTCGCCCTGAAATCCCTAGTATTGGTACGCACCTTTAAGCGGCCTTCAAAGTCTGGGAACTTGCAAAGCTGCAATGGCGGCTCTGTCGATATTTCTTTGATGTGGTTTTTGAGAATCGACGCTCGCTGGAGTCGTCGCTCAGAAACCTCCTAGTGCGATAGTTGCATGGGAAGGGGGTCTCTTTTGTTAAAGCGCAATAAAAAGTAATGTCCTTCATTGCAAATGTGTGCAAAATTTCAAGAGTCACTTTCGGACATGGATAATTTATGACTTTTGGAGCTCTGCATCGTTGCCAGAGTTTGGAGGCAGCTTTAGAGAAACACTGTATGCCTCTCCTACATGAGAGGCATACAGTGTTTGGAGAATCCTGTGCATACATATAGTTTTCATTATTAATATGCTAACGTTAATTAACTATGGAAATCTTTCTTTTCCCACAGGGAAGAAGTAAGGTTGAGGAGAGAAGGAGTCTCCACATATCATCCGTCGGGGGGAAGAGGACGACACTCAACTCTGTACATATAATAATCTCGGACACTTAATGGACGCAAGAAGAAGGGGTCCTTTCGTGCATGTCTTCCACATCCATTCGTTTCTAGGGGCGTCGGAGCTTATGAAATATGGAACTCACCTGTCTTCCAGTGGATCCGTAGGAGGAAGCAGTCGGCTCCAATCGTTTACACAGTTCTGAATTGTCCTATCGTGACGGCAGGCTCTCTGAAACAGAAAGCGGCATTTTTTAAAAAAATACATTTATTGGGCGAATTGTAAAATGAGTCCCAATATTAGATTTAAATAGAACGAATTTATTTAAAGAAACATAGTTCCCTCATAAGCCCTACCCACTCGTAGATAATAAACTTTGCAAAGTATAATTTTTAAAAATTGTGAAGTTACAGGGAAAAAAAAAAAAAAAAAAGTTGAAAAGAAAATAGATTAAATCTTTCTTCATTTTTTTCTCCCTCCCATGGATGAAATTAATTTTATCGATTTTAAAATGATATTTCATTGTAAATTGCACCTACAGTGCTCGACTTTGTTAAAATGTCATCTTTATGTGCTGATTATTTTAAGTTTATTACGAAATAAATACACATTTCATCGGTTGTCTATTGATTTCTTCGAAAATAAAAAATTTCCCTTAAAATTATTTCAGAGAATTCAATGTTTCAATTTAAGTTTAGAAAACTCAATCTGTACTTTTTTTCTTTATTTATTGAAGGGGGGAGGTAGGGGTTGAGATGCCTTACAGAAGTCTTCCATTTCTTATCGATAAAACTAAATTACTCTCGTAGGAGAGAACGGACGATGTTGCGATTGTGTATTTTAAGTAACATTTTAACAGACTCAAAAAAATAATAATGTATTTAGAATTGTTTCTCCCCTTCGTCGACTGCTTGAGAAGCAAGTGTATGTGTAGAGTGTCGACTGTGTCAAGTGTACAAGAAGTGTGTTTTGGTGTGGAAGCCCGACGTCCAAAACAAATTATTTTTCATTTCGTTTCACGGTTGTTGAAGTGACTCCCCATCTTGCCGAATTCTGTGATGTTGAAAAAAGATGAGGACTGGAAGTACGGAAAAAAGAGAAAGAAAATAAATTTCTGTTCTCCTGAAAAGAAAAAAAAGTCTTCCTTTTTAGTTTTCACAAAAAGAAACTTGTTTGTATCTTTAGAGAAATAATAAAGTTTGATTCTAGATTTTGTTATACCCATTGTGTGTTTACCTTTCATCTGACTGTTCTGCATGTCCCAAACACATACAGTGTTCATTTCCACACTCTCTAAAATAATCCACTCGCACCACTCACTCACCCTGTGTAAAAACAGATCATTGCAGTTTGAGGCAATGAACCCCACTACAACCCCACGGGAAAACAATCCCCATGACACAATACGTATTTATAAAATTCCGTTTTCACATTTAGGATATAGAATAATGAGCCTTTGTTCTCCGGAAAATACATTTTGAATATTTTATTTCGAAAATGTAGTATTCGAAATTTCAGTCATTAAGTGGAATTTTTCAAAATAAATGAGTGAAAAATTAAAAAATCAATTTCTTGAAAAATAATGTCCTTCATTTCTTGGATACGAAAATTGAATTTAAAGCTGCGCACTATGGGACGAGCCATAACGGGGATTCTTTCCTCATAGGTCGGAATGGGATATTGGCGCATCGTCGTAATGAATGTATATATATAATGAATGTAATATGCCCTTGAAGTGTATGAAGTGACAAAGGGTGCATTTTCTAAGTTTAGTCGGACTTCTACAGTCGGCTGCAAAAGTATCCGTGCACAATTCCGATATCAAAAAAGTACACTTAATACTGCTTTGTCAAATAAATCGTTGTCGAATCATGTTCTTAGACTAGCTAAGAACATGACTCGACAAGGATTTATTTGACAAAGCAATACTGTTTGTACTTTTTTGAGACAGGGATTATTGCTAGTGCTCGGATACTTTTGCTGCCGACTGTTTTCTGCGAATGCCCCCATTTTAAGAATTTCGAAGTAAGAATGAAAAAGAATTTTAACATTGAATAAAAACTTTTTTGTGTAAAATTAGAACTGACTCCAAAAAGCAATTATTATTCTAACTTCTAAAAATAAATTGGAAATTGATATAAAATGGAATTGTAAATTGCGCTAAAAGTATAGAAAAAAAAATCCCTTCACCCGATAGCATGAACATTAAATTTATTCCATAACCGTTAAATTGGAAGCAAAATTAAATAAAAGTGGATGCTTTTTCACAAATTTGGTTTGAGGCCGACAACTCCGAATCGTCTCGAATGAATGAAATCGAATAAGTCTCAATCTCCATAGTGTCCTTTATTGTTTTATCACTGTAAGAGATGGATCCAACAATAGATCCTTTTCAACTCGGGATTTGTATTTCTACAAAGTTAATAGTTGCGGACTTCTGCTACTTGCGAAATCTTAAGAAGTTCACTTGAACCTAAGTTAGGCTGACCCTATGTCCTCGAATCTCGAGGACAAAACTACCTTCGTCCCCAAAAAATTACAGCACATTTGGGGACGCCAGTTATAAAGTTATTAATGCTTTATTATAGTAATGTATTACATGTATAATAAATAAGCTGAAATAAGGTGCTTTATACAAAAAAATTACTAAAATATTACAATTTAAGGTGAATTAATTATTATTATCATTATTATTTGTTTTGTTTTTTATTTTTTGTCCTCGAAATTCGAGGACACCGCCATCTTTGTGCCCAAATTCAATGAAAAAAATAGGGTCACTCTAACCTAAGCAGCTCTTGCGTTTTGCAGATGCCAAAATGAGATGTATATTTTGAATTTAATTTGTGTACTGAGAGAGAGAGAGAACATAAAAAGTATCTACATTTATTTAATTTTGCGCAGACTCCAGAGGTTAAGTAGAGTTCATGTTGTCTGGCAAAAAGAATTTGTTTTATACTTTTTACACGCAATTTACAATTCCATTTTATGTCAGTTTTCAGTTCATTTTTAGTAAGTTGAATATTAATCGCTATTTGGAGTCTGTTCTGTTTTTTTTTTTTTTTCTTTTTATTTAAAATATGTTCATATTCTGAAACATAGAGGACGTTCGAAGGCGGCTTCACATATCGCACCCTAACAAGAAAATTGACACAATTAAAAAAAATGCTAATTTTAAGTTTATGTCAATAAAAAATGTTTAAGAATTGCCCCAGTGTGCACAGAAATTATTGACAGGCCAAAACCTTCCAGCAAGTGGGGGAAAAAAAATTGCTATTAATTTTTAAGTTTTTATTGAGTAGTTCTGAAGTTGCCCGCGATTGTAGTGAAATGCTCGCCCTCTGGTGGGCTAAGGTGAAATTATCACGTGAATAGCTTTCACGCTGAAACAATGATAGAACAACAAGAAAGAAAAATAATAAATGCACGTGGCTATTATAATTTACTAACAACTGCAGTTGAGAAAGTGCCATCTATCAATCATTACAAACGCGGATAGCTCACGAAGCATAGAATCTTTTGACATATAGTTTTATATATCGATATACAGCATTAATAATTTTTTAATTTTTAAATTTATGTCACAAAATTTGTTTACTTTCATAAATTTTCATTTCTTTTATTAAATTTAAGCCTTTTCTTTAATTTGTTAGAAATTGCCATCATTATTTTAGTAATTTAAAAAATGTTAATTATAAATATTTTCAAATAAATTTCTTAGTTAACTAATGGCGTCCTAATAAATACATGCAAGTTAACTTTAAATTTTTTTTCAACATCATATATAAATAATAATAATTAAAATAAAGCTGTTCCTAAAAAAAAAAAGTGTAAAAGTTTGTACAGATTTGACGTAATATTTTAAGATAGTTCAGGGAATTAAATGGTAAAACTGGATATTGGCAGGAATCCTGTTACACTACAAATGGCGACTACTAAAAATATCGCACGTTAAAAGAAGTAGTCCTGTTGCTATAAAAACTATCAAAATCTGAGCATTCATTAAGAAGTTCGAGCATCCCCTTTCTCCCCCCCCCCCTAAAAAAAAAAAAAAAAAAAATAATAATAATCAAAGCAGTCTTTGGGGACTGCCGATAGAAGTGAAAACTAAGTAACTTGTGAATTGTATCGTCGAGCTATTAGATTATTATTTTCGAATTATTATTGGTTTGTAATGAAGTGTTTACGATCTGTATTATAGGATTCGGCACACTATTTGTAGCTGCCCAAATTAAATAAACTAAGCCTTATATTAGGTAAAAATATTGATTACTTATGAAATTATTTTAATGAGTAGCTGAGATACAAAAGAAAACCGATTCAGGACACCTCAAAACGTGTAAATCAGGTGAAATCTCGAATTCCACTTTCGATAATGTAAAAGAACTTTAAAATATCTTTCGAATTTCCATGATTTTTGTTCACCCAAAAGTGCTCATCGCGCCTAAAGAAGTTTTCACTTCAAAAATGCGTATTTATACAGGGCGGCCATAATTAAACTGACAGTGTTCTGCTGAGTGATCTCTACTTGCGCGAATGGCGGGGGACGAAGGATTGCACTAAAAAGTGTATTAGTTCCAAAAGTCACCGGTAGAGGAATAGGGGCGCTGTGTAAAAGAAATGAGAGTTCTAAAAAACGTAGAATCGATACTGAAATAAAATTACCTTTCATTGAGCCCATTCAAATGAGGTTCAATGGGTCCACCGTTTTTGTGGACCCCCTATTGCATTCTGTGCACAGTATTCACAACAGCAGAAACTTTATCGCTGTTGAAGCAATTTTTTTCGCTTTTTTTTTTTTAAATTGTTACCTCATTGAACTTGAATTAAATTGTTAAATGTACTCAATAAAAGGTAATTTTATTTCAGTATTGATTCTGCGTTTTTTAGAACTCTGATTTCTTTTACACAGTGCCCCCTATTCCCCTAGCGGTGACTTTTGGAACTAATATTTTTTTTACTGCAGTCCTTCGTCCCCCGTCTTGTTAAATCATCCTAGAAAATTTGGCGCCATTCGCGCAATTAGATCACTCTACAGAACAACAACGAAACATCTCTTAATTCCAAGAACTTTCCAACAACAAACAAGAACGAAAAATTATGCGGTACGCGCTCATTGTCAACACTTTCCAACTGTACGTACTCGTAGTATCATAAAACCTTCAATGTTCTTTGTTTACGTTATCACACAATGGATAGACAGAAGGACAGAAAGGCACACATATAGATGGAGTGAAGTCATAATCACTCTTAAACATTATTGGAAAGTGTTAAAAACGCTAAACGCAAAAGAAAATGCAGCCCCCTAATTTCTATTTTCAGCCCAAAATGTATCTGAATATTTTAGCCTTACAAACTTGAAGATTCAAAATATCCTATTCTATACAAAACATTATTTTAGCGTATTAATAATAAATGTCAATCTCTTAATGATTTTTTGCAGTATGAGACACATTAAATTGTTTCTCCTAAAACGCAATGCATTGGTATTTTTTGAGCCTGTGCACGCAAACCAGTTGTACAGGATATAGTAATTTATATAGATCTATCATCCCCATGTTAACCAGCAAAGATTTTTGATGCCGAAAAAGTTTTTTAACATCAGCCATTAGAGAGCAAAAACTCGAAAATAGTAATAGAATAGAATGTTAATGAATTTTGAAAATGCCGAAATACTTTTTAGTGTTCTAATAAATTTCTAATAAAACTTTTAAGTGTTCTAATAAATATACGAAAAGTAATGGGATAAGATTTCACAAATAAGTTATATTCAAGTAATTTATGAAAAATATAAATTTTATAATCAGTTGCTTTGTTATTATTATGATGTAATTACCGTGTTCCTATTTAATAGAATACTTTTCTAAAATTTTATTATTTTGTTAGGATTTTATATTAGTAAGTAATATTGAGTTTTCAAAAATACTCACAAGACTCTCTTCTATATGTAATCCTATTCAAATTTGCGCAATACAAATTATTTGTTAAATTATAACTTATTAAAATTACTTTCCATGACGATATTATCTCAAAGAAGTATAATAATAAAGTTAGTTTTGTGCAGACACGAGTATAGTAAAGAAAGAAAGAAAAATGGGTGTCTGGAGTTGTTCATTCTCTTTTAGCACATAAATTAGTCATAAATTTTATTTGCTAAATTATCTATGTGTATTCCCGTGTATGTTCACTCGGGAAAAAACATCCATAAGAGAGTAAAATGGGCGTCTTTTCCCAAATGAAAAGGCATCACTTTTTCCTCGTCAATGATCAATTTATATCTCATTACTATAAATTCTGCACAGTAGTGCCTGATATACAGTTGCCACAAAATTTTGTCACACACACACACACAGAGACAGACATTTTCTAAAAATGGTCAAATCGTGTTCTACAGCTCTCAAAACGTGTCAATCCATCCAAAACCCGAGGTCGAAAATCTTTACGAGTCCAATACTTTCTTCTATTGAATAGAGAAGAAAGTAAAAAGTTGCGCCCTTACAGCCTTTTGTTGGAATGAACCTTCAAACTGAAGATATGGCTCTGTATCTTGCATAATGATCAACATTCATTTCTATATTAGTAACACGCAAGATTAAAGTAATAATTTAAAACGTTTCCTCTGAATTTTAAATGTGCCCTTAAAAATCTAAAAAGTGCCCTAGCAGCGCCCTGCCCTTTTTCAAAGCTAGGTAGGACTCTGTTTATGGGTACACATCTTCACGAACCACACAGAAAAATGCATACATGCAAGCACTGCATGTTTTTTTTCTCTTTACGTGGCCACGCCGAAGTACTTATTATCATTACGACCTATGGACAAAATTTCGTTTAAACGTATTTTAACAGCTGCATCCAAAAAAAAAAAAAAAAAAAAAAATGAAGTTAACATTTATTTTGAAGATGCTTAAAAGCATGTTTGCTGTAGAAAAAGGTGCGCATCGATTTTATAATTATTTACAGAACCCTATAAAAGTATTCCGATGACGTTACAGGATCATCAAAAAATACCTAATTTGTTATAAATATTTTTCGATTACAGGGAAAAGCTGTATAGTTTTTATTTATGTACTATGTCATGTTTGTGCGTCGCGTAGAGGGATATACACAAATAATTTCTTCCCATTACAGTCTATAGATAGAATTTCTTTTAAGTGCGTTTTAACATTATGACACTCCATTGAGCGTAATGAAATGGTGGCCGCAGAATTAGTAATTTACAAAAGAGTTAAGCAATCAAATTGGGTACTGTCCGCCCGCGGACGATTGATCCCTGGTTGGCAAAGTGCCAGGACGATTCCACTCACTCGCTCGGAGACACAGCAAAGGAAGAAGAGAGAGAGAGGGGAAATTTTTCTGTTATTCTTGTTTCTTCTGTTATGTGTAGAATCGGAATAACTTTAGTATATCCCCACAACGATATTTGGCGATTTTTTGTTGGCGTTTATGACTAAATCATAAATCCAATAACAACATATAGGCTGCCATATTATATCGCAAACAGTCCAGAACGACATCGTTATCGTTCAAAACGACGCCAAAGAAAAATCGCAAAATTCAGTTGTGGGGATATACTAAAGTTATACCAATGGATCATACATCTGGTACAAGTTCTCGGATTAAACCTCTCCGTAGTGAATCGAAGCGTATTGTACATAATGTCATTAAGTTTTGCGATAAAGAATCTTTAGAAGGAGAAGTTATTGTTTGAAGAATTTTAATTAATTCTTCAAGAATTTTGATAATAAATATCAAAATGAAAGTAAGTGTCAAATATTTAAAGCAACATCCAATTTTAAATAGTGTCATTTTAAATAGTTTGTTCGTTCGGTGCAACTTGCACATTAGTCCAGTGAGGTGCATCTTTCACATTAGTCCCTTTAGGTAGAACTTGCACATTAGTCTCCTTTAAATATAGTGACCAGCGAAGCTGGTAAAGCATTCGTTGATTCCCTACCTTAATTGATTTCACATTCCGTCATTTTTGACGGTGTTATATACTAGTTTGTAAATAATAATTGACATATTTTTTTAATTAGTGTTACAAACTTCAAAAGTTTCAAAATATTGACAAAGCTTTTATATTTAATTTTAAATGAGTAACATTTATATTGAAATCTAAAATTATCCTTTTATAATATTATCAGTTTTTGTTTCTTTTAATTAATCGTAAAATATTTAACCAGATATTCAAGAATCAGTTCAAAGAAGGAAAAGAAATGCAATCAGTGAGTTTATAATTTTTTCATACCCATAAACAAACACATCCCTAGGTACTTACGGACATTCCTATTTTATAAATGGACCAACTTTTTTCACCCATGCGCAGACGACGCCAGGGATCTTCCTTTTGCGGTTTATCAGTACATCAATCAATAATTAACAATTAACATAATTAATAATTTACATCAAATTTGGTGAGAATTTATGAGTTTTAAGGAATTAACACAAGGTTATGAGTTACACATGTATATACAGGGTGTCCATAATTAAGCTTACCATTTTAGAGCGTTCTGTATCCAAAACTGTGCTGCAGATAGTCATGAAAACTGGGCAATCAGACGATGGGAAATTTATCTAGCAGAAAAAAATAAGTTCCAAAAACCACTGCTAGAGGACGCAGTGTAATTTTATTGAGAGAATATAACAAGAATCTACAAAATTTAATCTTATTTACAAATCTTGCTCCATCATTGTCTGCTGCCATCTGAAAGAATAAAATTAGGTGTTCAGCTGTTGAAAGCAACGTTATGCACATGACGT
Organism: Salticus scenicus; assembly: GCA_963930645.1. Classification (NCBI taxonomy): domain Eukaryota; kingdom Metazoa; phylum Arthropoda; class Arachnida; order Araneae; family Salticidae; genus Salticus; species Salticus scenicus. The sequence goes on along the minus strand of OZ005658.1, from coordinate 37,060,458 downwards.
GCTTACGCTAACTTTAAGGCTGGAAACAGATGTTCTTTCAGGTATTCTCCCAGTCAAAAGTCACAAGAATTCAAGTCTTGTAATCTCAGAGGCCAAGCTCACTCTAGTGTTGGTTTTTGGAACTTTTTTGTACTAGATAAATTTTACATCATCTGATTATGTTATTACCCAGTTTTCATGAAATTCTGCAGCGTAGTTTTTGATACAGAGCGCTCTAAAATGGTATGTTTATTTATGTTTAATTATGCCTGTATCTAACGTGCCGATATGGAAAGTTTTCTTGCTTTCAGAAATGAAAGCATAAAATTTGTCATTGCTCAGATATCTTATTCAGTCGCTCCAATATTTCAGGCATCAAGTAATGTTGGATGAATTAAGGGCTCTAGCACGAGGATCGAACAAGTTGTAAGTGAAAGAGCCTGAGAGAGGGTGTTTTGTTGCGGTCAAGGATCTTTAGGGTCAGTGGCGATGTGTTGCTACTAACAAGGTAGAATTGTTTCAAAGACGGAAAGAGGCCGTTCATCACTCTACAGCAGTGTTCAGCGATTTTAAGCATCAGAGAGGGGTTCCGATGGCAGTTGTCAGACTACACTCAGACTACAAAGTTTGAAAGAGCCCGTCTCTGATGGTTAAGCCTCCCCCGCTGTTTATTGCATTAAAATAATAATAATAATACAATTTCTGCCGGATAGAAGATTTTATGCGACAGAGGCAGTTAATTGGTTATACTGAGGAGTAGGTATCGTCGCAGATTTGGGGATGTACAGTCTGCAGCAAAAGTATCCGAACACTAGCAAAAATTCTTATATAAAAAGAGAAGAGTTAATACTGTCTTGTTAAATAAATCCTTGTCAAATCCTGTTCTTAGTCACTAAGAACAGAATTCGAGAAGGATTTATTTAACAAAACAGTATTAAGAATACTTTTTTTATGTAGGAATTTTTTCAAGTGTTCGGATACTTTTGCTACCACTGTAGATGTGTGGAACTTGCCAAGAATCTGAAAACGATTGGTGGTTTTGGAGATTTTAAAATGTCGGTGAAAATGGAGGTAAGAAAAATTGCAAAATATCGGATTAAGGGCACCACGGGCCTTGGACTTTGTTACTGTCAAAATTTTCCGGGGTCGAGAAGTAGGTACTCACCGAAGAAAACTAAATCATGTGCGTTTGCTACTCAAAAACTACTGAATCAATTTAAGCGCGATTTTTTGAAAAAGGATCCGAATATTTCGAGGAATCTTTAAAGCTAGTGATAACCTCCATCTAACAAATACGATGAAAGTTATAAGCTTGATTCCTGAATGCCACCTACATTTACGCAATTCACACCTTATTTTAGAGAGAAAAGGGTTTTGTGTACTTTAAACATGTATATCAATTTTGCTATGTACTCTAAAAACATTAAATTATGCTTTTAAAATATTGGCGGCCTAAGTATTTTTGTCCTACGAATTTTCGAAAACCGTCCTTTTGTTTCTTGCATCACCCGCGCCCATCTTTTATCGTTCTGGTCTATAGCAATTTGAAATTTTGTCAAACGGTTCCTTCTCCCACTTTGTCATAGTCATCACATATTCAATATTATTATCAAAATAATCTGGTATGTCACTCACACGACTTTCTCTTTCCCTAAAATTTAATGCTATAAATACAGATTAGAGATTAAGGGGTAAGATAACGAGTACTGTTATGCAAACCTATGCTAAAACAATTCAAATTAGACTTCGGAACAGCTTTATTTATTTATTTATTTTTTTCTATATGAGGGGGGGGGGGAGCTGCCGCTCCCCTCAACCTCCTGCTTCATTATTGTACCTACATTTATATAAAATTTAAATCTGTTATTAAATTCAAAAGTTCATTCAAAACTATTCAACTTTCACTCGCAGCATTCCTTGAAACTTATCAATCTTGAACAAATTTTTCTAGTAACAAACGTATTGACTTCAAAATACAACATTTGGATCGCCTGAAATTACTTGGTTTTAATTTACTCTAAGAGATACAAACAAAAATCAAACGTTAAAAAACTGTATTCAGAAAGCCTCGAAACATGTACATATATCCCCCTCCCCGCCCCGAAAAAAAAAAGTGATGAATATTTAGCTTAAAAAAACACATTATTTACCATATGGCTTTGAATTTCTGAGCAGTTTTCCTGGACATGGTAAAATATCATAGTAAAGCACTTCCACTTACAAACAAAAAAGAATGTTACGGCTTAAATATTGGCAGCTCTATATATCTTCCTAAACTTATGTACACATCCTATTGTGCACTTAAATATAATCCCATATTACAGTACACGCAGTACAACCTGAATGCATTGCCATCAATTTCAATTATATTATATATATATATATTGAACAAATATATATATATTTCAATTATATTATATTTCTCATTTTATTCTAGTTCTTTTGTGTAGCCTTATAAACGAACGGTGTATGATTTTCACACCGTATTCTAGCTGAAACATGCTTTTATGAATATAAACATTTGCAGCCCTGTATATCTTTTGAAGATTATGTACAGACCAGAGGGTGCACCTAAATATAATCCAATAATAAATAATACATGGCACAACCTGAAATACAGTTCCATCCATTTTCAGCTATTGTCGCACTACAATCTAGTTCTTTTGTGTAGCCCTGTAAATGAACAGTGGATGATTTCCATACCCTATTCTACATGAAACATGCTTTTATGCATATAAAAAATGTATATTCATTTCATTTGGTTTAGAACAGCCTATACATTCTAATCATACATCGTGTAATGGTATAATCATCATCAGTGTAATATTTTAGTCCGTGGGACGAGAAACCAAATTATGCTTAAAAATTTAGTCTCATTTGCCAAGTCTGGTAACAAAGAAATTGCTAATTTTTGAGAAAGGTAGATGCATATAGAGTAGAAAAATACAATGTTTCCCCAAAAATAATTACACATAATTTTTTTTACAAGCAAAAAAGAAGATGCATAATATTTTCATAAAAAACTGTTTAAATGCTTCAAATTTTATATATAAAAATTTTTACAATATAGGGTAGGTGCTCCAGTGACTGGCATACTCCAGTCATTGACATCTATCCCGAAATAATTAATAAATAAGAAAAATCATAAAATCATATATTTTACATATAAGAATCTTAACATTTTATGTCAAACACTGGAGCATAGGGTGCTAATAACTGGTAAAATGAATCACTAGCAGTGGCAAAAACTGCAACATAGGGGGCCAATGACTGATAAAATGAAAAACTTGCAGTGTCGTGTCAATTACTAGAACATTGAGTGGGTGTCAAAAAAAAAAAAAAAGTTATCAAATGTATATATTTTAACATATATGTGGTTCTGAATGTCTTTCATACCCTATGTATTCTTTAACCACATTTCTTGCGACCATGGAAGCCTCTGCGCAAGTGCGGATTGAACGAGTCCAGTGTTAAAATAGGGGTGACTGAGAGAAAACAAGCGAGAAGGGAACACCGAATAACTGGATGTTTGCCAAATAACTATCTCTCGGTCAATTTTGCATCCCTCCAAGCTTTTGGACTCGACCTCACTGCTAGTCGTAGGAAACGTGGTCGCACTATACTAACTTAAGATTTCTAAAAATATTTTCTGATGACTCTGAAAACATCAGAGATTGCTCTAAAAGGGTCAATCACGGGTGCACTCACCCTATTTAATTTTATTTTTTCTATTGAACAAGAATAAAAATGTCTTAAAACTGCCTGTAAAAGAGAAATAAAAATAGGAATAATATTTTTTTTTTTTTTCTAGGTAAGTTAAATGCAAGTTAAGTAGAATGCCAAATTATTATGAAACTAAATGGCTTTTACTTTTAAAGCACATTTATTTTAAAACTAAATACGTATTGAACTACGCATATTTTCTGTTTACCTCCGAATACACTTATTCATGCACTATGCTTATTTTTTCTTTCTTGTGAAAGTATACACGTGTAACGCTAATGATGGGCATAGAATTGGTGACAACCATTTCGATAGTTCTAGTAAGAAACCACTTTTTTTATTCTGCTCAATACGTTTTGATGGATGCCCTTTCCAATAAAAAGAAATCGGAAGCGACATTTTCGGCCTATTTTGTTTTTACTATCAAAAAGGTGAAAACACTGTTGAAACAAGGAAAAAGTATACGATGTGTATACAGAAAATTTATTTAAAGAACGTCCAGTGTCCAAACTTGTTTACCAAATTTTGTTCCTGCAATTTTGATGTTGAAGATGCATTACGTTCTGAAAAACCAGTTTATGCTAATGAAGACAAAATAAAGTATAGATTTGTGAAAACTGCCAAATAACAACTCGTGAGATCGCTAATAAACCGGTCAAAGTGGAGAATATATAATTCAATAAAATATTTATACACTATAAGAAAATCGTCTTTCATTTTCAAAGGAAAAAAACGAAATTATTTTCCGAACAACCCAATAATATAAATAATGTAACCAATAAAATTATACTCTAGATACTTAAATTTAATTAATATCTAAAAACAAATAAAATCATACTTTTTGCGCCACATCCATTATTTTAAAATGAAATAGAGTGTAATTATAAAACATTTTCATGGCAAAAGCGTTAAATTGTGTTGATACATATTTTAAAGAAAAAGTTCAACTTAAATAAGCAATTGAATAGCAGTTATTATTAATATATATAATGACCCTCATCTGTCATGAACGAATCCGGTTAGTACCGCTTCAAAACAGAAACTTTTGGCAGCCATTTTTTTTTCCGTTTGTTTAATTCAACTTAGGAAACATACATATCATTTTCATACATGTTTTGTATCGCACATATTCTTATTTATTTCCTATAAAACCTTGAAAAACTATTCAATTCTAATGTTTAAATGTCTAAATTAAATAAAACGGATCACTGGCTATTATAAACATGAACCTATAAATAGAATTATGTAACTTCATGATTATAAACAATGCAATACCAAATAAAAACAAACCAAAACTGTTGCCATTCAGAAAATACAAATTCCAAATGGACAACTTTTTAATTCCGAATGAACGACTCTTTGACTGTTTCATTAAAAAAAACGCTTAAAATATTTCTAAAACATATTAAAGCCTTAAAAATCTTAAAATATTTGTAAAAACGCATTAAAGCCTTAAAAATCTTAAAATATTTGTAAAAACGCATTAAAGCCTTTAAATATTTTTATCAAACTTCATTGTTTGTTTACATTGAAAGGTATGATTGGCGTCGAGTTTAGTACGTAAATGCCGCCAGTTGATTTTAGTTTTGAAATTAGTGTAAAATGATAGTTGGGATAGAATGTTTGGTTGGGCAAGTAAAAGTCACCAGTTGAAATGAGTATTGAAAGTAGAGTAGTCTAATGTGATAATGTCGAGTCAAGGTAAAATGTTCGGTTGAGAATGAGAAAGTCCTTAGCTGGATCCTGGATATTTTGGCGATGTTGTGGGTGAGATAGCTGGTTGGAGGTATCGAGTAGAGGTGAATTTGGGTTAGCATGGAGTGTCTGTAGTTATTGGATAGTTAGTTAGAAAATTTGAAAACAGGATCTACGATAGTCTTAAAAAAGAGTATTTTGGTAAAATGAAGTGAATCGTTTTTTCTTATTATGAGGACTTTAAATACGCAAGCGGAGTGATGACGTCACTTGCCGTTCGTGGATACAAGAAAAATATTTCCCATGTTAAACGCCCAATGGATTTTTCGTAAAAAATTATTAAAAATCGAGGGAAATTATTTCTCGATTTTAATCCCCATATTTAGGTTTAGATATGTATTAGTTATCATGTGCATGCGTTAGATTAAGTTGTTTTTGTTCTAAAATTGATAAAATTTGAATTTTAAATTTCAAAACTCTAGATAAAAAAAAAAAAAAAAAAAAAAAAAAAAAAAAACCTTCCATATTCCATTGAAAACATAAACATTTCATTTCAAAGGATGATATTTACACAATAAATATCCAACTAATATACTAATTAAAAGGAAAATGATAAATATTCTATCACTAGTATATAACCCCGTCAAAAATGACGGAATGTGAACGATAAATCTTGGAAACAATGTTTAGATCATGAAGATTACCACATGATCATTTAAATGTATTTTCAGTTTTTGTTTATAAATCAAATGTGTTTCGTTATTTTATAATTTTCGTTCTGAAATAAAAAAAAATCTACTCGATCAATAAATATGAATGACAATAAAAAAACTGCTGGTTGACAAAATATCTAGGCCCGAAAACACAACAGCAACAACACATCCCAGTGTTCCGTTAAGTGCTCTATTTAAAGTCCTCATAATAAGAATAATCTAGTGTGTCACTCACACGACTTTCTCTTACCCTGAAATTTAATGCTATAAGTACAGGTTGGAGATTAAGAGGTAAGATAAAGAGTACTGTTATGTAAACCTATGTTAAACAATTTAAATTAGGCTTCGGAAGAGTTTTATATGATGATTAGTTCTGCCCCCCCCCTCAACCCCCGTTTCATTAATGCACCTACATTTATATAGAATTTAATTCGGTTATTAAAAAATAATTCAGTTTAAAAAAATAATTTATTAAAATTATTATTTAAAAAAGTTATCTTGTATGATAATACAGACGATTTCCATATTAGAGAAATAGTATAACACTAAATATCCAAAACAAAGTTGAATTTATTCTCAATATTAAAGTAAAAAAAAAAAAAAATGTTAAAAATGAAAGAAATCAATAACTTTATTTTAAATTATCGTAGATCGATGGTTCAACCATTCGTTTTAAAGGTATTGGCGAGCTCTTTTGAAAGATACCCATCATGAAAATTTACTACACTCGAGGGAGGACATCTACCCCAGGGGGGGAGACGAGGCTCCTACATACCCCCAAAAAAAATTCCCAGTTGACTATCTCTATTACAAAAAATATGTATTCGTTTCATTTGGTTTAGTGCAGTCTATAGATGTTAAATTCTACTTACCTGCAATTTCCCCCATAGACGTAATGTATTTGAATGTCCCTGTACACGAACCATTTGCTTCATCTTAACGAAAAGCTTACTGTAGCATCCCTATATGATACACATCATTTAGAATACCGAGTTTGGAATTTCTGCTACTATTTGTTCTTGAGATATGCTGATAACAGACACACAGACAGACACAGAGACCATTCGCTAAAAACGTGATTTTCGTATTCAGGGGACCTCAGAACATGTAAGTATAACAAAAACTCACGTTCGAAAATTTGACCCTAAAACAATACTTTCTCGACCCTATGGGTAAGAGGAAGTAAATAACGATTCACTTCATTTTACCAAAATACATTTTTTTAAGACTATCGAAGATCCTGTTTCCAAATACGTAAGCGAAGTGTGACGTCACTGACCGTCCATGGATGCAAGAAAAAGATTCCCTATATTAATCGTCCATTGTATTTTTTGTAAAAAATAATTAAAAATCGAGGAAAATTATTTCCCGATTTTAATACCCGTATTTGGGTATAGATATGCTATCGTATCCCTGTGTTAGATTGAGTTATTTTGGTGTCAAATTGACAAAATTTTAAATTTCAAAACTGTGTCATCTTTGGCGTTTTTTGTATTTGGCAATTAAAAACATACTACGAAAATAAACATGCCAGATGTTTATTTTCGTAATATGTATTGTACGAAATATTGTTTCATATAATTCATCGCTCTCTTAATATAAGTTGTTAAAATAACAATGATTTTTGAAAGGAATAAAATATGTTCGCCAAATAATTTGGCGATATATTTTTTCCGCCAAGGATGACAGATATATTAAATCTATTCCGCTGCAAGATATGAGTATCTTATATCAGACACTTTATTTAGACGTTTGAAAACAAATTTGACTTCAAATTATGATAGAATATTTATCATTTTCCATTTAATTAGTATATTAGTTGGATATTTATTGTGTAAATATCCTTTCAAATGAAATGCTTATGTTTTCAATCGAATATGGCAGTTTGATATTTTATTTTTGTAATCTTTTGAAATTTAAAATTTAAATTTTATCAATTTTACAGCAAAAACAACTTAATCTAACGCATGCACACGATAACTAATACATATCTATACCGAAATATGGGAATTAAAATCAGGAAATAATTTTCCTCAACTTTTAATAATTTTTTACAAAAAATCCAATGGCCAATTAACATAGGAAATCTTTTTCTTGCATCCAGTGACGTCATCACTTTGCTTGCGTATTTTCTAACTAACTATCTAATAATTACAGACACTCCATGCTAACCCAAATTCACCTCTACTCTATACTCCCAACCAGCTATCTCACCCACAACATCGCCAAAATATCCAGGATCCAGCTAGGGACTTTCTCATTTTCAATCGAACATTTTATCTTGACTCGACATTATCACCTTAGACTACCCTACTTTCAATACTCATTTCAACTGGTGACCTTTACTTGCCCAACCAAACATTCTATCCCAACTATAACTTTACACTAATTTCAAAACTAAAATCAACTGGCGGCATTTACGTACTGAACTCGACGCCAATCAACCTTACAATGTAATCCTTACAATGTAAACAAATAATGAAGCTTGATAAAAATATTTAAAGACTTTAATGTGTTTTTACAAATATTTTAAGATTTTTAAGGCTTTAATGGACCATATTCCCACTTTGGGTTCGAGGCTACAAGAATATAAGCTGGTTAGGCAAAAAATTCTCAACTCTACCATAGAAAAGCATTGTGGCTTGAAAATTTTTTTCTTGCAATATTATTTATAAGAGTTACAGATTATATGAAATTGAAGTAAGAATGATATAGTGATACCTTTGTTTTGTTTTTAATCCAGTTTTAGTAATATACTTTAATATTAATCAACATATGTAATATTAAAAGTTGCCATGTGAACTGTGGCGATGTTAACAAATTTAAATGGATGTTCCATTTAATAAATTACTTTATTAAAGTGATTGAAATTGCTTTGATGTCTATATATATATGCGTGTCTGTATAAAATGTTCTTATTAATCTTTTATCCATTATATATATATATATATATATGTGTGTGTGTGTGTGTGTGTGTGTGTGTACATAAAATGTTCTGCAATTTTACGATATGGAATAGTCTTAACTTTATCATTCGATTCAGTTGTTTACATTTCTCTTTTGTTCTTGTTTGAACAGATATCTGATTATTAAGTTTCACTGGAGAAATATTTAGGAAAATGTTATGCGTAACAATAAAATAGCATCTTGAATCTAGTTTGTTTACAAAATATCGGCCACGTGTTCGGCGATTTTACCTACTGTGACGTCACAGGAATATTGTCCATATGTTTTAGAAATATTTTAAGCGTTTTTTTTAATGAAACAGTCAAAGAGTCGTTCATTCGCAATTAAAGAGTTGTCCATTTGGAATTTGTATTTTCTGAATGGCAACAGTTTATGTTTGTTTTTATTTGGCATTGCGTTGTTTATAATAATGAAGTTACATAATTCTATTTATAGGTTCATGTTTATAATAGCCAGTGATCCGTTATATTTAATTTAGACTTTTAAACATTACAATTGAATAGTTTTTCAAGGTTTTAGAGGGAATAAATAACAATATGTGCGATACAAAACATGTATGAAAATGATATGTATGTTTTCGTAAGTTAAATTGAACAAACGGGAAAAAAAAAAAAAAAAAAAATGGCTGCCAAAAGTCTCTGTTTTGAAGCGGTGTAAACCGGAATCGTGAATGACAGATGAGGGTCATTATATATATTATAATAATTTGAAGTGAAATTTGTTTTCAAATGTCTAAATAAAGTGTCTGATATAGGATACTAATATGTTGCAGCGGAATAGATTTGATATCGGTCATCCTTGGCAGAAAAAAAAAATATATATATCGCCAAATTATCTGGCGAATATACTTTAATTCCTTCCAAAAATCATGGTTATTTCAAAAATTTATATTAAGAGAGTAATGAATAATATGAAACAATATTTCGCACAATACATATTACGAAAATATACATCTGGCATGTATATTTTCGTAGTACGTTTTTGATCGCCAAATGCAAAAACGCCAAGGACAACAGACTTTTGAAATTTAAAATTAAAATTTTGTCAATTTGACAGCAAAATAACTCAATATAACACATGCACATGATAACTAATACATATATATACCCAAATATGGGGATTAAAATCGGGAAATAATTTTCCTCGATTTTTAATCATTTTTTACAAAAAATCCAATGGGCGAATAACATAGGAAATCATTTTCTTGCATCCACGGACGGTCAGTGGCGTCACACTTCGCTTAATGGAACACTGGGATGTGTTGTTGCTGTTGTGTTGTCGGGCCTATATTTTTTGTCAACCAGCAGTTTTTTTATTGTCATTCATTTTTATTGATCGGGTAGAATTTTTTAAATTTCAGAACGAAAATTATAAAATATCGAAACACATTTGATTTATAAACAAAAATTGAAAATACATTTAAATGATCACGTGGTAACCATCATGATCTAAACATTGTTTTCGAGATTTATCGTTCACATTCCGTCGTTTTTGACGGGGTTATATACTAGTAATAGCATATTAATATATTAAAATAATAATAATAAAGATAATAATAAAAGACAATAATAAAAGACAACATAATATTTATGTATATGTATATATATTTATTGTTACAAAGTAGTAGAATGCATATGTATATATATCGCAGCTACTGTGCCGTGAGAATTAGTGAACGATATACTCAAGTCAAAAGAAAATGCGATAAAAAATATTTAGAGATGAGTAAAAAATTATCCTATCAATAATAGTAATAAATTACATACGTAAATATACATCTTCTATATTAATAAAATCAGGCTTTTGTCTGTAAATATGTCAGAATAAAAAAATAAAACAAGACATTGTTTAAGTAAGGGAATATTGCATACAATATATTTCTAACAACTAATTTTGTGGTTTTCGGAGGATTAATTGTTATTATTATTATTATTATTATTTATCTTTAACCCTATAAGGCTCAATTTTTTTTTAGTGCGCGCCAAAAATATAGAGGTTGTAATGAGTGATCAGAAGATAGGGAAAACTTATAAAAATAAAACCCTATTTTACGGAAAAATCAACTTTTTAGCTCAACGTACCGTACGTGGAACATACATAAAAATAGGATTTACTAATATGTTTTCTACTGTAATATAGAAAAAAAAAAAAAAAAAAAAAAAAAAACTTACCTCTGCAAACTATACAACACTTTGTTATAACACACAGTATTTTTTTTTTTTCCGAGTCAAAACTGTTCAATAACTATTCTTTTTTTTTTTTTTTTTTTTGGAATTCAGACAAACGACTAACGTATCACTTTCAATCAAATTTCACACTGAGTGCACTGTAACAAAAACATCTTTAGGTAAAGATTCGTATGACTACATGGCTAAATGTCAGTAGCTTCTATCAAGATGCCAAGAGATGTCGCTACTCATAGTTTTACAGCTATAGGAACGATTCAAGTCGGTGTTCCACATAGGGAACTGGGTGCCTTGTAGGGTTAATTCCAGTTTTCAGAAATTCGTTACTTATTTTTAAATATTTCTTCTCGGGGGAATCAACATAAGCTATTTCTGTGTCATGGTGCCATCAGTATTATATGCGGTATACTTTCTACCACCTAAAGTTTTTTAATAAAATCAACGTTGTCCAAAACAAGAGTAATACCCTTTTAAAGCCGGGAGGAAGCCAATTGCATAGGATCAAGTGCTATGTCCTATTTTAAAGCTGCAGTATGAGAAAGAGAGTATTTAATAGCGTAATTAGTATTGCAGATCTGGTTTAATGTCTACTACCCATAAATGCCTGGGGGTTTGTTTCTTACTTTTAGGAGAAATAAAAAAAATATAATATCGTGAGAAAAATAAGCTAATATTTTCTGCAGATATTTTTGAGTAATGATCTTTTTTTTTTTTAATCAAATTCTACTTCATTCCTAAGACAAAGAATCAGTTAGGAAATAATTTTTTGAAGTAGAAGGCCCTATCCATTCCAATAATGGCGATGCATCAATTTATTTTGAATGCATGGCTGAGTAATGCCTATTCTTTCAGATCCTTAACAGTTTTTGCTCTGTTTCTGTTGTTGCGTCTCCAGCATCACAGCTTCATTACGACTGCAATAGCAGAGAATCAATTCTGACTGATTAGGCTACCTTAGTTCGACATTTACAAGTTGAGAAAAAACTCGAAAAACTGACGAACACTGAAAAATCTATATTTTTAAAAATGAATGACAGTTCACAAAATAATTTATATAATGCATGAATAATTTATATAATGCCCTAAATAACTTCATTATAATGTATTTTTAATATAATTTAAATAACTTCGGTGATACTTTTTTTTCTTCTATGCAATATATTCCTTCTATCAGATTTTTTAAACGATTCATTATCAGCAGTGTCGATTTCTTCAATGATTTTCTTTCATCCTATCTTAAGAACGGCGAAAGTTTTTATTTTTCCCGTTAAAGACTACAGTCATTAGCAAAAGTTTAAGTTAACACATTGCATCATTTGCGCCTATTATTGCGTCATCTCGTGCTAGTTGCAACAGATGCATTCTACTGCTATGAATAAAGGTGGTCGGCACGGTTATCGCTAATTGTTTATTGGATTTTTTCGTAGACAGTACTGTTGTGTAATTATTGTAATGAGTAAAAAACCATCACTTACTGTTACAAAAAGGTCAGAGATACTGACCCTGTATAAAATTGGATTTTCTGAACGTCCAATAAGTTCGAGGGTAAATGTGAGCAGGAGCTATTAGTATATTTAAAATTTCGGACCTTAAGAGAAACGGTCTCCCTAGAAAAACGAGTGCACGTGATAATCATGCGATATTGAAGTACGCTCGTACGAGATCCAAGGACCTCCTGCAGTGCGATTTAGACATTCTCTCTGGCTGCAAAAGGCACCGGCGTCAGTTTGAGTTTGGCCAAAGATTTTGGTTTATCGTCCCATAAACCTGCAAGGAAGCCTCGATTTACTCCGAGTATGAAAAAGAAAGCGACCGACTCTCGCCAGACAGTATCAGAAATGGACAGTACACATCATTGGAGTAGGGTCTTATTTTCGGATGAGTGAAGTGGGCAGCAATTTTCTGCACGTGCTACAAGTGTTCGCCGCCGTAGGGAAAAAAGATATGATCAGAGATATACTATTCAAACTGTGAAACTTCCTCCAAGCCAAATGAAATGGGGTGCAATGTCTATGTCTGGTACCGCTAGTCTGTATTTTGTGCCACCTAAAACCACTATGAACGGAAAGCGGTACCTCAATTTGTTACGTGAGAAGTTGAAGCTTCACATACGCGTTTATAAATGTTCAGTTTCCATGTATGATGGGGCTCCGTTTCACAGGGCGAAGATTGTCAAGAAATATCTGAGGGCACAGAAAATCAAAGTGCTCGACTGGCCCAGATTTGAATCCAATAGAGAATCTGAGATGTAATGTGAAAAATAAATTCGCCGAAAAGCAGCCCTCCACTGCTACGGCACTTGATGAAGCAATAAAGCATGTCTGGTGCAGAGACATTTCTAAAGCTTATTGCAAGTCTCTTATTTATAGAATGGTTAAGGGTTATTAAAAACAAGTTATTAAAAACAAAGGAGGTTCTACAAAATACTGACTTTAACTTTTTACACGCTAATGTTCCATTCCTGAAACATGGAATTAAAAATTCATTTAAAAATTAAATATCATAAATACTGACTTGAAAAAATTATCAGATACAGTAGAAAGATGACTTGAAATAGAAATTACAGTTCAATCCTAAAAGGGGGGATGTACAGAAAATTATCAATATAACCTATATTACCATTTTCCCTTTTACCCCACAGTTTAAAAATTCACATAATTTAGAAAAATAAGCAAATGCTTCTAAAAATCGGCTGGCATGTTTAAAATAGCTTACATTGTTCAAATAAAATGAAATATAATAATACTAAAGTATAATAATATTAAATTAATAATCTTAAATTATATTTAAAATTTTTTTTTTACACATTTCAATGATAAAGTTCTTTAAACTAAAGCATTAGAAGGCAAAATATGGAAAAAACTAAATTACACCTGGATCTGAATGCGGAGTGTAAAAGGTTAATTACAATAAATAACCATATTACAGTCTATTTTGTTCTCTTATATGTGAGATATGTATGTTATTTTTTCGGAATTCCATTAAATCTGGTTTTTCTATGGGTGGTCTTAAACTAAATGACTGTATATATAGATATTTACAAAGTGTTCTTTTTCACAAATCTCAGAAAACAGGCCAATACTTGTCGATTTCAAAAAACCTACACATCGATTCAATTCCATTATAACCCTTTCTTGTTTTCCCTAAGCACTTTTCAGCTTTTGCAATCTCCTATTACACTGTCGATGAGATCCGATGTTCGAATAAAACTTACTGAGAATTTTTGGTCTCTTTACAAACCAGATTATTAAGCCACGATGATTGTGCTTTTCCATAAAACTGATTATTTTTCCGTTATAAACATTTTCGACGAGATTATACAATACCAGATAAGGTGGCTGTCCTTCCCCTTGTTTACAAACAAATTGTAAACAATTATTGCAGTGATCCCGCCAATATTCCACCAATAGCCCTCTTAATGTATCCGCGAATAGCCCAATAAATTTCAACTTTAAACACACCACATACCGCGGAAAACATTTTTTTAGCATATGAATAATAAATGTCGATTTAACTCAGATTATCAAGTTCAAGTAAGGTGTACAAAGTTATTTAAACATGATTTCTAAAAATATACAATGCATTGGCATCCTGCTTTTGGATATCGCAGTGCCATTCTGTTAGTTATAGCGTTTTAAATAGCAGAAAAAGACGTAGTGAATTTGAAGACATTCCGAAAATATTTATGGGTGCTAGAAGCGGTCTGAAGACATATAGACAGACGGACAGTTACAGGGACACACAGGTAGACTCATTCAAATCACAATCACTCTTATACATTAGAAAGTTTTAAAAACGTTTAATACAAATGAAAATGTCATGGCTTTAATTTCCAAATAAAACCCTTAACGTATCTGGACATTTTCGAGTGGCCCTGGGTTCTTGTTGTGGGGATTTAGGCCGATTGACGGCACTGGGGGGTCTTAGGCCTGAGGAGTGGGGAGTGCCCTCTGTCTAAAGGGTCCTAGCCCTTATTTACGCAAGTTTCGGTGAAAACCACAGAAAACTCCAAACGGCTAGGCCGACGAGCACGACCTAAGATCGAACCCTCACGTCTACCAGCTTTGAGCGGAGGACCGCTCGGCGCTGGTGGCCCTGTCCGTGACCTGTAAGTCTTAATGTTAACCATAGAAAACCACCTTTTGTGCATATAAGTGATACACTTCATTATGATTTCTGCAAAATAAAGGTTTTAAAATATGTTTTATACATACACCTCTCATAGAACTTAATGTTTTGGAATTCTTTCGAGTGTCCCTGTGCACAAACCCTTTATGATATTTACTCCATTTTGAATACGGAACATCCCCTAGTGAACTTGAATAACAAATGCCGATTTCAAGGAATTCCATGAATGTTTAAGGGAGTTAGAGCGCGAAGGCACACTCGGACGGACAGAATTAAGAATTAGTAAAAATTAATGTGCAAATGCAATGCCTATTGAGAAACATGGCAAATTTTTAAAAGAAATATCATGTTAAACCCATGTGCAAACTTTCATTTAGTTACGTGGCATGGCAAACGAACCTAAACGATAACAGCTCTCGCCCCGCGGAGTATTTATATTATATTCACCATGACCCCATAACTGTGTATGGCAAAATGTAAACGATAAAAAATCCGACATAATAATGAAATCTGAAATGAGAGTGTTTAAGCACTGTGGTGCTGCCATCTATCGAAAGAATTCTAAACCAATTCTGACGTGTTTCCTTTTGACATTAAAAAAGAAGATAGATTTTATAAATATATTCTCAGGTCTCAGGATAATCTCGTTAAAAATTATGCGTACTTATTATATTTTATTGAGCGACTTTGCTTCAGTTATGCATTTTGTACCCCCCCCCTCCCAAAATAAATAAATGAGTTTAGAAGTCCTTTACTCCTAATGCTTATTATATTGACTCGAAATCTGTTTTCATTGTAAAAGTGAATGATCTCCTTGTAAATGGATTTTGAAATAACGAGCTTTTTGTAAATTTATGCGCATAGGAGAAAGGCAACTTTCAGTAAATGTTATCGATTTTTTGTGTTTAATACAACTCAGAATTATAAGAATTTATAAATTCTATTAAATATAATTTAAAGTAACTTAGAAACTTCATTTTTATTATGAATACAAAGAAGTGATAGTTTTTTGAAAATAATGCCATTTATGGGATTTGAATGCAATTATTGGAGTTTCTTCACTTTTATAATGAAAGATGTGACTAAAGGGGATACATATATCATGCTATATATATATAGCGTGAGGTGCAGGGGTGATCCTGTTCATAAATTTCAGAAAACTTAAAGCTTTTTTTTTTTCTTTCTTTTTAGTGAAAAAATAAACAAGAAATTAATATTATATTGAAAATGGTCTAATGTCTAATTTTAATTTATATAGAAATGTACGGCAGACCGGACAGTAATGTCGTTTATAAAGACAATAAGACTTCTTCACACACCATAAATTTTAATCCAGCACAACCGGTTTCGAAAGGACGTAGCCTTCCTTCATCAGGTGCAAAAAAACACGTGCTACTGCCTTGGAGGCAAAAGCAAGTAGTTTTAGTAATGTCGTTTATTTATAATAAATTTAATCAGATATATTTTTAACATTTCTTTAAATTTTTAATCGATGATGTTATTTCTTTCGTTACAAACAACTTTAGTCCTCTAGTGTACAACAAATTTCGAGTGCCGAATCGACAAAAATCAATCGGTTTTTGAGCAAAATGGATTTTGCATTTTGGACATCATTCAAATTTTTAAATTTTTTACCTAGAAAATTTTGTAGCGATCGGAAATCAGTATTGTGCCATTGGAAATCCGATGGTGCACTATTGAGCGAGTTTGGTGGGCGAGGCAATACCTCGCGCCCAAATGATTTTTTTCCAGGGCTCGTTTTGCACAGCGCGGTGCTGCCTTATCGTGTTGCAGCCTTTTCTGTTGACGATGTCTGGGCACTTTTTAAATAAAGATTGATTGACTCGATCCAATTGTTCAGAGTGCATTCACGGTTTGTCCATGTTTTAGCATTTGCAAAGAATCGATTCCCACGAATTCCAAACACATAAAAGTGCTTTTTCAGAATGAAAACGTGCTTAGCTGTACGTACTTAGCTGTGGAAATTCTTTTCCATTTTGGATTATGATAAAGGTCCCCTTATTCATCTAAAGTGATCACACGATCCAAAAATGATTCCATGTCGTGCCGCTGAAGGTAGCAGGGGGTCGATGGATTAGCTTTGTTTTCTTCGGGCAGATTATGCGGGACCTCTGCTTACTTTACCAACCTGCTGCAAATGTCCTCGGGTAGTCGACCCAGGTTGAACAGTTCCTCGATTGTCTAACACTGATTTGCTTCCTAAAGTCTTCCTGATCGATACGAGTCGGAATGATCAAAATGAATGGATTTGAACATAGAAAATCTCCGTTGGCATTTATGAATGTTTAGTGTACTTGGATAAACACCGCAAATGTTTTTCGTAGCCAATGTTGCATTACATACCCTTTCGAAACTCAAAAAGCCTACAATACCGGCTACGTACATCTTCTGGTATTTCGGTACTTGTCTGGCCATTTCACTATAAATTGCAAAATAAATAAATAAAAAAGCTAAGCTTTAATTAGTTTCGAGTCAACAGACCCTGAAATGTCTTTAGCACGAGCTAATGTACGACAATCTAATATCGACACGTGCAAAAACGACTTTACTTTCCGATCCCCTAATACTTTTAACTTTTTCGTAAGCGATTGTAAACTTCTGATTCTAAACTTATTTAATTTTCGCATGATTAAGAGTCTCATGAAGTTGAAAACACTTAATATTTTGATTAGGAGCCACTCGGAATACTCGATACTTTATCTAAAGGAAAACAGGTGACTTACGTCACACGTAACAGGGCGGAATAGGGCATTATTTCACGTCCATTGGCATCACGTGGATTATGGCATGGGAAACAGCATGGAATGGCGTGTACAAAACTCATTCCATTAAAAATTAATCAGCAAAGGAGGATAAGGAAAATGTATCGAAGCATCGTAAGAGGGCAGCATTGTGGGTGGGGCCTATCAGTTTCTGAGCCGACTGAGAGACCAGCCGTACATGAATCTAGTAGGCCGTTTATCACCGAGAAGCTGGATGAGGATGGGAATCCTTTTAAAAATCAGTTGCAGTGACTTGCTAGTGGAAATTCTCCTTCTAGAGGTGTCATGTGATTAGCTCCTACAATCCGCCCCCCCTCTCCTGAAAGTTTATTTTACTTTCCGAACACTATAGTGAGGAAGTCATATCAAAAATCCGAATTTGAGATTTTGATGTTTCTATATGTTTCGAGGTCCCCTGGGTCCGTTTTCACTATTTTTGTGATGATGTATGTGTGTGTGTGTATGTGTCTGAGTGAAAACGGTAGCGTCTAAACGCTTTGTTCGAATAAGCTAAAAGTTGGTGCGTATATTGTAATGTAAGTCACCATAGTACGAACCCTATTGATTTTGGAGGCTCTAGTTTTTTTACAGGGACACAAAGAAAAATTCTTTATCATTATGGCCTATGGGACCCAATTTTTAAAAGTGCGATAGCATCTAAACGCCTTATTTCTCTTATTCAATTGAGCCGAAAATTTATATGAATATTATAAATCACTGTTGCACTCATTATAAGCATTTTGGTGAATCTAGCATTGATAGGTTTTCACAGGGACACAACGAAAAATTCTTCATCATTATGGCCTATGGGACCCAATATTTAAAAGTGCATTAGCATCTAAACGCCTCATTCAATTGAGCTGAAAATTTATACGAACATTATAAGCCACTGTTGCACTGACTATAAGCATTTTGGTGAATCTAGCATTGATAGGTTTTTACAGGGACACTAAGAAAAATTCTTTATCATTAGGATCTGGCTCAAAGTTCAGTAGCGTTCATTAAAACATCGTGTAATGTATGGGGGGAAATACTGAAACACTCTATTATGGTTTTCTCTCTTTTGTTTGTTTAACAACTCCTCTTTCTTTACTTTATCTACAAAACTGTTAATTACTCGTTCGGAAAGTCGAGTGGAGTCTCTCCAGATTTTTTTATTGTTTAAAAGTGAAGAAAATCTATAACTCTGTTTTAAATTAGAACTACAAAAAAAAAAGAAAGAGTAATCATTTAAGAGTAAACAAGTCACTTTAAACTTTGAAGTGTCCGCATAATGAGCTGATAAATGAAAACATCACTTTCCAGTTCCCTAATGTATAGAGACATGAACTTCATACTTCATGTATAAAGATAAACCAAGTGTTGGGTCGATTTCTAAAGAAATTAACCTAAAAATTGCTTATGCAGATTTAACAGTTCTTTTCTATAAGAATTTTAAATACAAAAGATTACTTATAGGAAATGTGGCCACCACAAGAATTTCTTCTATATTTTCCTATACACATTCAATTCATGCAGCATAAATTATTTATTAAGGTGATTGCTTATTAAAATTGTTTTCCTCGGGGAATGCAGGCGATTTTCATCTCCGAGATGTCTAAAGAAACTCAATTTTTTGGTGACATCTGAGCTGAGGATATCCCAACCCCTTTCCCCACTGAAAGTTTTTTTTTAATTTGTTAAAAGTGAAGAAAATCTATAACTTTGTTTTAAATTATCACAGATCTCTAGTTCGTCATTCGTTTTAAAGGTATCGACGAGTTCTTTTGAAAGATACATATAATTTAAATATACACCTAGGTACTTTTCCTCCCAAGCAGGGTGGGTGATATTCCTATTCGCACACAATTGCTTTCCTACTTCATTACTACTATTAGTCAATAATTCTTATTAATTTCACAAGGATTCCTAAAAAGTAATTTTCTTTAGGATTTGTCCTATACTTCCTTATCAAAAATTATGGGATGTCAGCGCCACCTGATGAACGATGGATCCTTCGATGCAATGAGCTCCAGTTTAGGTTAAGGTCCCACTCAATACTCGGCTCAGTTTCGTTCATTGATTCGTCAGATACTGTGGCCACAAAATGTATGACACATAACATACAAACACCCACACACACACAGAGACAGACAGAGAGATAAATAGGGCCCAATAGTGTTCAAGATATCTCAGAACGTGAAATCAGATCGAAAAATTTCACGAATTTTACTTTCTTCTCGAGTCTATAGAAGAAAGTAAAAGGTGTACAAAATAGGTATTTTCCAATGTTCTTCCTTTGCCTCGTATGAGAATATCCTATATATCTCTTGCAACCCGGGTCGTTTAAAATCTTCAAGGGTGATTTTTGATGATTTATGATCTAACATTGAGTTTTAACTATCTCTCTCCAATTAGTCCTTACTGTAGGCTTTCTGACTACATGAATGGGTTACCGATTACTTTCTGCGTCATGTTTGAAAAGGTATAGAACTGTAAACTGCATCTACATAGATAGTTTATATTGACACACAGTTTTACGTCAAGATGTAACTCAATGTTCTTGTCCTATGGGGTCTCCCACATGGCACGCATGCCCCTTAGGAGATTGACCGGGCTCGGCTTACAATCATCCCGTGTCGGTTGGATCGCCGAGCTGTCGATGAAAAAAAAGAAGTTGTGTTTTAGCAGAACCTCTTAAACGAAGCTAAAAACACATCAACAGTAGGAGAGTTACACACATCCCCCTCTATATCATCATCGTGATGAAAAAAAAATGAGAGAGTTAAAGTGCAGGCGCAGCTGTCTCAATCAAGTGGCGAGAAACGATAGGGTGTAGTGCTATTAAGGACGGACGTCATGTGACACCCGGGGCCCACCATCTCGTCACATTCATCCGAGAGGGCGATGCTGAGATGGAGACTCGTTCGGGAACACTCAAACGAAGGAAAAAGAGACAGACATGCACGGTGAGTCCGTTTCCTGTTTCGATTTTTTCCCTCTTTTTCCCCGTTATGAAATGACTGTAGCCGGACAGCTTCCCTGTCATTACGGGAATTGAAAATGTTATCTCCTTTCCGCCAAAGTGTCAACCTATTAAAGCTTCCCCTTGATGCTTATATAGTGTAGAGATCGCACCAAAAGGAAAGTAAAAAAAAAAAAAATAGTCATTTTTAATTTACGTCCTTAAAAATGTGTATGAAGTATCCCAACATGCCCAAATAAACGTCCCATCTGTATTGCGAAGAGAATCCACCTGTGAGGCAGTCCTATTTGTTTTAGGTCAATGCTGAAATACTGCGGTTTTGAGTTGTGTCCCTTTCCTTGCCGGAGAGCGACCTGTACTTTAAAGCGTCCTGTACAGGCATGCGTTTGATTTAACTCGGTTATACTGTCTGTGTGGGAACAGTCCATTTTTAACTCCCTTCCACCGAACTCCCTTTGCACGGGAATTGATTGTCGATGACCTCATCGGGGGCAGCGTTTCCATTTTGAGACCCTTTAATGATTGCGCGTGTGTCGAACCCACTTTGCTCGAATTTTAAAAACAATACGGAAATATTTTCAGAATCCTGTCTCATTCAGCTCGGCCCGTGTCGAATATTGGGACTCACTACTGAAGGTTTCACATAAAAGATTATAGTTTCATTTAACGTTTAAACACTGAACTTGTTTGTTCAGGCAACAATTCTTGTGGTTTTTGATATATTTTTTACTGATTTGAAATCTTTAACTGAATCCCAACTTTTTATTCTTTATTCTAAAAATCTGAAATCTGTAAAATAGACTCACTTAGAATCCAGAATGAAAAGGTAGAAAGGAAAAATTTTCTTTTTAACTTTTTAATTAAAATTTAAAATGATTCCATAGGGCATCATTGGGAATTATACTAGTGATCAAGTCAAGATGTGACGGATTCCGTTTGGAACTGGAAGTTCATGAAAAGAATTTGAATACTAATTTTTTTTTAAATATATATACATATATACTAGCAGGCTTCGCCCGCTTCGCTGGACCCTATTTTTAAATGAATCACTATAATTACTGAATTCTCAAAATTGCATTAATTTTTATCACGTGAAAAAAAAAAAAAAAAAAAAAAAAAAAAAGAGAAACAAAATCTGATTAGGAAAAATGTCCATTTGTAAGTATCGAAAATCTCTATGTACCAATTTTGAATGATCTAACTTTATTTTATTTTGTTTTGCCCCTCCGCCCCCCTCCCGTCCCTCTTAATAACGTTACACTTTCTAAAATATCCCCATTCGACTTGCAGGCCTCTAAAACCAATCTGTACCAATTTTGAACGGCCTAACTGCATTTCTATTTGTTTTTGCCCATAGCCCCCCCCCCCTTACCGCCCCTCCTAATAATTTTACAAATTCAAAAATATCCGCATTCGATTTTAAGTATCGAAAACCTCTATATACCAAATTTGAACGATCTAACTCTATTTTTGTTTTTTTTTTCCCTCCCCTCCTAATAACTTTACACTTTCGAAAATATCCCCATTCGACTTGCAGACTATTGAAACCTATCTGTACCAATTTTGAATGCCCTAACTGTATTTCTAATTGTTTTTGCCCCTGCTGCCCCACCTGGGGGCTGAATTTTTAAAATTCCAGAAATAGGTTTTTAAATATTTGTATCAGCTATATTTTATAGCAAAAATTTCACGTATATCTGGTTTTTTTTTTGTTTGAGATATATAGGATTATGCGAAATCGCGTTTTACGCATGTGAAATCCCGTTTTGCCCCTCCCCCCCCCCCCACACCGCCTCCCTTGGGGACCGAATTTCGAAAATTCCAGAAATTGGTTTTTAGACATTTATATTAGCTATATTTTAAAGCAAAAATTTTACGGATATCTGTTTTTTTTGTTTGAGATATGAAGAATTTTTTGAATTCACGTTTTGTCCCCCTCCCCCCCCCCCACTTGGAGGGCGAATTTTTTCCGGGGTTCGAGTCCCGGTCCAGGCATTATTTTCACTAAGTCGGAAAAATTAAATTTCAATAAATATGATTTTCTTCCACAGTTAATTGTGTGATTTTATTAAAAATTGAATTTTTTCATTTTTTTTTTTTTTTTCATAAACCATTCCTGACCTATAAGAAAAAAAAAACAAAAAAAGAATGATCGAAATCGGTCAAGCCGTTTACGATTTTATAAAGGACATACAGACAAACATTCATTTATATATATATATAGATATATATATTAATACAATTTTTAAGAAATTATGTATTTAAAAAAAATAATAAATAGCAATATTTATATTTATGAGAAAGAACATTGAGAGAAGGGAAAGAACATTATTTTAAATGTTTACATACATTTCTTTGATCATAAAAAGTTTTGCTAAAAAAATATTTTTTAGTAGATTTAGGTAGAATATAACCAAATATTTTTTTCAAGGCAAAGTATGCTTTTAAAAGTTAAAAATTTGAGTATTTTTCTTTTTTAAAAATAATACATTTTAACTGTAAAGTGTATAAGAATTTTGTTTATCGGGACTGCGCTGCCGAAGGCAGTGGGGACCCGGCCCGACTTTCTACCCGATGAGAAATGATTTTTTAAAATTTTCTTTTCTTAAGAATAAAAGTTACTGCTAGTGATTCATATAAATATACTGGCCCGCTAGTATTATCTGCAGTCCTTTTTAGGCTGTCACCTGTCTGATTAACATGAATAGATTTAATTAGGGGAGGAGGATATTAAAACATATAATCTTCGTGATCAACTTAGGGTTTGTTAACCTTTATTAATACCATTATTATTTTTTTAACTTTACAACTGCTATATTAATAATAGTACTTTTTTTTTTTTAATTGAAGATAAATAAGTGTTTTGCAATTATTTTAAAACTTCCGATAAATATATTTGGAAATTTAAAATAATTTTAAATTTCCAAAAAAATTTCCAATTAAATTTTATTTTAAAATTTTCAAAGTAAAATTTAAAATAAAATTTTATTTTGGATTATTATAAGATTTTTATTTACTTTTTAATTTAATTTATTTAAATTTTATTTTAAATTTGAAAACAGTTACCATAATCGAAACTTGTTATTTACAAAAACAGACACTCAGAGAAAAAAAAAAAGAAAAAAAAAGTTGCTTGTTTTGCTATTTTTATTTACTTTTTTTTTTTTTTTTTTTTTTTTTTTTTTAAATCAGTTTAATTATTGGTAATAACTGTGAATAATAACTTAGGATAATAACTGTGAGTTACCTCATAGCTTGCATAATTGTCATATTTGTGCAATTGAGGGCAAACTCATAGTATATCACTGAAAATTAGAATGGATGGTTTCAGGGAAGAGAACATAATATCAAGTTGGCTTACAAAAACAGAAAATTGATTAATAAACAGAAATTAAAGTTTATTCAAAATCAACAAGCAAACAATATATTTGATACATAAATCAATTTACTAACATCTTTCCGCAACAATTTTCTTTTTCAAAAAGTAAATAATAAAACATTAAATATGCTTTTTGATTATTACTATATGTACTATAATTATAGTTTTTAATAATATAATATGATTCAATTAAACAGGTTTTTTAAATTGGAATCTTGAAAATCACCATTTCAGTCAATATGTTAAACCAGAATTAATTTGACTTTTGTCTTTTCTCTATTTGAGTTTCTGTTTTTTAAATAACAAATTCAATTATAGTAACTGTTCTCCAAATAATTTTATTGAAAAATTTAAAATAATTGCAAAACAGATATATAACTATCTTTAATTAAAAAAAAAAAAAAAAAAAAAAAAAAAAAAAAATATTAGTAATAGCAGTTGTAAATATTAAAAAAAAGATGACAATAATAATAACAGTATCCATAAAGGCTAACAAACGCTATGTCGACTATCAAGATAATATGTTTTAATACCCCCCTCCCCCCCCCCCTCACACGCCTAATTAAATCTATTAATGTCATTCAAAGAGGTATATAGGACTGCAGATAATAATGTTTAAATTTTAATTTATTCCTTTTAATACTTTTGTTGTAATTTCAGAAATACTAACTTACCTTAAAATATTTATTTATTTAAAAACAAACTCTTCCATTAGCATGGAACCAATATTTTAAATAACTAAAATAACTTTCATAAACGTATGCCACTTTTATATAAATTGAATAACTTTATTTATTTACTTATATTTTTATGTTTGTTTGTTTCATGTTAAAGAAAAAGTATTATTTACTCTCTCTGTTACTGTTTTCTTCTAATAAGTGCCTCACTCTAAACTATCAAAATAATAACTAATAAAATAAAAATAAATTTAACAATCATTTAATAATTAAAAATGTATTTTTTTTTTTTATTTACCAATTTATAATCATGTGTCATTTTTATATACAAATTATATCAACTTTTCTTATGACTGAAGGTAATTAGAAACAAGATGATGATAATACATAGATACAAGAATGATTACTTTGTTGAAATTTACGACAAAGTTTATTTGTCAAATAATAGTCTCACATTAACAAAAACAGCCATGTAGCAAAAAATACTATGAAAGAACCTGTAATCACTGTAAATGTATCTTCAATGTAACATAAAGAAACTGAAGAAAGACAAAATATAAACAGAGACAGAGACTATTTTATTAAAAATATGTGGATATAAAGCTTAGAAATATTCCATATATATCCATGTTTAAAAAGATTTCAAACAGCAATAATTTAAGTCAGTTTTAATATTTAACTTCTTGTATTAAACATGTACAATAAAGGCTAATAATTTAAAAATATTATACTCGTTTAGATCTTAATACACAATAATTAATATTATGTAGTAAACTCAATGCAAAATAATGATCTTTTCTAATTGTGGATTGAAAGTACATTTTTAATTGATACTTATTTATTATCACCAAGAAAACAATTCTTTTTTTTCTTATTTGACTGATGTATTCGTTCCTATTTTACTAATCTCATTCAATGCTGAATTCATATTTGTACATAGTGTGCACTATAAGCACAATTCTTACACACTTAACAGTTAAAATGCATTATTTTAAAAAAAAAGAAAAATATTCAAACTTTTAAATTTTAAAAACATAATTTTACTCTAAAAAATATTTGGTTATATTCTACATAAATCTACAAAAAATTATAATTTTTTTTGACAAAACTTTTTATGATCAAAGTTTTGTATGTAAACATTTAAAATAATATTTCATGAAACTCATAAATTTATTACTATTCAAAATCCTACTAGTGACGAAATTCACGTCATACAATAGCAATCTCGAGAGCCAATCAGGACAAAATAGTGCAGATGCTATCGTGCTAAATCTAGCCGCCTGTGAGTTTTAGGTGAGCTATTCTTTTAGTTATTTCTCCAAATTTCTAAGTCTTAATTTATCAGAATCAGAGAATTTCTGAGTTGACAAAATTATAGATTACTTGTCCTTTTTACTTAATTTCACTTCCTTTCTTTCTCAAAAAAATCTTTAAAATCATTTTTTTTCTTCCCTATACTTTTTGAGTTCAAGTCTTCTCACACAGATAAAATAATTAAAGACTGTTTCAATCCAAATGACTGAGATTCTGACATGCTTTTTAATTTCCTAAATCAATGACCTTCGCAGATATTCCGAATAGGGTTTTGCACGCTTTATAAACGGAAAAAGATGAATTAGTTTCCGATCGACATCGCCTGTCCCTCCCAATGGGCTCTTCCCACCTGACGTGAGAGGTCACATGACATAGATAAACAAAGAACAGACGAAGTCTTCTATATCTATAGCGATTGCAAAAATAACGATTTTCGGATCAATCCGATTTAATCTGTGTTATTTTTTAAACATCATCATTTTTAATCTATTTTATATCATTATTTATCATCTTTTGTTTGCTGTATACTTTTACAATCATTGTTTAGTTTATATTTGTTATTAATGTTGATGTTTGGTACTTATATCGTTAACAATGCAACATCGTACGTTGTAAAGCCATTTCGAAGAGTAACTAAGTTTATTAACGTGTTGTAACACCTTTACGCGATTCAATTTAACTTAAAATGTTTTAAATTAATTTCAAGTTATAATCCCTAAACATTCTACAATTTTATTGCTAGATCAGTTAATGTAACAGTTACACTACAACATACAAAAATTGATTCTTTACTTGTGATAATAAATAACATATAAAGAGTTTTTAAAAATGATTAAGCTTACAAATACAATTATTCTACTGTTTACAAATGCACAATATTACTTTTATTTTATCTATCTATATCATTATATAAAGCGCAAAAAATTGTTTGTTTGTGGAGGGTAATCTCTGAAACTACTGAACCGATTTAAAAACTTCTTTCACTGACCGAAAGCTACAGTATGCCATATTGTTATAGGCTATATTTAATTTTGATAAAATAAATTTTAGTTTAAATCTGAGCATTTTAATTAAATTCCCCATAGAAGCCGTAATAGAAATGGAAATAATGAAATATTAAAAAAATTAGCTGCTGCCAACATAAAAGAAACATTTACATGTTCATTTTGTTTTTAAAATATCTTGACTTGAAAAGAAAAGAAATATATTTGCACGTGAATTAAATTGAAATTCATATAAAGTTTTTTTAATTGTTAAACTTACATGTTAAATCTGACATCATTACAGCATTAAAAGTGTTTATTTTTCTAATAATATAATTTGATATGATATGATATAATATAATGATCTAAGCATCAATGTTTAAACCACGGAGTCTTTATTACTCCGTGGTTTAAATTGATGTGTATAAACGAAATTGGAATTTAAAAATAAATAAATAAATGAAATAAAATAAAATAAGAAATTCTATTTTAATTTATAATTGTTGCCAAAAAGATTTATGAATTAATTTATTTTTAGACATATAATAAAATATATTTTCACGCAAATAATAATATAAAAAGTGAATTAAAAAAATACCATCTGTATTTCATTATGCATTTTTTTAAAGAATAATACGCAAGCGAAGTGATGACGTCACTGGCCTTCAGTGGATGCAAGTAAAATATTTCCTGTGTTAATCGCCCACTAGATTTTTTGTAAAAAATTATTATAGATCGAGGAAAATTATTTCCCGATTTTAATCCCCATATTTGGATATAGATATGTATTAGTTATCATGTGCATCTGTTAGAT
The DNA here is from genome assembly GCA_963930645.1 of Salticus scenicus. Classification (NCBI taxonomy): domain Eukaryota; kingdom Metazoa; phylum Arthropoda; class Arachnida; order Araneae; family Salticidae; genus Salticus; species Salticus scenicus. The sequence continues at coordinate 37,032,152 of OZ005658.1, read as the reverse complement.
TAAATTATTTTTGTTGTAAATTTGATAAAATTTGAATTTTAAATTTTAAAACTATATAAAAAAATTGCAAATTTCCATACTCGATTGGAAACATAAACATTTCATTTTAAAGGATGATATTTACACAATAAATATCGAACTAAAAAACTAATTAAAAGGGAAAGGATAAATATTCTATCATAATTTGAAGTCAAATTTGTTTTCAAATGTCTAAATAAAGTATCTGATATAATATACTAATATGTTGCAGCGGAATAGATTTGATATCCGTCATCCTTGGCAGAAAAAAAAAATATCGCCAAATTATCTGGCGAATATAATTTAAATCCTTTCAAAAATCATGGTTATTTTAACAACTTATATTAAGATAGTAACGAATAATATGAAACAATATTTCGTACAATACATATTACGAAAATATACATCTGGCATGTATATTTTCGTATTACATTTTTGATCGCCAAATACAAAAAACGCCAAGGGTGACAGTTTTGAAATTTAAAATTAAAATTTTGTCAATTTGACAGCAAAATAACTCCATCTAACGCATGCATACAATAACTAATACATATCTATACCCAAATATGAGGATTAAAATCGGGAAATAATTCTTCTAGAATTTTAATAATAATAAAAAAAAAAAAAAAAAAAAAAAAAAAAATCCAATGAGCCATTAACATGGGAAATCTTTTTCTTGCATCCACGGGCGGTCAGAGACGTCACCCTTCGCTTGCGTATTGAGAAGTTTAAATTTATTTGGCGACTATTTTTAGCAACTAACAGTTATGGCAAGTAGCTCAATATACATAGCGCATACAGCCATTACTGAAATGTAAATAGCATTTAATTATTTGAGCTAAATTATGTTGATTGGAAACCTATTTAATATATCTATGCTCTATAGCTATACTAATATATAAAGAGGAAAGGTTTATATGTATATGTAGAGAACGATCGCTAGAACTAAAAAGCCGATTGCTTTTTTTTCTTCTTTTCTTTCACTAATCAAAAGTTACACTGTCTCTCTCTAAGTGCTAGAAGCTATAATAAATTTTGGTAAAATAATTTTTTAATTAAAATTTTCAATATTTTAATTGAAAACAAAGCATAGATTTGATATCTATCGTCATTGGCGATTTTTGTATTTGGCGATCGAAAACGTAATACGAAAATCTGTATATTTTCGTAGTAAATGCGGGATGTATGTTTTTACTTCAATTACCCTACTACCGTAGGTAGTGGAAGTATTGTATAGGTTTTGGCAATTGGTCAGTGTGTGTGTATGTGTGCACGTATGTGTGTAATCTTCTGGCTTTCATATCTCCAAAACTAATAAAAATAGAACTACTAAAATTCACAAGTGATTCAGGTCTGGTGTACAGATAAATTTTCCAAATTTTCATGAAAATTGAAAAACCGGAATTGGGTCATCGAAAACCAGAAATGGGACCGTAAGCCCGTATTCAAAAACAGCTCTAATGATTTTCTTCAAAGTTGCTATATAAATAATCTATTAGATGCCCTTTCGATGGATATAGTTGGTTAGTTCAGGAAAATTGATAGGCGTCCTCTATAAACAGCTCAATTTCAGACCTCGCAAGTGCGTTCCTTTAAAAACGCCTGTACGGATTTTTTCAAACTCGCCATTTTAACTTCCTATTAAATATCCTTTTGTATGTAATTATTGTTTTTAGGTCAATTATTGAGTATGCTAAGTTTTGGTAAAAGTTGGTATCTCAAAAACGGCTCTAACGTATTCTTTAAAATTGTTTCATTAATCCAATTTAGATAACCTTTTTAAAGTATTACGTGCTTATTACAGGAATATTAATGGTCATCCTGATTCGGTAGTTCAGTTTTAGATCTCGGAAATTCGTGTTTAAAAATTAACTATCTATTTTTTTCCCTTATTTTTTAACTCGCTATGTAAACTCTGTTGTATGTGTCTTTATACGTGTATCAAGTTTCTCTTACTGGAAAATCTCAAAAAATGCAAGTAATATCTCCAAAAAATTGTATATAATATGTGTAATAGTGGGTAATGGAAGTCGTGTGGTTGTTTCACACCAGATTCCGTAATAGTATATATTGTACGAATATTGTTTCATATTATTGATTTCTCCCTTAATATACATTATTAAAATAATCATCAATTATGGAAAAAATTAAATATATTTGCGAAATGAACAAATAAATAATAATTAAAGCTATTATGACGTCAATTTTATCAAAAACATTTTCATGTCATAGGTTTATTTTTCAATATTTTTTATTCATGAGTAATGAAATGTTTCTTTTTATGAAATAAATAAAAAAATAAATAAATAGCATTAAGTAAAAATTGCCAACATTTAACAACTAATTAAAAAAAATAATTGTAAAATTATATTTTGACTTTTCAGTTAATAATATTGTCTGACTATCCGCGATTGTAATGAAATGCTCGCCCTCTGGTGGGCTAAGGTAAATATATCATACCACTAGCTTTCACGCTGAAACAACGATAGAACAACAAGAAAGAACAATAAATAAATACACGTGGCTATTATATTTACTAACAACTGCAGTTGAGAAAGCTCCATATATCGATCATTACAAACGCGGATAACATACAAACTGATATATTTCTTGATTTTTTACATGTCAATCCATCTTTAACTAAAATTTGTTCATCAGTGCGAAGCCGGACGGGTCAGCTAGTATTAAATATTAATACTACCAAAGTTTTTCTTATTATTACGGCCTATGGACAGAATTTGTATGTATTGCAATAGCGGCTTTATAGGCTATAAAGAAATAGCTGTATAATTTTTGGCGTACCTATTGGTTGTTCTTCGTGTACAGGGACACACCAAAGTTTTTCTTATCATTACGGTCTATGGGCAGATTTTCGTTTAAACTCACATTAACATGGTTACAGTGCATTTAACAACATACTTTATTGAGATGTGCTTAGACAATAATTAATGTACATGTACAAGACCTTATAAAAGTTTTCCAACGTAGTCATAGAATCATCAAAATTGCGTCCAATTTCGTTATGCTGCATTCAACATAATAGAATTGTAAAGATGCTTAAAAGCATGTTTTCTCTATACAAAAGGTATGTATAGACTAAATAGTTTATTTACTGCACCACACACAAGAATTCCGATGAAATGATATTAAATTTTGTTTAAATATTAATGACTTACAATAAGCTAGTTGTATAATGCATATAATGACTGTGGCTAAGGTACAGGAACACATAAAAGAATTTCGTACCATTACCGTCTATAGGCGGTATTTCTTATAAGTGCTACACTCCATTAAGCTTACTGAAATAAACATGCATTATTAGAATGTTTAATGCATGATTTCTGTAAAAAATGATAGACCTATATTTGGTAGTCATTTGTTTACTGGGCAACACAAAATAATTCCAATGTATTATGCATTCCTTTGTCAGGGCATTCCTGCATTTGTCTTTTTAGCAGGGGCAAAAACAATTAGAAATACAGTTAGGCCTTTCAAAATTGGTACAGATAGGTTTCAATAGCCTGTAAGTCGAATGGGGATATTTTCGAAAGTGTAAATTGATATTGGATAGAAGTATTTATCAGTTACAAGGAGTTAACACAAGGATATGAGTTAAAAGGAAATATGTACATACATGTACGTACAAAGAGTACCACGTCAAAAAGTATCCCGTACAAAATGTACCCCGTCTGTCTTCGTACTGTACACAGACGGGGGATTGAGGGGAGCGGCAGCCCCCACAAAAAAATACATATTTATGTGGCGAGTTAATCTATATATATATATAATCTATATATATATGAATGAATGTTTGTCTTATGTCCTTTATAAAATCGTAAACGACTTGACCGATTTCGATCATTCTTTTTTTGTTTTTTTCCTTTCAGGTCAGGGATGGTTTTGGAAAAAAAAAGAAATTGAAAAAATTCACCCCCAAGGGGGGGGGAGGGGGGCAAAACGTGAATTCAAAAAATCCTTCATATCTCAAACAAAAAAAAAACAGATATCCGTAAAATTTTTGCTTTAAAATATATAGCTAATATGAATGTCAAAAAACCAATTTCTGGAATTTTCGAAATTCGGTCCCCAAGGGGGGGGGGGGGGGGGGCAAAACGGGATTTCACATGCGTAAAACGTGATTTCGCATAATCCTATATATCTCAAAAAAAAAAAAAAAAAAAAAAAAACAGATATATGAAATTTTTGCTATAAAATATAGCTAATACAAATGTTTAAAAACCTATTTCTGGAATTTTAAAAATTCAGCCCCCAGGTGGGGCAGCAGGGGCAAAAACAATTAGAAATACAGTTAGGCCTTTCAAAATTGGTACAGATAGGTTTCAATAGCCTGTAAGTCGAATGGGGATATTTTCGAAAGTGTAAAGTTATTAGGAGGGGAGAGAAGGGGGGGGGGGCAAAAAAAATAAAAATAGAGTTACATCGTTCAAATTTGGAATTTGGTATATAGAGGTTTTCGATACTTACAAATCGATTGCGGATATTTTCGAATTTGTAAAATTATTAGGAGGTGCGGAAGGGGGTGGAGCGGTAAGGTGGGGGGGCTATGGGCAAAAACAAATAGAAATACAGTTAGTGCATTCAAAATTGGTACAGATAGGTTTTAAAGGCCTGCAAGTCGAATGGTGATATTTTCGAAAGTGTAAAGTTATTAGGAGGGGCGAGAAGGGGGGAGGGGATGGGGGGGGGGGTGCAAAAAAAAATAAAAATAGAGTTAGATCGTTCAAAATTGGTACACAAATGGTTTTCGATACTTAAAATCGAATGCGGATATTTTTGAAATTGTAAAATTATTAGGAGTGGCGGTAAGGGGGGGGGTATGGGCAAAAACAAATAGAAATGCAGTTAGGCCGTTCAAAATTGGTACAGATTGGTTTTAGAGGCCTGCAAGTCGAATGGGGATATTTTCGAAAGTGTAACGTTATTAGGAGGGACGGGAGGGGGGGCGGAGGGGCAAAAAAAAAAAAAAAAAAAAAAAAAAAAATAGAGTTAGATCATTCAAAATTGGTACATAGACGTTTTCGATACTTACAAATCGATTGCGGATATTTTCGAATTTTTTAAAATTATTGGGAAGAGGGGGGGAGAGTGGTGGGGCGAAAAAATAAAAATAGAGATAGATCGTTCAAAACTGGTGCATAGAGGTTTTTGATATTTACAAATCGATTGCGGATATTTTCGAATTAGTAAAATTATTAGGATAGACGGGAGGGGGGGCGAAGGGGGAAAATAACAGAAATAAGAGTTAGAGCATTTTGGGAATTTTTTCCGAAGGTAGTGGAACCTGGTGCGACATTTTTCCTAATCAAATTTTATTTCTCTCTTTTTTATTCACGAGATAAAAATTAATGCAATTTTGAGAATTCAGTAATTATAGTGATTCATTTAAAAATAGGGTCCAGCGAAGTGGGCGAAGCCTGCTAGTACAATATGAAATAAATAAAAAGGATCAGCTGTGTATTGAGTAATGCAAATAGGACGTTGAGGCACCTGATCTACAGATGATTTTTGGATTCAGGTGACCTCAAAACGTGTAAATATAACAAAAACTCACCTTCGAAAATTTGACCCCAAAACAATACTTTCTCTACCTTATGGGAGTTCTATAAACAGTGTGTCTACTGACTTGACAGAAAAAATATTCATGACCTTTAAAAATTTTTCATGACCTTTTTTATCGACATATTCAACTTTTTTTTTTTTTTTTTTTTAATTAACATATTCATTTTTTTTTTCTTTTTTTTTTTTACTAATTATATCACCTTGCTTTATTTTTAAAATTATTGTTTAACAACAATATTAGCTGTTTTTAAAAAAAAAAAAAAAAAAAAAAAAAAAAAAAAAAAACCTAAAAACCTTTTTTTTTTTTTTTTTTTTTTAGTAATCTAAGTAAATAGTAATGGAAATCAACTAAAACAGACACATATAACTACACACACACACACACATATATATATATATATACACACACACACACACTATTTTTGCAATGTCATAATATTGTAGATATTAGTTTTTGGGGGGATTTGAAAATTGTCATTTATTTTCCTTGCATTAAGGAGAGGAATAAATGTATTAAGTTTTTTTTTTTTTTTTTTTTTTTTTTAATCTAAAAAAAAAAAAAAAAAAAAACCAATCCCCCTTGAATAGACTAAGAATAGAATTATTAAAAAAGATATACATGACTATACTAGGTTTGTTTATAATCATGCTCATATATCCACGCTACTAAATAATAGTAACCTGAAAATCGACCTGAACTCACAATAGAAAATTTTAATGACCCACACCCGATTCTAAACCTAAAATGAAAATTATTAATTCATCTAAAAATCTTGCAGTTTAAGTTATAAAGTAAATTTTTATTGCTATACAACTGGTAAATAATTTAAAATGTAATTACTAATGCACCAAGTTAAAAGTTTTAAAATCTGAAAAATGCATAAATAATAATTTTTAACCATTTAGGTGTGTTGTGTACAAAATGTGCTTCAAGTTTAGTAATAAGTACAAAACTTTGAATAAACACCGTAAAATGCAATAAACTCGCAACAATATTTTCGGGTTGAAAAAACACGACCATTCATCAGGCAAACAAAGTGGGAGCGAGTGCTACAAGCAAAGCGACAATGCACCAAAGGAGGTGTTGCCGAATTATGTTTTTGCCCGTTAAAGAAATCATTTTGAAAGATAGTCTCAAGTCGACCCGACTCATAGGAAGAAAAATTCAATCAACTCAACCCGAACTGCAAGAGAAAAAAATTGTTCGACTGTGACATAGTCAAGGTTGTGTCCATTGTACTGCGTGAGGTCCATGGTGCCAGATTGTCTGCAGACTCGAGAAACCGGGCATACCAGGCGGCTTTTCATCTTCCTAGTGTCAAAGTTACCGCGATTTCACGGATGATTTTGATGTTGCCGCCTGCGCACCCCAAGCGAGGGTGGTACCCCGCCTTTCTGACGCCACTTGAAACCCCAATGAACTGATGAACGGGGTGTGAACCTGTATATTTCGCAAGACCAAGGACTGTCTGATTGGTGGTTGTTGTGTGGGGAAATGGTTTCCCCCCCTTTTCCATGTCATCAAGATTTTTTTTGGAAGGACTAAAAAATTTCGGATATTAACTTGGATATTAACTTGGATGATGACTGCGAAGAGAAGTCGTTCTCCAAAATGTTTTTTTTTTTTTTTTTTTTTGTAAAATTTTTGACATGCTAGAGTTCACAGATTTTTGTGATGCATGTTGTATTTCTCTTACCTGTAAAGCAGGATGTTAAAAGTAGTTTTATTAAAGTTTCTTTAAGTTTAACACAAAAGTATTTGTGTTTTTTAGTTTTGCTAGAATAATATTTTTGACGTATAACAACGGTGATAATGTCATCGGCTCGTACTACCGACTATATCACAGCTGAGAATTTAAAGTGGTGGCAGCGATCAGGATGAGTGTCTAGAGTGAATTAGACACGGCCCAAGCCTTTGATGATCAGAGATTCCAAGAAGTAACAAGAGGATTACCAGCCCAATAGCAGATGTTTCGCAACTACGAGTGGTGAGTCCCTTTTCGTTTTTCTTTTTAAGTATCAGGGAGGTCTTAGTTGTAGGGGATTAGCTATATTGGGGTAACCTTCTTACAGGTGTTAACTGGTCATAGGAAATAATTTATTTTTATTTTTTTAGATTTTCAATGGTTCTGTGTTTCCTTTTGTAGTTAAAAGAAGAAAAATCTCTAACGAAAGTCTTAGGAATCAAAAGTAAATGGGATTTTTGTTTTTATTTGTTCTGAGATTTTGAAATTGTTGAACTCAATATTAATCCAAGTGAGAAAAAAAAAAAAAAAATTAATATTTTTTTTTTCCTGTGCAAAATAAAAGGCATTTAAAATCTGGTTGCTTTTAATGTCATATTTTATTTTGGGGTATTTAATTGTTTTTGCTTCGTTTTGTCAATTGAATTTCAAAATTCACTCAGTTGTGGTTGTGGTAGGAACTGAAGTTCAGTAACAGTGAAGTGTTTTATTGTAGTCATTAATTTGTTTATGTATTTTTTATTATTCTTGTGAAAAAAAAAATATATATTTAGTAAAACACTTCAAAATGAGTCTCATGTACAAACTCTCCATAAAGACAACTCTCGTTCGCCCATACAATCCCGATTTTCTAACGCGAAAGAGAAAAAGAAAAATGAATCCAGTTCAAACTTTTGGAAAAACCCAGCTCCACGTTTTGGAAATTGGAGAATGAAAGTCACGAAAGTATCTTTCACATGTCAGTCACCAGAGCATTTGCGTCGAAACTGTGACAAAGTGAAGGGACAGTTAAAAAGTTTTCAGGAGCCGAAAGCAAAATTTAAAAGGACCGATCATTTGGGGAAAGATAAGCGCTTAGCCCAAGAGACCCAACTCTCAAATCCTTTACCCGTTAGACGTGTAACAAAAGATTATCCGAGAGACAAACTGAACAATGCAGCGGACGAACGCGAAACTGAATAACAGGTGTTTGCTACTGGGAAGGAGGGAGGTTTCTTACAAGTTCTGTTTATTTATTTATTTTTCCTTCCTCTCTCAGAATTGTTAAGAGTGAAATATTTTCTTTTTGGTTTTTTTCTGCAATTTTCTGTGTAGAAGTGTTTGGAATATTATGCAAAAATTGAATTAATCGTTTCTATGTTTTTAATTTTTTTTTTTAAACTTTCATATATAAATTTTGGTTAAAATGTGCTTTTAGTTAGAAGGTATTATGTAGAGAAGTGTTAACTGCAACGTAACAAAATTGTTTGGATGAAAAGAAAGGAAATATCTGTGCGAGGTATTGTTTAGGGAAAAGCTGTAAAGAAAAAATAATTTTCTTTTTTTTTTATTGTTAACATGTCATTGTTAGTTACGAATATTGAGTGAGCCATGTTAGCTAAGATGATACATATTGTAGGTTTGCTTTTTTCCATTGCATAACTTTCCTTTTAAAATTTATTGAGATTTCTTTCTTTTACTTATTTTTATTTGGGTATTTTATTCATCCTTACTGTGTGGTTGCATGTTTTTTTTTCCTTCTCTGGAGATAATTGCCTAACTGATTAACTGAATGTCATGTCTATTAATTTTTTTCTATATAGCATAGTGTAGGAATGTATGAAATTTTAATTCTTAAACGTATTAATTTTTAGCATTTTACTTTTCAAATTTATTTTATTTATTTTATTTTTTTATTTGAGTGGTTTATATATTTATAATTTATTTTTTGTGGACTATGATTTATTTAATATTTTAAATTTTTTTGTGTGGTCCTTGTGAAAAAAAAAGAAAAAAAAGTGTGAAAAGTTTTAAAAAATATTTGAATTCTTTCAGAGATACAATTTTTATTTATTATTAATTTAGCATTTCAATTTTACGGTGGAGTTAACAATGTTACGTAAAGAAATTTTGAATTTTTTTTTTGTGTTTATTAAGTGAATTAAGCATAATTCGGATGATAGGAAACTCCAACTGAGTGGATTGTTTTCATTTTTTTTTTTTTTTTTTTTTTTTATTACTATTATTCATTTTATTTAAAGTTAACTCACTTTTAAGGGGTAAAATTGGAAATGTGTTTTAATTTTATCTGGGGAAAGACCTCTCTGGTGCTTAAATGAAAAATGGGGGTCGCCTACTGGAGTGCTATTGGTCGCCTACTGGAGTGTTTTTGGTCCTACGGGTCGCCTACTACTTTGGGTCGCCAACTTGTGTTATGATATTAGTGTCAAGAGCTGGATTTTGCTCTCCATAGTCGTGCAAAATCTTTTTTATGGGGAGAGCAGCTTTGACATAGTCAAGGTTGTGTCCATTGTGCTGCGTGAGGTCCATGGTGCCAGATTGTCTGCAGACTCGAGAAACCGGGCATACCAGGTGGCTTTTCATCTTCCTAGTGTCAAAGTTACCGCGATTTCACGGATGATTTTGATGTTGCCGCCTGCGCACCCCAAGCGAGGGTGGTACCCCGCCTTTCTGACGCCACTTGAAACCCCAATGAACTGATGAACGGGGTGTGAACCTGTATATTTCGCACGACCATGGACTGTCTGATTGGTGGTTGTTGTGTGGGGAAATGGTTTCCCCCCCTTTTCCATGTCATCAAGATTTTTTTTGGAAGGACTAAAAAATTTCGGATATTAACTTGGATATTAACTTGGATGATGACTGCGAAGAGAAGTCGTTCTCCAAAATGTTTTTTTTTTTTTTTTTTTTTGTAAAATTTTTGACATGCTAGAGTTCACAGATTTTTGTGATGCATGTTGTATTTCTCTTACCTGTAAAGCAGGATGTTAAAAGTAGTTTTATTAAAGTTTCTTTAAGTTTAACACAAAAGTATTTGTGTTTTTTAGTTTTGCTAGAATAATATTTTTGACGTATAACAACGGTGATAATGTCATCGGCTCGTACTACCGACTATATCACACGACCCAACCGGTGAAATTGGGTTACCTGAACCAATACGTAACTCAAACCGACGGTCGAATTTCATGACCTGTTCTTGACTTTCATGACCTATTGCCGAATTTCATGACCTTTTCATGACTTTCATGACGCATTGTTGATTTTTATGACTTACATGACTTTCATGACCTAGTAAACACCCTGAAATTACAATTAAAATAAACAATATTATGGGATTCGCTGTAGTAACATTCAGCTTTCAAATTCATTAAAATAAATTATTATTTAATTTTTCATAATTTTTTTTAAGTTCAAACTGGAATGAAAATTTCTTGTGGCAGCTTTTTAAAAAAATTCTGATCCTTTATACCTGTTCGTAAGTGCTACCGACATTTGTGCTTTTTTAATACCACTTTCATTGATCATAAAAATTTGTTTTATTTCGTCATCGAAAAGACTGCTGCAAAAACATATAAAAGTTTTCCAAAAAAACCCATAAAAGCACAAAAGTGGGTAGTCACGGTCCTGTTACAATTTGCTTCGCTTTCTCGAACTCCGCAGGTGTCATCGTGGTGTCGTCGCAACCTCTTCCTCCTGCTGCTGGTGTCGTCGATGGTGGTCGGGTACGTGTCCGGTCGACTTCTCCAGTCATGGTCGCTGTCCAGCCAGGCCATCTACCTCATCGGTTTCCCCGGTCAGCTTGTCCTCAGGGCATTCCTCTTGGTCATCGTGCCCATGCTCTTCTGTTCCCTCGTGCTGGGTAAGTGGAACCATGGCAGCCAAATGCAATTACACAAACACCACAAAATGCAAAAATATAATTATTTCGAGTCACATTCGTGCCAGCTTTTTTCCTCCGAAGAAAAATCGTGCTATATTTTCAACCAATAATACGCCAAATACTGGCGAAAATTGCAATTGACTTTTTTCCCCCATTATTTATTATCAGTTAATTCAATTAAATACATCTTTTAAAAGGTAAGAAAATGCCGTTAACATGGGTAAAATTGTACTTCTTAATAATACAGTTGAACCTCGAAAATCCGGACATTCAAAATCCGGAAATCTCTAAATCTGTCGGGTTTAGTTTTACTTCTAAAATAAGATTTTATAGTACCTTATTTCTACATTTCTTGTGGAATGCAGTTAAAATCCTTTTAATTGAACACTAAATACAAAAATACAATCATAATCTAACATATTTTTATACTACTTGATTGTTAATTGAAGAATTTATATATATATATATATTTAAAAAAAAAAAAAAAAAAACAGGTAAGTTTAACGCAATAGGAAAAAAAAAAAAAAGAGTAAAACAGCTTTAAATTGCCGAAATGTTTTTCAACATAATCAACATAATAATTACTTTGTTTCTGTAGTTTTATTTGAGTATTCTTTAATGAATGAATAGTTTATAAACAGTTATTTAGCAAGTATTATCAGTTGCCTATAACATTTTTGTTTAATGTGTTTAATGTGTTTTAATTCTAAATTATTAATTATTTTAATTCTAAATTAAATCTATTATATTTCTATTTTATAATTTAATTTGCCAATTTGATCATCGTTTATTTTTAGTAGCATAAAAATTGCATTTTGTATGTTGTTATAAAAAATTAGTTTTTAATAAATCTCGAAAATCCGGAATCGGCGCGGTCCCACCGATCCCGGATTTTCGAGGTTCAACTGTAATAATCTTAATTTCCCCAGGCTCACTCTTGAAATGAATGTCACAGCTGCGACTACACGATTAAAAACCGAGTGTATACATGCATTCCTGGCTCCCTCCTGACGAACGCCCAACGTGCCAAATGATAGTAAATAATCCAAGTTGACCCTTTTAAGTAGATTAGCTTAAAATATATTGATTAAAAACTTCATAATAGAAGTATCGTAAAAAATTTAATCTGCTTTACGCTTATATAAGAAAGAACCACGTTTAAAAGTAGAAAGTAAAAAGCTTTGAATAAACACCATAAAATGTAAGAACTCGCAACCCGTTCCTTCGTCAGGCAACCAAAGTAGGCACGAGTGCTGCAAGGCAAGCAAAGCGGCAGCGCACAAAACCAAAATAAAGTGAAGGGCAAAAATAAATTAAGTCAAATGGGAGTTCAGTTTGGAGTTTTTTTTTTTTTTTTTTTTTTTTTTTTTAAATAGATTTTTACTTTCTTCTACATTTAATAGAAGAAAGTATTGGATTCGTAAAAATTTTCGACTTCCGGTTTACACGTTTTGAAAGGTCTAGAATACAATTTGACCATTTTTAGAAAATGTCTGTCCGTCCGACCGTCTCTCTGTATGTCTGTATGTGTGTGTGTGACAAAAATTTTGTGACAATTACTGTTCAGAATTGTATATAGATTTATATGTAGATGCACCTTGACCTAAATTAGTGTCTGGTGTGAACTGCATTTTGGTGTCAACTGCTCAACAGATGGCGCTGCTATACAGTGATTTTTGCAATTTAAGGGGAGGCTATATCTCAAATTCTATTGCGTATCATCAAACAAAACGTGATGTGTAAGAAAGCCATTTATATGACATGCTGATTCAATTTTGATGCTTATTGGCCATTAACCCTTTAACGTGCGGTGGTATAAGTGTGAAACCACCTCCCAGCTGCAAAAACTCATCCCAGAAATTTTTTAGCAAAAATTTACGTTTATAACGTAACAGAAAAGGCCGTTTTTTGTAAGCTTAAAATTTAAAATTTCTTTTAATTTAATTTTGTTCGGAAATTCCGGTGGAAGTATAATTTAAATGTCACGAATTACCTTGCGCCGCAAAGGGTTAAGTGGCGCTGCTATATTGCGAATTTCCTCGATAACGGGAAGGCTATATCTCAACTTCCATGGCATATAACTGTACGAAACTTGACATGTGAGACAACCATTATGAAAAAGCATTTTTGAAAAAGCAATAAAACTGTCTTTCTTTGTATATTTTGTGTTAGTTTTCTCTAAGATGAAAATCATTTGCATTCATACTGTTAGATAATTTTAATAAATAAAAGTTTTAATAAATCATTTGCACTTAGTGAATTTGCATAGGAAAATATAGAAGAAAGTCTTGTGGTGGCCACAACATACTAGTTTAATTTTGCTTTTATTTTTTAATTTATTTATTTTCTTATTTTATTTTATAATTCGGCTCACACCAGTCTTTACATTCCCACTCGATTTTATTTGTTTTTGCCCTTCACTTTATTTGGTTTTGTGCGCTGTCGCTTTGTTTGCATTGCAGCACTCGTGCCTACTTCGGTTGCCTGACGAAGGACCGTGTTGCGATTTCTTGCATTTTGACGTTTAGTACATTTTTGTTTTGCAGCTACTCGAGCTACATCCGCCTTGTGGAATACCGACCTTTTAAACATAAATTTTATTATTATGTAGAATGTAATTGTTATGAATAATAAAATTTAAAAGTGTCTTAAATGATGTTGCAGAAAAGCATTTTGGTAAATATATTTGACTTTAAAAAATTTTCAAAAAGGTTAAAGATGATATGATGAAGATCTGTTAAATTAATATTATTAAACAGGTCAGCAATATCAAATGTCATGATATCAGTGACATTGTTCATCGATAAGACTTTATCTATAAGTTGACAGCTATTTTTAAGGCAATAGAAATTTTTTGATTTACTAGTTAAGTCATAGATTTGTTTGAGAATATCAAGGAGAATTTTGTTAGCGTTATTATTGTAATAATTACAACCAACTGTGACTGTTCTAAATTTAATAGGAGTTTTGTGAAATTTAGGAATAAGAACAATATAAGGATATTTAAAACTATTAAATGAAAGTTTTAGTAATTTATAAAAGCAATGAATTTTTCGGTTATTAATTTTAATATCATTATTGGTAGGATGGAAATTAGGACTCGAAGATATGGATGAACTGAGTAAAGAAAGATAATAGTGTTTACAGATTATAATATATTTATTTATTTATTAAAAACTTCATTTTCAATAATAATAATTTTTAACTGTCAATAATATTATAAATAATCTATAATAGTTTATATATATATATAATATTTGGTACTTATTTTAAGTTTCACAAATCAAATAGTTAAAAACTGAGTAAAGAAAGATTTACAGATTATAGCATAATTATTAGGAGATTTATTTACATAAGTAATAACAAAGTTTTGTTGCAATTCTTTAATAGAGTTAATGAGATGTCGATGTTGAATTAATTCAGCTTTAAATTTTGAAATCACTAAAAATTTCCATTGATTAAAAAATTCAATAGGTTTTATTATAAGAGATGGAGAGTTTATGAATAAACAAATCAATATCATATGATAACTGTCCGTAGTAGAATCTGTGAAATATTAGTTTTCTAAGGGAGTCGATATTTAGTACCGTAATCCATAAATTTTAGCCATTTAGAGTCATTAATAATATTAAGATCAACCAGTGATTATATGTCCATGGTCCCTTATCAACATATTTTACATAAGAGGGATCATCACAACTACAAGTCACATCAGAAGATAAATTAGACTTAGAGACTGACACTGAATTATAGTTAAAAAACAGGCGACCAAGTGTAATAGGATATTTAAAAGTGCGAGAAATATGTATGTCTTTATTAGGAAACATGCAAGATTTATCATTAAGAATGGATGAACTGTTAATGCTATTAAATATTTGATTAGAAAAATGTATAATAAGCTGTGAATTAGATTGGATTTTGTGAGTTTTTTTTTTTTTGGAAATATTTAAATTGAAGTGTTTTAGTCTGTATAATAGTATATCATAGAAAATATCAGAAAAATGTTGATTATAACATTGGTTTTTGAAGACATTTAAGTAAATGGTCAAACGCTTTTTTTTTTTTACTTCCTTATACAAAGTATAAGGAAGTATAGTAATCCCGATTTGCGAAATGGATTTTGTATTTCACATTGCTCGAAAACGAATGATCGCTGAATGTTGCTAATTTATACGTGTGACTTTCATGATGTCTAGTTGCACACCTGCAAGTGTCATCTTAACACGAGCTCTCGTTTTAGAGATATAAGGGATTTTACACGATTTTTCGTGACGTCTGTATGTGTGTGTGTGTGTCTGTGTGTGGGTATGTCCCATAACTCAAAAACGGTTGGACGTAGAAAGTTGCGAATTGGTACATAGGTTTGTTATAACATCTAGTTGTGCATTCACTTTTTGGACTTTCTATGATTTTCCGGTTTGGAGATATTTAGGAAAATTAGGTTCATAATGACAAAAATTTGGCCATAATGTATCAAAAAACGGTAATAACTCAAAAACGGTTTAGACAAATCTTGCAATTTAACTGACTTTCCGATTAGCTAGACATTTGAAACTTTCAGAAAAGCTCAGAACACGTTGACAATGCATTTTTTTAATATTTTTAGCCAACTGTTTCCGATACCTGCTGCCTTCAGCAGCGTTTATGCGATTCAACAGAAAATTTATTTAACTAACTTCCCGACTAGCTAGACATTTGAAACTTTCAGATTAGATCAGAACACGGTGAAAATGCATTTTTTAAATACTTTTAGCCAACTGTATAGGGTCCCTGCTGCCTTCGGCAGCGTTACCAGTTCAAATCTTGGAATCGATTTGTAACTAACTTCCCGACTAGCTAGACATTTAAAACTTCCGGAAAAGCTCAAAATACGGTGACAATGCATTTTTAAAATATTTTTGGCCAATTGTTTCGGGTCACTGCTGCCTTCGGCGGCATTTACATGGTTCAACAGAAAATTTATTTAACTAACTTCCCGACTAGCTAGACATTTGAAACATTCAGAATAGTTCAGAACACGGTGAATATGCATCTTTTTAATACTTTTAGCCAACTGTTTCAGGTCCCTGCTGCCTTCGGCAGCGTTTATATGGTCCAACAAAAAAATTATTTAACTAACTTCCCGACTAGGTAGACATTTGAAACTTTCAGAACATGGTAAAATTCCTTTTTTTAATACTTTTAGGCAATTTTTTCGGGTCCCTGCTGCCTTCGTCAGCGTTACCAGTACAAATCTTGCAATCGGTTTTTAGCTAACTTTCAGAAAACTCAGAACACGGTGATAATTCATTTTTTAAAAATATTTTTAGCCAACTGTTTCGGGTCCAATGTCAATGTTTTTTAACATTATGTATATTTCTAAAAGTGTATAAGGAAGTCATGTGGTGCCCACATCAGATTTTTTTTTTGATAGCAAATAAAAACTTTCTAATGTTAAGCCAATCATAATTGTTAAGATAATTTGACTGTAAAGCAAGTATATTCTTAACAATGAGATTTTTTGATATTAAACATTCATTAGAATTAGTAGATTTATCACCTCGTTTAGAACGAGAAGTTTTCTGGTTGACACAATGATTAAGAACAGAGTAAACAGGGGAATAATCATGAAGGGAATTTATGTTAGTATAAACCTTGACGACCCTATTAAAATATTCATGATTCAGACCATATGGATAAATTGTATTAAAATATTTCATGTAGTGAGATTCATAGAAAAGGCGTTCACTTTTATTATTTTGAATCCGAAGAATTTCAATAGTACATGAGCAGAAATTGTGTAAATTAAAATGTCTTAACTCAATAGTTGATTTACTAGTAAGGACAGTTCATGATAAATTTTTGAGTCTGAGCGATGTTGGTTAATTATAATATGTAAAAGGGTAGAAGTTTCACCAATATACTGCATTTTACCCATACCACAACTTAATTTCAGGTATATGACATTATATACCTGACAAAAAGGAACCAATTTTAAATCATCATAAATTTGGGACTGTAATGCATTAGGGCAAGTTTCGCAACGAAAAGATTCACATTTTCTAAACTTAAGATTGGAAGGAGGCTTAAATTGCACTTAATCTCTTGTCAAATTAGAATTAACGATATATTTTACAAGTGAATGAAATCCTTGTCTTTCATGTATGTCTTTTATTAAAAAACTGTGACCTGTTATCGTTGATAGTAAGTCAATATAATTATAATCTGGTAGTAAATCTTCGTATTCATTCATTTTGCCTGAAAGGCAACGAATAAATTTCACAGTAAACATGAAACGATTGTGCAGTTCTATAGATTATTAGTCGATTTGGTGTGGCAGGGAGGAATTCTATTGTGGGATTAATTTACATACTTGATGCTTTGATAAGTATTATCACAAATATTTATACTATCTCATTGAGAAATATTGATTCTTTTGATATTTTATATAAATTCTGCCTTTCTTTTAATGACTCCCAACATTGTTTTGGTCCTATTTAGAGTAAAATTAGGAAAACTTTGGGATTTTATTTTTATTATATGGAATGCTTAAATTTTGTATATTGAAATTTCATGAAATTTATCCCTCCTCCCTCCAACCAAAAGATAGTTGATTAAAGCAGGGGGTTTTAAACCGGTTAAGAGCAATGCGAAACATTAAAGCAAGGGTGTTTTAAACTTTATGCCGTGAGAAGATTTTAGTTGCACATCATCCGTCAAATTTTGACGGGTATTAACTAGTAAGGAACTAAAATCATTAAGGAATGATAGCTTTATCTTGAATATTATTATTTTTCTTTCTTCTCTAATTATTTTATCATTGCAAATCAATGCATTGTTCAGTTGTGTTGTTCAATTTCCTGTTAAATTATCCTTTATTTGTTTGAAACCATGGACAACATTTTACTTTTTGTAGCCGAGAAATTAAGGCTATTCTCGTTAGGAAACTAATACAAATGAAATAATTATTAAGGTTCGTGAACGGAGAATCTCAGATGGTTTTGGTTCTCTCGTCCTTCCTCCCCGTATGTAGGTCTAGGTACGAGTCGCAAAATGAGCCGTATAGAACGCGGCTGTCGTGTAATGGAAAAATATCAATCTGTGAAATTTCACTTTTTTGTATAACTACCCTATATCTGTTCCATGCAGGCGTGTCCAGTCTCCGGAAAGGAGGCGACGCCCGCATGGTGGTGCTGACCATCGTCTTCTTCCTCTTGTTGTCCACCTTGTGTGCCGTGATGGGCGCCGCGGCCGGCCACCTCGTCCACCCGGGGCAGAAGATCACGACCGAGATCGTCTCTCAAGAAAGGAGGATGTCCGGCAGGAAAGGACTCATCCTGGAATCCATGCTTGATGTACTGTGGTAGGTTTGAATAAACACCATAAAATGCAATAAACTCGCAACAATTGTTTCGGGTCGAAAAAACACACGACCCTTCATCAGGAGAATAAAGTAAGCACGTTGCCGCTTTAACTGCAGCACTCGTGCTTACTTTATTCGCCTGATGAAGGGTCGTGTGTTTTTTAGACCCGAAACAATTGTTGCGAGTTTATTGCATTTTATGGTGTTTATTCAAAGTTTGTAAGTAATATTTTTTTACAACGACAGTTTTGTGGTGTTTTTTTATTAAATTACTGTGGTAGGTATTTATAATTGTAGTACCTATTAATTTAATAATTATTAATGTATCTAAATTAAATTACTTTCTTAAAAAAAACAATTATCGATAAAAGAAATTCAGGCACAAAATTTCTAATAGATTCATAAAATGTTTTTAAAAAAATTTCGAAAATTCTGATGGCCTATTGATGTCGATTCCTACCAAATCCCTTTTCGTTAAAAGAGCACCTGTAAAAAAATGCCTGCCTGCCAATAATACGGTTATCCAATAGGTTTTGTTGCTTTAAAATTCTGTTATTATGAGCAGTGGAGGATATCTCACTGAATTTTAGTTTCTTTCAGGAATGCTGTTCCTAGCAACATCATCGAATCGACCTTCTCAAAGGTGAGTGAGTATTTGTCTTTCCAATGTCTCATAAATTAAGGTAGTATTAACTGATATTAATGCACTAAAATAAACGGATAAAAAGCTGACAATCAATTCTACGAACATTATTTTCCCCTCATCCAAGTTTTGAAGCGTTTAATGTTCACTCCGTGTTTTCTTTTGATAACCAGCTATGAACTCATTTGAAAAATGACTCGCAGAATCATAAATAGGGTAAAAAGAAAAAAAAATGTAGAATTCGTCATTTTCGAGCCATTTTTGGTTTCCCAGTGAACGGTATCGACCTATTGCACTCCTTTTTAAGTAAACCAATACAAAAAATTGCCTTACAATGCAAGTGATTATTTTAGATTTGTTTTTACTTGAAATTGGGTATATTTCAACTCATATCTCAATGAATAGAAAAAAATATATATATTCATAAAATTATATTAATCAAATGAAATGTAAAATATTGAGTAATTATTTATCCATAACTTATAAGAGAGAATATATACACCCATGCTCGTTCTTTTCAGCCACCTACACAGAAAATGGCCGCTTTCTATACTTTTGTCAATCGTGCCCTTAACACTGGTTCTGATTCTGAATCCCTACACACATCTGAAAGTAGTTGCCGTTGGCAGAGGCTACAACCCTTCCGCTATTGATAAAGCTCTTTTTAAACTACAATAGTCCCACACTGGATGCCATAAGTCCTCTTTCAGTATCAGTCTAGTTTTGCCATAAGTCCTCAAGCAACATGACTTTAAAGTGATTTTCTCACCCACAAACAAATGACCCCTTTCTATGTCAAAGGATATACAGGGTGATTGTAATTTAAGTTACGATTTCAAAGCGCTATCATTTTAAAACTACCCATCAGAGCGATTTCTTATTTTACCACAGCCATCGTGAGGCAATGGAATTATGTTTGTCAAAAGGAAAAAAAAAAAAAAAAAAGTTGCACTCCGGGAGTGCCGACAGAAGTGAAAACGTAAACAATTACGTGTGTATTTCTTGAATCGTCAGGAAATATTTTATTGTGCAGGAAATACTTTTAAATGAAGTGTTTTTTTATTCATTAATGTAAACTACTACTACAAAAATTATATTATAATTTCTTTTAATGCGCTAACGGCAATAGAGACAGTGTCCGGAGATGAGAGATGTCGTGTAGAGCCGCACCAGATTGTAAAAACGTGAGAAAAATGGCGGCTTTGGCCTTTCTCACTGCTTTGTGAGGTCTAACTGCAACGTTTCCGGCTGCAATCTTTAAGAGACGGTGTCCGGAGATGAGAGAAGTCGTGTGGAGCCGCACCAGATTGTAAAAACGTGAGAAAAATGGCGGCTTTGGCCTTTCTCACGGTTTTGTGAGGTCTAACTGCAATACAGACAGTGTCCGGAGATGAGAGAAGTCGTATAGAGCCGCACCAAATTGTAAAAACGTGAGAAAAAAGGCGGCTTTGGCCTTTATCACGGTTTTGTGAGGTCTAACTGCAATAGAGACAGTGCTCGGAGATGAGAGAAGTCGTGTAGAGCCGCACCAGATTTTAAAACTATATGCAGTATATAATTATTAACACTTCACATTAGCAAGTTAATTATATGATACATTATTTGTATCATACAAGGATGGAAAGCGTCAGCTGACGATGATGTGAGTTCAATGATTTTTGTTCACCCAAAAGTTTTCACTTCAAATGGAAAGCGTCAGCTGACGATGACGCGATTTCAAAGATTTTTCTTCACCCAAAAGTGCTCAACGCGCCTAAAGAAGTTTTCACTTCAAAAAAAGTTCCAAAATGTGCCGTTGTTTCGTGAAGCTCCTCTTTTTCTCTTTTCTTTATTTCCGCTGTAAACACGTATTCTTGTCTTTTTGCTAAAAAAATTGTAGTAAACCCTTGAAGTCTATTATTTTGTTTCCTGATATTCCATTGTGTTACTAACAACACTCCTGTGTTGAATGAGTCCATTTAGGCATTTCCCCTGACAGCGCCCTCTATAGGAACATGTTGGAACTACTTTTTCCCTCCCCCCCCCCAAACAAAATTTCATTGCCTGACGATGGCTCTGGTAAAATATCCTATGGCGGGTCGTTTTAAAATGATAGTGTTTTGAAATCGTACCTTTAATTATAATCCCCTGTACTCAACTCTTGGGGTATTTACAGTATTCCTTGTCAATATAGACAATCCTTTATTGGTGAAACAAAACGTTTCCTTAAAGAACGCATAGATTAAATTAATAAACAAATCGGCCATTGCTTACGTGTAGGTCCAATCGTTCTCTCGGTTTCATTTTGTTCGTGTCGGGTCGTGAAGAACAACACTCTCGATCCCATTCTTCTTGTTAGCAGTGGAATTCTGTTAAAGTGAGTATTATTCTGGTTTTCAAATCTATAATGGTCAAATTAGTCATATCATTTTTAATTTCTCATATAGGGTAGAGAAAGTACTGTTTTTCGGTCAAATTTTCGAAACTGAGTTTTTGTTATATCGACGCGTTTTAAGGTCCCTTGAATCCGAAAATCATGTTTTTAGCTGTTGGTCTGTATGTGTCTGTGCGTTTGTATCTCAAGAACAAATAACAGCAGAAAGTTTAAACTCGGTATCCTAAAACTGCATTATTATAAGGATGCTACAATAAACTGTTCGTTGAGATCAAGATAATAGTTCGTGTACAGGGACACCCAAGATAATTCGAATACATTACGTCTATGGGGGAAATTGCAGGCAAGTAGGGTTTTAATATTTATAGGTAGCATTAAACGCACGCCACCAGAGTTCTGTTATCATAGAAACGCATATTTTCTGTAAAAAGGAAACTCATCCTTTCGCTCTGTACGGGACGCGTATCTCCGAAATGTTGGCGCATACAGAACAAATTCACAATTTTTCGCCAGAGAATGCGATTTTCGCCAAATCTGGAAGTGCAAAGAGAAACTTTACGCCGCTTAACCTATATAAATAAACATCCGGCGTTTTTCTTTCTTTCTTTTTCTTTTATTATTTTTTTTTCTGATGATGATTAATGTAGGATTTAAATCGCAAAACGAAACATATCTTGAAATTAAGAAATAGTTTTCTGAATAGAGAAGTAGATAATAATAATGGTAATTAATATATTAGCATTGAGATCCGATTTCATGTATAAGGCCAAAAAGTTTGTAAAAATTGTTCAAACAAATTACAAATTCTTAGTAAAATGCATGAAGAATGTTCGTAAGTCCAAATCAGTAGTACGCCATTTTACATTTCAACTATTTTTATTATCATTTTGTATTTAATTTTTTTAAAATGTACGACTTTATAAAATATTTCTCTTACGATGCAGTGCTTGAATTTTCATAAATTATCACCTTATATTTATCTATTATGTATTTTTAAAGAACATCTTAATCATAATAAAATAGATATTTCGTGTTAAATTTTATGGTCGAAATTCATAAAATTTTCTACGTATAATTTCCTCCTCGGACATGTCCATTTCTCATTCTTTACCCCCCCCCCCCAACCCCAACATACAAAGTTATAAAATAAAACGTTAAACATTTTATTAATGCTATTCTATTTGTTTTTCAGTCATCATAAACAATCTAACTTAATATGTTATACAAATCAAAGTAATAATGATGCGCATAACCATTCTCATCCTATATTTATTGTTACTAATTTCTATCGAGAGCGAAATGTATTCATATTAAAAGGAATGAGTATGATAGAACGCTCAACACAGTCGCAGACTGAAATGCCGCACCTCATAGGCTACCCTCTATCCGATTCGATACATTTGACTTATCGTAATTAAATGACTAATTTTATTAGGATTGTTTTCGTATATTAATTTCCAACACAACTGATCCCCATACTGCAAGTTCGTGGGAAGTATTGGCCTAATTTGTCAAATGAAGGAAACACAATTTTTAATTACTAAAGTTTCAAATTAAAATGTTCATATTTAATGAAGTGTATTAAAAAATATATTTTAAAATATTAGTCTGACATGTTTACGACAAAATATTGGCACAATGGACGTTTAAACGAAATTTTGCTCTATTTTGCCATGTTAAAAAGAAAACGTAGATTTTGAATAACATGCGAAGTTTACAACTTATATTGTTCCAAAGCAATATTGTCCTTATCAATAACATAAGTGATATTTAAAAACTGATGCACCCATTTTACAAACTCAATATCTATAATGCACACAGGCAAGTCACATAAACCAACCACTAAAAACATAATTTTTGGATTCAGGAAACCTCAAAACATATAAATGTAACAAAAATTCAATTTCGAAAACTTGACCCGAAAACAATATTTTCGCGACCTTTTACGGATAAGATAAAGTAAATTAGAATAAGAGAATAATTTTAAATTAATTAAACTTTAATTGCATTTATTACATTGATTTTTATTTATAAAAAGAAATGCTTTCATTTAATTTGGGGTAGCCCTGAATATTCACTATATATTTTACAAACACAATATAGTGTACTAATTTAGCACAGAATTTAAAACACATAGCACAACATGAAATGACCTTTCAGCAATTCCATTGTATGAATGTATCTGAATTCTTTTGTGGGGTTCTGTGTAAACTTCTAATAAAGGATATACATTCTACATTGTATACGAAACATTCTTTCATGCACATAAAATATAAGTTCAATTTATTTTATTTTGTTTCATCCAAAAATATTAAATTGTATTTACCAGAAAATTCACACATGGACTTAATGAATTTGAATTCTTTTCTTAGTCACTGTACACGAATTACTTAATATTTCATCCGAGTCCCAATATCTATTCTTGAGGTATGGTGATAACAAACACACAGACACATTCAGGCAACCGCTAAAAACCTAATTTTTTGTTTCAGGATATTTAAGCAAATGTAGCAAAAACTCAATTTCGAAAATCTGAATCAAAAATAAAACTTTTCTTACAATATATGGGTAAAATAAACTAAATAATGATCATAATAATGATAATCTGGTGTGTCACTCACACGACTTTCTTTTTTACCCTGCATTTCAATATTATAATGACAGATTGCACATTAAATCTTAAGATCAATAGCGTAAGAATGTAAAGTTTAATGTACTTTTCAAATAATCTAAAATAGGTTTAGAAACAATTTTATTTGACGAAGAGAAAGTAAATAATAATAATAATAATAAAAAATAATGTAACAGAATAAAATAAAATAAAATAAATGTATTTCAAGGATAATTTTAAAAGCTTTAAAATCATAATATTACAAATATACTTCTTCATTAATCTTGATAAAATAAATTTAAAGGGTTTTCTAATAAATTTTGGTATTAAATTATATTATCTAAAAATAACGATACAAAGACGCCATTGACACATTTTTAACAATTATGATTCAGAGAGCCTCAAAACGTGTATATATAACAAAAATTCAATTTCGAAAATTTGACCCCAAAACAATACTTTCTCTACCATATATGTTGGTAAGAGAAAGTAAAATAAATAAATAAATGTATTTCAAGAACAATTTTAAAAGCTTTAAAATTAGAATATTACAATTTTATTTCTTCATTAATCTTGCTAAATTAAATTTAAAGGGTGGAGGATTTCTAATAAATTTTTGCATTAAATATATTATTTAAGAATTACGATACTAAAACTCCATTGACACATTTTTAATAGTTTATTCTCTTGGGGAAAAAAAAAGATTGCTCGAATCGTGAATAAGTGGAAAGAAGGGTTGCTTTGCGGCAGAGAGTGTTTTGGCGCGAGCTACAAAAATTCGCCAGGTTCGCCTGTAAGCGCCAACATTTCGGAGATACGCGTACGGGACAAAAAATTATCCGAAAAATAGTTTTGGGCAGAAAAGAGTCATGTCCTGGTCATGACTACTTTCTGTTCTCAATGAAATGGAAGTGGCGGATCATTCGGGTTTTTCTCTGACTGACGGAACTGTCTTCTATCTAAAAGTTACGCCCCAGATGTTCAACAACAGATGACCAACGTGAGCTCAAAGTTTAATTGATAATACATCCTATTCTTCTTCAGCAACAGCGCCTACAAGTATGAAAAACAGCTTTTTTGAATGTGAGGAACATTAGCAGAAAACAAGGCGAACGAATTGCAAACTGACTGACAAAGGGTGAATCATTAAATCATTTAAGAGGTATGACCTAGAGTGTGAATGTCATGACTCTGAAGCCTGTGCTTTGATTCATGAGAATTCATGTGCTTTGATTCATCAGCCCTTCCCTTTAAAATAGTTGCAATATTCTTCAAAGTTCACGAAGTACCTAGCGTCAAACCTCACAATCAAAACCATTGACTACCTATATTAGAATATTTCACGGACCAGTAACCTAATTGTTCCCTAACATCATAATTGCCCATTGCGCAGCACTAGTGCGACATAAAACCCATCCATTGACCCCGAACATCCCATTCCCACCAAATCACCAATTCATTCCACAAACCAACATTCTACTTCCACCAAAGCAGGTTTCCTCCACCTTCCCCTGTTACAGAATTTTTACGTTGCTAGTTGAAAAGAAAGCGATTATCGCCAAAAGAAGGCGCCCACTCACCCAAAAAACGTATCGAAGTGTACGAAAGTTTCCTCCACAGCCAGTATTGGGAATCCGTCCCCTACTTGCTATCAGTGCTAAATGGTTCAATCTAGGCATGATTTATTTTTGAAAATCTATCCACATCTTCAAGGGAAAGTGAAGTATCACTTCAACTGGAACTACTTCAGTAAGAATTTTTCATTGGGCTTCAAGAGGCCTCCCCAGGACATGTGTGCCACAAGTGAAGAGCTAAACAATAAAATTAAGCGTCAGTAATTAAATAAAACTGCAAAAGAAATTGCCGTGGTCGAATTTATCGTACACAAAAGAAGAAGCGACTCCTTAAAGAAACTGTTGCTTCTTCCCAAACTGAAGGCAGCAAGATTTTAAAACTGTGTTTTCACTTCATGACGTTTTTTGATTTGCCCAAGATACCCGCTCAGGATCTTTATTACTACCGATAACTCGGTGTCAACAACTTCAATATTCATAATTCGCGTGAAAGTACTATGACAAGTTATGCTTATCAGGAGGGCGTTTCAAAAAACAAAGTATCTTTTTTTCCAATGAGAAGTCATTCCTACCTACCTCGCGAGCGAAAATTTGGATTAATGAAGAGAAAATTTGAAAAATATGGATAGGATGCGTACTCCCGACGAGTACAGTGGCAAATGCTTCAACACTGTAAAAAATAGGTTCTTAAAAATAAGTATATACTGTCTCAAAATAGCCCCGAAACAATATATACTTAAATTTGAAAATCCATGTACTCATTTTTGAGTACATTGACGTGTCAAACATGGTGATATTGGGATTATTATGGGTCAACCCCATTTTTGAGCATGTCAATAGACTCAAAAATGAGTACATGGGTTTTCAAATTTAAGTATATATTGTTTCGGGGCTATTTTGAGACAGTATATACTTATTTTTAAGAACCTATTTTTTATAGTGAAACATAGCTGGCAAAAGTGATTATAGTCAATTCTTGAATGGTTCTTGACTATCGGCACTTAATTTCCCACTTACTATGTCAGTAGTACCACGTCACTTTATTTAAAAAAATTTGCTCATCAAAGTCAGGAAAGAAAGTTTCATTTATTTCTATAATTCTTCCAAAAATCCCGGTACTATTGTAACGTCTGAGTTTATCGGTAGATTCATCCTCAATCATTTTTGTTTCAGAAAGCATAATGATTCTCACCCTCTCATAATGCCGAGCACACGTTCTAACTGAGAAAAATCCTCTTAATATCAATCAAATCAAAAACTTTCAAAGTCTAAAACACAATTCATTGCGGAAGGGAAATGACGCGCATTTTGGATGGAATTTTACGAATGGCCCATTCATTCAAAATTATACCAACCGTGGTAATTAAGTGTAATTTAGTGTATAAAGCAGATTTTCAATTAAGAGATTGGAAGTAACGCATTGATTTTTGAGAATTACATGAAGAGAAAGGGTCCAGGTCCAGGTCCACAGTGCAAAAATGATCGTCATGGCTGTATGTATTATTGAATTTTGATTAAAATGTGGTATTTGTGGTAGAGATAGTAATAAAGATGCTGTGTCATTTTTTCGAAATTTTAGATTCACACAAAATTTGTAAAAACAGTCTTTTTGTGTCTCCTGTAAAATTAGGTTTTTGTGAGATGTCTCGTATCCGCAATCAATGATTCACTTGACAAGTTCGGCTGTAAAATTTGGCGAACAAATTTTACAGTTGACAAAATCCCTATCTCAATTTTAAACGGAATTAATTAGATTTAAACATATATATATATATACAAATTAAATTTCGCTCAAGAGGACATCATTCGCACTTCAGTTAATTCCATTCCATCTGCGTTTGTCATGATTATAGTTCTTAAACAATCAATGTATATAATGCTGTTTTCATGACATTTTGCGTTCGACTAATATTTTAGAGCATTTTTTTCACGACTATCAAAATTGATTTTTTTTTTTTTTTTTTTTTTTAATTAATATTTTTACTTTGAATCTCAAAATTGCGAAAAATGCTTAGTTTTATTTTCTGGGTTTTTTGAAACTCAAAAATAAAATATTAGAAGGTTAAAAAAATCAATTTTTGGAAAATAAGAATAAGCCTTTTGAAGTTTTTAAGTATGAATTCAGAAAATTAATTCTCATAATAAATTTCCCACATATAATAACATGGAGCAATAAATAGAGTGCCCTCTTCCCTTACCGTCACTGGAAGCCCAAGCCAATGTTATTCTATGGGAAATTTTCTTTACTTATAACTCGTTAACTAATGCATATTTTTAAATTCTGTTTTCACATTCAGAAAATTCACAACTGTTAAATGGACGGACTTTTTTTCAAAACGGATTTTTTTTTTTTTTATCTGTACATATAATAAAATAAGAGGTTTGTGTTTGTGTATGTGTGTGTGTACGTATGTCCGGAGCATTTTAGGAAAACGGCTGATCGCAGAACTACACAAATTTGCATGGAGATTCGCAATGACCTCTCCTGATGCACCTCGAAGCCCGATTTTCGAATTTTTGATTAGTTTTCTTTTAATAAAAAGTTTTTTTTATTTTTTTTTTTTTTTTTTAATTGAATTTTGCCATGGTGTTTTCGTGTCCCGCTAAAAAACAAGGCGTTTCCATCTGAAAGTAAATGTGAGACGTTCCTTATATTGGTCAATGGCTCGGTCGGTTAAAGCGTCAAGTTGTTAATGCGATGGTTGTGGGTTCGATACTCGGTGGCGGATGTGTTCCTTTTTTTGCAGATAATTGAATTTCTTAGGATACTGTGTAGACACACAGTATCCTAAGAAATTCTGATTAGATTTTTTTAAAAGCTTTCTTTTAGTTACTAAAACGCACAAAATAAAAATTTAAGTGAAAAAAAAAAAAGCACTGGAGCCCTAAAAACCAGAAAATAAATATTTATTCTTGAAGAGATATGGCTATAAAAAAAAATCAATAAGTAAATCAATAAGTAAATTTTAAAGAAAAATATAGATGTTTTACTTTTGCAAGAGATGAAATATTTTAACTAATCAAAATATTTTTAAAAGCATTCGAGATTCTTTTTATATTTGTTAGATTTTTTATTTTTTATAAATTAATTAAAATATGAAAATAATTTCCTTATAATAGCTTGAAAATTAGCCATTTAAATATTAGTTTTAAATTTAATTGTTGCCGAAAAAGTTTTCCAGTTCATTCTTTTCGACAAAAAAAAAGAAATATATTTTCACGCGAATAATGAAATTTTGCTACTAAATAATGAAACTAAAATATTTAATAGATGTTGAGATACAGTCATTTTTGAAATCGTAGTTCCCAAATCTACCTTTCGCCGATAAATACCCAAATTGAAGTACCCAGAAAAGACCTTTCTACAAGCAGTGGTAACCTGGACCCGATGCAGTGCGAGAGGAAAAAAACCTGCCGTAGGCAGCAGGTACCCGAAGCAAGGTTTAGGGCGATTTCAATGTAGTTCTTTTTTTTTTTTTTGAGTTTTTATTTATAATGTGATATAAAAATAAACAGTGATTCAATTCTTTAGAAAAATCATTTAAATATAGTGACCAGCGAAGCGGGCGTAGCCTGCTAGTTTTTAATATTTTATTTTGAAAAATTAAAAAAAAAAAAAAAAAAAAAAAAAAAAACTGTTTTTAAAAAAGGTCCGTCAATAAAACAGTTGTGAATGTTCTGAATGTGAAACACAGAATTTAAAAATATGTATTAGTTAATGAGTTACAAGTAAAGAAAATTTCCGATAGAATAACACTGGCTTGAGTTTCCGGCGACGGCAAGTGAAGAAGGCCCTTAATCAAGGAAGTCACGTGGAATTTATTTTTATAATGGAGAAAAGACTGTTACAATTTTTTGTTGCTTCCTAGTGGGACTCCAATGGAGTTGTTTCTTTTGCAGGAGTACACCCACGTGGATGTGTTGAACGAGACCAACGGATCTGTCATCTACAAGAAGCAGGTCCAACAGACCAGGGGAGTCAATTTCATGGGTAAGTGACTCACTTACATTTCACGCGTGAGAAATATATAATGAGTGTGCAATCTGAATATCATCTGCAATTAGTGATGCCAGGTGGTCGAAAATTATTTCCCCAAACAGGTCTTCAATTTTCCCCAAATCAGGGTTTTATTTCGAAAAAATCACCAACTTGATTTCTACTAAAAAGGGAAATTACAAAATTTTTCAAAAAAAAAAAAAAAAAATCAAGCAGATTTAAGTGGATTTAAGCTCAGATTTTTCCCCAAATGAAGGCAATTTTTGAAAAAAAAAAAAAAACCCCAAATAACAATAAAACTATTGAAAATCCCTGGTCGTAAGGATAAATCCATTGTCAACATTGACAGAAAGTTGAACTCCCCACATTTGTCCCCAAAAATTTTAGAATTCCCCAAAAAAGTCCCCACAAACATTTCGTCCCCAAAATTGTCCCCAGAAGCCTCAAAAATCCCCAAAATGAGGACAAAATCCCCAATCTGGCATCACTGAATGAGTGTGCAATCTGAATATCATCTGCAATCTTGATGACTCATTAAGGGAAAGAAAATTGTCAGTCAATCAGACTGAATCTGCGCTGTTCTGTTTTTGACTTTGTTTTACGATCAGCGTTGCTTTATAATATTTGCATGTTTGCACGGTGACCGTGACGAACACGTTTCCAAACTCCCTTTTCACATATTTTGTTATATATTACTCCTTTATCGAAGAGAAGCTGCAGTCTGACTGTTGCCACACAGTGGCGGTTACATCTTATTATCTTATAGTTAAGTTTCACAGTTAAGCATACTTGATACAGTCATAATTACAGTTACATATAGATATACAGTTATAGTCATGGTTACATATATAACATCTCCCCTCTTACAAAGAATGACACACAAAAATGTTATTAAAATATTTACAATATGCATGAAAGAACGAAGGTACAAATATAAACAAACTAACACACAAGAACAATTATTTTGTTACAAAAAACAATTATTTAGTTACTACCCCATACCTGTTAGGGGGCTTAATAATACGACCCTATTTGGTAATGTATTATTTAGAGTCCAACTTCTTTTTCGAACTATCTTTTAGTTAAGTTTTACAGTTAAGCATACTTGCTACAGTTATAATTACAGTTTCATATAGATATACAGTTATAGTCATGGTTAACATATTTGACATGACTTGAATGCGTCCTCTGTCAACTCCGACGATAATTCATCCAAAGAAAGACAGGAAGCTTTTCGACTCTATTCGCAGAACTCCCTATCTGCGCATTCATAAATTTAAAGATTTTGGTCGATATTCTCCAAATTATTCGTAGTCACTTCCACGGAACCCGAAGATAATCGTGCTTAATCGTAAATTAAGCTTACTAAAAATTACAATGAATAATCTATGAGTGTGCTTGAAAAATGGCAATCCTCTTACAAATTCTAACTGCAGTTTCCAACTACCAACAGCATTTAGGACCTTGAAATTTTATTTTTCCGACTGAGTGAAAATAATGCCTGGACCGGGAGTCAAACCCCGGATCTTTGACTTACAAGGTCAAGGCTCTACCAATTGAGCTATCCAGGCCGACAAACCGGTCGGCATTACTCACTCAGACAACCTTTAGGCAGAAAACATCTGGTCTATCATTTAGATAGCTCAACAGAAATAAGCCGCAGGTAATGGAAAACACCATTAAACAATGTAGGTCAAGGCTCTACCCATTGAGCTATCCAGGCCGACAAACCGGTCGGCATTACTCACTTTCTGCCTAAAGGTTGTCTGAGTGAGTAATGCCGACCGGTTTGTCGGCCTGGATAGCTCAATGGGTAGAGCCTTGACCTTGTAAGTCAAAGATTCGGACTTCGACTCCCGGTCCAGGCATTATTTTCGCTCAGTCGGAAAAATAAAATTTCAAAATATGATTTTCTTCCAATCACTTGATTGTGTAATTTTAATAAAAATTTAGGACCTTTGTCCACTTTAATGAATTTGCATATTGCTAAACTATCTCTCACACTTCCTTCCCCCAACATTAATAAAGTTTGTTGGAAAAGGCTTCTTTTTTTTTCAATTTCAGGCCTCCTGACCTTCAGCATCCTGTTCGGCTCCGCTTTGGCGATGTTGGGAGACAAGGGCCACTCACTACACCAGGTGATCGAGCAGCTCAACGCCGTCGTCATGGTCATGCTCGGATACATACTCAAGTGAGTGGCTATCCATGATTATTTTACTTTCCCTTTCTCACAAAATTTCCTCTCTCATATCGTATGAAAAGAAATAAAAAAAATTACTCATAATTTTTTAGATGAAATGTCGGTAAGCAATTCGGTGGTTAAACGTTAAAAATTTTGAATCCGTACGTTCGAACGACGCAAACCCATCAAGCTGCAGAGCCATTGAGTCAGTGCATTTGCAATGCCAAGGGTTACGAAATTCCCATTAAAATTTTAAAATCATTCAAAGTACCTACATTTCATCTGGAAGGTCGATGAGAAACCATCGTTCTGCAAGCGGCATCGGCGATGAATTTTATAGATTTGTTAGAGCACGGAGAACAAGGAAGCCTTGGCCCACTGAACTAAGGCCCCTGTTATAAAGGGTAATCGAATTGCATAATAAAACACAACTAATTTAACTAAACTAAAAAAGGTAATAAACACTACAACAAATTTCACTGAATAAATGCTTTTTCTAATCCCCAAGATGCTATCGTTTCCAATCAGCAATAACGTCGTTCCCTAACACACAACCTTCTTTTTTACTTTCTTCTATATTCAAAAGAAGAAAGTATTGGATTCGTAAAAATTTTCGACCTCGGGTTTTGGATGGATTGACACGATTTGAGAGCTGCAGAACACGATTTGACCACTTTTAGAAAATTTCTGTGTCAGTCAGTCTGTCTGTCTGTGTGTGTGTGTGTGTGTATGTGACAAAATTTTGTGGCAACTGTATCTCAGGAACTACTGCACAGAATCTCATACAAATTGGCATGTAGTTGCACCTTGACCTAAATGAGTGCCTATCCACTTTTGGTAAAAATTGTCTCACAGGTTGCGTTGCCATTCCGCTTTTTCTAAATTTTTAACAGGGTGATATAGGACAAAATTTTGTATAAATGTGCATAAAGACAATTATTTTTTAGTAATCATTATGAAATTTACAAGAATTATTTATAATCGAGATAGTCAACGAGTAAATTTTGAAGATGAGTATCTTTCGAAAGGTCTCGTCAATACCTTTAAAACGAATGGTTGAACTATAAATATGTGATAATTTAAAACAAAGTTATTGATTTTTTTTTCTTTTACCGAAAAAAAAAAACTGAAAAAAATCGTAATTTTTTTTTAAAATATTGTTACTGGGTGAATTTGTATAGGAAAATATAGAAGAAAGTCTTGTGGTGGCCACAACATACTAGTTTTTGTTTCTCTCTCTCTCTCTTGCCAATACAGAGGGTTCAGAAAGTATTGTTTTGGGGTCAATTTTCGAAAATAAGTTTTTGTTATACTTAAAACGTTTTGAGGTGCTAAGAATTTCAAACTCGGTTTTCTAAATCTGTATCGTATAGTGATACTACACTAATCTTTGTTGAGATCACGGAAAGGGTCCGTGTACAGGACCGTCTAAGAGAATTTAAATAGATTACACCTGTGAGCAAAATTTCTGGTGTAAGATTTTTATAAGCTGCCCTAAAAAAAAGGTTTTTTTTATATGCATACAAAAGCATGTTTTGTGTAGATTCTGGCATAGAAATCCTTCATTTACGAGGCTACCCAAAGTATTTAATAAAATTGGTTCTATGCTTGGAAATTACTGGAAGTTTATATCATTTTGTGTTAGGTGTTTGATATAAAACTAAATTAAAGTACACAATGGGATGTGCAAATATTTTTCAGACGATACACAAAATTAAGTTAAATGATCTTTTCTAATGTAATGGATGTGAGTTTTGTACTCTATCGACGAACGCTGCTCAGGAACGAAAATAAATTTTTCATATCCATACTATAATGAAAGAATTTTTTTTGTCTTCTACTTTTTAACTTTATACACACATATATAATATCACGTTTTGAGGTGCTTAAATACGAAAGTCCATCTTTTAGCCATTGATCTGTGTGTATACCTGTGATCACTGTAACTTAAAACAAATAACTGCAGAAAACTCAAATTTGGTATTTTGCGTTAGTTTGCCACTTAAAAAGTTTCGTCAAGATTGGGAAGTTTCAAAGCAAATGAATAACAGTCTCGAAACTTTTTTAAATATACATGTAAATGTAGGTACTATAAATGAACGGGAGATTATGGAAGGGGGTCGGTAGTCCCACCTTTCACATTGAATTGTATGTCAAGTAAAACTGCTCTTAAACCTATTTAAGATTACTTTTAGTTCCCCATCATACTATAGGTATGGGGAACTTAGGTAATCGTGAAAAATTTCGACCTCGGTTTTTTGACTTTTTTTACACGCTTTCAGGTGTGAGGAATCCGAAAATGACGAAATTTGTAGGGTGACTGTTAGTGTGTTAGTCTGTGTACACGATATCTCAAGAACAAATGATCGCAGAGAGGTCAGATCAGTTTTAAAATATTACTTTCGACACTGGCAAGAACCCTATTCATTTGCAACATTCGAATTAAAAAACTTCGTAAGTTATGAGAAATTTACGATTTTCTCAACGTGGGAGAATAGGACAAAAATTCACTTAAGCGTGCATTAAATGGAAACTTTTTACTGTAAAAATGTCAGACCCGTTTTAAAATATCAGTTTCGATGCCGGAATGAACATCATTAACTACAAATAGGCTACTTTGAAAATTTCGCAAGTTATTGGAAATTTACAAATTTCTTAACATGGCAGTATAGGGCAAAATTTCACATAAACGTCAATCTTAAGAGATATTTTCATCGTAAAGATGTCAGATCAGTTTTAAAACATCAGTTTCGATGCCGGAATGAACATCATTAACTACAAATAGTCTACTTTGAAAATTTCGCAAGTCACTGGAAATTTACGAATTTCTTAACAAGGCAGTATAAGACAAAATTTCACATAAACGTCAATCTTAAGGGTTATTTTCATCGTAAAGATGTCAAACCACTTTCGAAATATTATTTGGGATACCGGCATGAATATCATAGACTACGATTTTTCCAATTTAAAAAATTCATAAGTTATTTGGAATTTACGATTTACTTTACATGTCAGAATAAGGCAAAATGTAGCATAAACTTCCACTCTGCGGAACGTAAATACATTAGACAACTTCAAAATTAAGTTTACGATATTTGTTTGAACATGATTGAATACAAATATTCTAATAGGAAAATTTCGTAAATCATTCGTAATTTACGATTTTATCAACATTGCGGAAATGTAAATTTTTCATATAAATATGAATTTTGAGGATTGGAAATAGTAGCATGAAAACTAAACAACGGAATCGACCCTGATAAAATAAATGAATAGATTAGAATAAGTTAAATAGATCGAAGTGAACGGCGGATAGCCTATTAGGCGGGGATGTCATTCTGTCACTGTGTCAAGCTTTGGTCAAATTCATTTCTTTTAACATGATTATAATATGTCTCGCACTATAAATTTGTGAGAACATAAATAGGATGGGGAACTGAGCAGAGTCCACCTATGCCAACTAGTTTTAAACAGATTGAACTTTCTCATAATGTCTTTATAGTAATCCTCTGCAATCTGTCTTTATAGTATTGAAATTCAGGGTAAGAAAAAGTCGTGTGACTGACACACCGGATTATTCTTTAATGAAGGATAAATGATTGATATTTATGTTAGCTCGGAAACGTGTTTGCAAAGGTAGTCAAGTACGTACAGGGAATCCAAAAATCTTCAAGGAAAGCGTCTGAAAAATGCCGATGGGACGTTCTTCGAGATCCGGAACTCATGGGCGCATACCGAAAGGATTTCCTCGAAGAAATTTTTAAGAGAAAGTCTTCAATCGTCAACATGCGATACTACACCTGACTTCGGAGCTTCAGCCTCCAGGAGGTAAAAGGAATTGTTTTTTGTTCGGAATTCTGAGAATGTATAGGCAGTCTACAAATGGCCGTTTCCATACAGGATGGAAAATTTTTCCAGGTTGTGTGTGTGGGCCTTGCAGACCTCGAGTATTTCTTGTGCATGTATGCCTGTACCCCAATAAAGATGCGCAGCTGCTAAAACGCTTTCGATTCTGTTGCTACACTAGAAATGAACAACGTGCCTCTTGCCTTCTATCTTCACACTTTCGCGACCGCTGACGTGGAGTCGCGTCATTTGAAGATCTGCCCACTCTGCCAGTGGGCGTTTCTTTAAGCTGCATAAGTTACCTTATTTCTTAACAATATACCCAACATTCACATTTGTGTCATCAATGCACTATGGATACAAATATTTTGATTAGGCAGAGTATAACTGTAACGTCATATTCGTTTATATTATCAATACGAATAGAGAAATTCATTTAAAAGAATATATTGTAAAAGAATTACGCCCACAGGCGGAGTTTATGGTCAAAAAGACAAAAACTTGCGGTCGTGAAAGTGTTTAAACTGCGATAATCTGTCTCATTAAGGTTCCCTAGTGGTGAGATACCTTCCTTTCTCCTTCCCCATTTCATTCGATGGGAACTTTGTTGTTTTCTATTACCACGATATCTCTCTCAGAAATAAAGTTTGCCGAATTCTGGTCTTTGTCTTCCACTCATCGAACACGTCACCTTTTATCTTTAATAAACAAAACAAAAAAAAAAAAAAACTAAATATTTCTTTTCGCGATTGAAAATTAGACCCTTAAGTTTGCTTGAGGAAATAAAATATTTAAATTTACTTTTTAAAAAAGTTGCTCACTAATAAAAAGTTTTCTATTTTTTTCTGTTATTGCTTTTCTCTCCCTGAGTGCCAGTTTTAGATGATCTATGAAAATGTTTTGCAATGTCCATTTTATTGTTTCCAAGAAATTTTTTGTCGTTACGTTTTTTCTCTCCCTGCAGCACCCTGCCCGTAGGCATGTTCTTCTGGATGTTCCGGGAAGGGTTGGAGGCACGCGTCGCAACCACCCAGCTGCTCGGACATCTCGGTCTGTTCTTGGCCACCGCAATCGGCTGCATTGTCCTGCACCAACTGCTGCTCCTGCCCCTGCTCTACGTGGTCCTGGTACGGAAGAACCCGGTTCCTTACCACCTCAACCTCCTGCCGGCCATGCTCACCGCTTTCGGGACGTGTTCCAGGTAAAGAGATCTCTTCCTTTAAGGCCGGTTTCCATTGCGGTTGGAACTTCGAGGTTCAAACCATTAATCACGCTTCCGACACAAAGAACCAAATGTCTTGTCACCAGTCGTAACCTTTTTTTATCAGATTGCGCAGTTACTTCAATTATCTCAGCAGGGGGTTAGGGCCAGGGACTTTCTCCCTTCGAACCAAGCAGTGGAACCATCTCCAACCGCTTGACTACATCAAAGGATTCTGAACAGCGCCGCTCGAAACAACTTCCAACCAACCTCAGTGGAAACTGCACTTTAGTTTCTTTTACCCATGTAAAGTGCAGAGGAATTATTGTGCTTGGGTCAAATTTTCGAAATTTGGTTTTTGCTCATGGTTTGAGATACCTCGAATTTGAAATTCAAATTTTTAGTAGTGTGTGTGAATCTGTCCAAAAGGAAGCAGGAAGGTCTCACTCGACCTGCGAAATCTTTATCATGCGGAAATGGTATTAGAAAATCTTTAATGAAATCGGACATAGTTCGTGTATAAAAGTATATATAATTTACTCCGGCACCTGCTTTCTTTTTCACACCACTCATTTTAAAGAGCATTGCTCTTTTTATTTCATTGAAATAACATATTGGAGAAAATTTCTCTATAATCTGAATGGTGTGATATAAAAAGGGGGTATTAAATGACTCCGGAGTGAATTATAAATTTTTACCATGTATGTAAAAGTATTCAAATACTTTTTATATGTTTTATATAAATTATAATAAATTGGCTACTTTTTTTTTAACGTGTCTTTGTTCTATGGGTAAATTTCTTGTTACCACAGTTTAACCGTTTTAGATTGACTCAACAACAAAAAATGAACACAGATTTTTTACTTCCTTATACAAAGTAATAATAATCCCGATTATCAAAAATGAATGATCGTAGAATGTTGCAAATTTATATGTGTGACTGTCCTGAAGTCTAGTTGTAAACCTGCAACTTTGGTTTTAATACCAATTCAAGTTTCAGAGATATCAACGACTATACACGAACTTTCGTGACGTCTGTATGTAAGTGCAGTCGGTAACAAAACTGTCCGAACACTAGCAAAAATTCCTATGTAAAAAAAGTACACTTTATACGGTTTTGTTAAATAAATCCTTGTTGAATCATGTTCTTAGTCAGTGTAAGAACATGATTCGACAAGGATTTATTTAATAAAACCGTATAAAGTGTACTTTTTTTCCATAGGAATTTTTGCTAGTGTTCGGACACTTTTGTTACCGACTGTATGTCTGTGTATGTGTATGTGTGTGTGCGTGTGTGAATCTCACATAACTCAAAAAGGTTTGTTATAACATCTAGTTGTGCATCTCTTTTAGGACTTTCTATGACCACAAAAAATTAATTGTCGCGTGTGACAGACGTGGCCGGTCATAGCATATTGTAATATTTGGCGTGAAATTGCTGTCATTTTATAGTTGATTGGATAAACAAATAAAACATAGGCAATAACGTAAAAGCAAATATTTTGTTCACCACATATATAGTGTTGTTCATGTGTAACTGGAATTCAAATAAAAAAGGGATACTTCAATTTTTTCGATACTACCTATTTCGAAATTGTTAACTAATAAGCACCTTATTGGAAGCCCATTGGTAAACCATTGTCGCAGGTAATAGGGACAGGCGACAGAGTTTCTGCGGATGACCAAATCACTGCCGAAGGCAGCAGGGACTTGAAGTGAGCTTTTGAGCAATTTCAGTATTTTGTTTTATTTTATTTTTATAAAGCTATATAGAAAAGAGTTTCCTTTAAATATAGTGACCAGTAAAGCGGGCAAAGCCTGCTAGTATTAAATATATTAATCTCAGTCAAATGAGTTGATTCTGATATAGATAAGTTAAGCCGCCGATGATCAGTGCAGCTTTCCGCAATAACCAAAACATGATAGGGAAAGGAACGGGAGATCTTTAAGAATTAAAATATATTTATTTTTGTGTCTTAAATTTTTTCATATAGGTAGTGGAATAATCCAAACAACTGGAATACTCAGTTTCTGATTATAATAAAAGAAAAGAAACAATTTCATACACAAATGAAAACTTATGTAAGATCACCACTGGATTAGAAAAGTTAAATTGGACTCACCCTATTTCAGGAATACTCTAGGGTTCTCCATTCTGGACGGGGTGAAAATCCCTTAATACTCCAAAGGCACCACCACGATTAGCACATAAAGCATAGAAACACACAGGACAAAATTCTTCAACTCCTTAGGCCCCTTCCACGGGAGCTTGGATCTGTGATAATTTAAAACAAAGTTATCGATTTTTTTTTTACTTCTAACAAAAAAAAAAAAAAAAAAAGAGGAAAAAAAAATCGTAAATTTTTTTTTTCTTCTTTTCAATATTGAGAATAAAATGAACTTTTTTTTTTTTTTTTTTTTTTTTTGGATATTTAGTGTTATACTACTTCTCTAATATGGAAATCGTCTGCATTATCATGGAAGATAGTTTTTTTAAATAATAATTTTAATAAATTATTTTTACTGAGTGAATTTTTATAGGAAAATATAGAAGAAAGTCATGTGGTGGCCACAACATACTAGTTTTTTTCTTTCTTTTTTTTTTTTTTTTTTTTTTTTTTTCCAGATAAATTTTGACATTGCAATAACAGGGAATTTGCAAATAAATATTGTCCCCTATTTACACGTTTTAAATGGTATAATACACATAAAAAATAATAAAAATACATCGAACATAAAATTACTGTTCTCTACAATATCATTTTTTAGATTTAAAGGCAAATTCTGAATCCTAATATTAATGCGAATATAATTAAGCAAAACCATGTTTATCATGAATTAAAATGAAGAAAGTAAGAGTCATTCGAAAAAATAAAACGAAATTCCATTGTTCACTCAAGCCAAAAGTCACTCCCTCTCAGCAAAGTGAATCAATATCACTGGCTGGATTTTTCTCCCTACTCGAATTCCAGTACGATTTGTAAAAAAACTTCCGGAGCACCCGATATTTTTGGTACAATACTATGATAGGCTCAACTAGAATTCCCATATAGTATTTTCTGTTGTGTTTAATGTTAAGTTTGCAATGAATTGTAGTTATGTTTTTAAAATATTGTCATCTTTTAAAAATTCGTACACCATCTCACACATCTTTATTCTTTTTACTTTCCGAACACTATAGTGAGGAAAGTATTGTAATCATGTCAAAAATCCGAATTGGAGATTTTGATGTTTCTATACGTTTCGAGGTCCCCTGAGTCCGTTTTCTCTATTTTTACGATGATGTATGTATGTGTGTGTGTATGTATGTGTGTATGTCTGTGAGTATGTCTGTGAGTGAACACGCTAGCGTCTAAACGCTTTGTTCGAATAAGCTGAAAGTTGGGGCGTATGTTGTAAGTCATCATAGTACGAACCCTATAGATTTTGGTGAATCTAGCACTTATAGTTTTTTTACAGGGACACAAAGAAAAATTCTTTATCATTATAGTCTATGGGACCAAAATCTGAAAAGTGCGATAGCATCTAAACGCCTTCTTCAATTGAGCAAAAAATGTATACACATATTATAGGTCACAGTTACTCAATCTGTATAGAGTTTGGAGAATCTGGCACTTACAGTTTTTTTACAGGGGCACAAAGAAAAATTCTTTATCATTATGGCCTATGGGGCCAAATTTTTAAAAGTGCGATAGCGTCTAAACGCTTATTTAATCTGAACAAAAAAAATTGTACACATGTTATAGGTCACAGTTGCACGAACTGTATAGATTTTGGTGAATTTAGCACTTACAGTTTTTTTACAGGGACACAAAGAAAAATTCTTTATCATTATGGCCTGTGGGACCAAATTTTCACTTTCTTCTATATTCAATAGAAGAAAGTATTGGATTCGTAAAAATTTTCAACCTCAGGTGTTTGATGGATTTACACGTTTTGAGAGCTGTAGAACACGATTTGACCATTTTTAGAAAATGTCTGTCTGTTTGTCTGTCAGTCTCTGCATGGGTGTGACAAACTTTTGTGGCAACTGTATCTCAGGAACTACTTCACAGAATTCCATACAAATTGGTATGTAGTTGCACTTTGACATAAATTATTGCTTATCAACTTTTGGTAAAAATTGTCTTACAGTTTGCGTTGCCATCCCGCTTTTTCTAAATTTTTAACAGGGTGGTATAGTACAAAATTTTGTATAAATGTGCATAAAGAAAATTATTTTTTAATAATCATTTTGAAATTTACCAGAATTATTTATAATAGAGATAGTCAAATGGGGAAAAAAAATGTGTATGCAGGAGCCTCGCCTCCCCCCCCCCCCCCCTGGGGGGAAGTCCCCCCTCAAGGGGAGTAAATTTTCATGATGGGTATCTTTCAAAAGAGCTCGCCAGTACCTTTAAAACGAATGGTTGAACCATAGATCTGCGATAATTTAAAATAAGTTATCGATTTTTTTTTAATGTAATACTGACAATTTTTTTTTTTTTTTTTTTTTTTTTTTTTAATATTTAGTGTTATACTACTTCTCTAATATGGAAATCATCTGCATTATCATGGAAGATAATTTTTTTAAATAATAATTTTAATAAATTATTTTTACTGAGTGAATTTGTATAGGAAAATAGAGAAGAAAGTCATGTGGTGGCCACAACATACTAGTTAAAAGTGCGATAGCATCTAAACGCCTTATTCAATTGAGCTGAAAATTTATATGAATATTATAAATCAAAATCACTGTTGCACTAACTATAAGGATTTTGGTAAATCTAGCATTTATAGGTTTTTTACAGAGACACAACGAAAATTCTTTATCATTATGATCTATGGGCTCAAAGTTCAGTAGCGTTCAATAAAACATCGTGTAATATGTGGAGAAAAATACTCACACTTTATTATGGTTTTATGTCTTTTGTTTTTTAACAACAACTATTTCTTTACTTTATCTACAAAACTTTTAGTCAATGTTCGGAAAGTCGAGTGGAGTCACTCCAGATTTTTTTTTTTTAATGTTAATCTTAGTTTAGGCAAAAAGTAATGTTGTGGCAGATTTCATGTCAGCTAACTTTTATTTATTTATTTTATTTCAGCGCTGCTACTCTCCCTGTGACAGTAAGATGCGCCGAGGTCTCGAACCGGCTAAACCGGTGCGTGACTCGTTTCGTGCTCCCCCTCGGCATGGTGGTACATATGAACGGCGGAACCTTCTACACCCCTCTCAGTGCCCTCTTCCTGGCGCAGCTCGAAGGGATACAAGTGGGGATGGCCGAGACCATCATCATGTGGTAAGTTTGACGACATCCATCGATAGTATCTCACTCATTAAACGATGAAAGATAATATGTTAAAGACATGTAAAATAAAAATAATAAGGCAGAAACAAAAACGTGATAAGTTCTCATCCATATTCTAGCTTCAAAATTCACATTTCGCTTGTTTCGATGTCACTTCATTTTCTCACCTTCAAGGAGCTCAAAGCCAGACTGTGTACTGCCGGATCTGCGCAGGCAGGCCCGTTCTGGCCTGGAAAGTCAGCGGGACTTATGCCCCCTGCGCCCTCTGACGGATGTCCTAAGTCGATTACAGAAATTATGAAATTCTTT
The DNA here is from genome assembly GCA_963930645.1 of Salticus scenicus. Classification (NCBI taxonomy): domain Eukaryota; kingdom Metazoa; phylum Arthropoda; class Arachnida; order Araneae; family Salticidae; genus Salticus; species Salticus scenicus. The sequence goes on along the minus strand of OZ005658.1, from coordinate 36,989,559 downwards.
CTTCCTTCATGAAAAATAAACATCAAACAAAAGACACGTGAAAGGCGTTAAGATAGAATCAATTTGAAAATTTCACGTATGGCTATTGGGGAAGCATGTGCGCAATGGCATACGACACTCTGCCCACAACCCCTAAGATACTCAGCACGAACGTGTGCGCATGCGTCATTGAAGAAAGCAGGTTAAATCTTATAGCATCAACGTTTCCCAAAAAGAAAGACGAGTAAGCACTGCCGTCAGGGCACGCAATCTTGCCCTGATTTCTTAGGTGATATCCGTGTGAGTTTTCGTTTGTTTTAATGCTATGATTGTTGTACTGCTAGAGACGTTGACCATGTTTGTGTTTTATTCTTCTAACTAGAGTACACTGTCCACTGGATCCAGACTTTTCCCTCGATGAGGAGAGGTATTAAAGAGTGCATAACGCAGGATAGTAAGAGAACACAAATCTCCTTATTTAAACTCTGACTGATATTTAGCCTTCTATCGTCTGTTTAAGTAAGGGAGTTAAAGAGACAACATGCCAGACTTTTCAATACCAGTCACTTTTTATAGAAATATCGACTTTATTTTTTAGCGAAAATTCTTTGATTCAATAAGCCGGAGAAGAGTGGTATAAGTTAATCCGAACGGTTGGCGTCTCAGCAGCCTCATTCCCCGTTATAAATGCTATGGGGATCATACAAAATAATTAGGATGAATATTAATTGTAATAAGTAAGCCGGACTCTATAGGGAAAAAATGGCAAAAACGCTCCTGCCATCCAGTATTCCTGAACATCCAGTAATAAACAGTCTTTAATCCCTATACCATCCTCATAATCCTTAGAAAGTCTTAAATTATTTTTTTTGTGCTTTCTTGCAATAATGATTGTTAAGAACAAATATCTGTTTCAGTGTCACCTCGGTCATCTTGTTCATCAGCGTGCCGGCAACCCCTACCGCTGGGAACCCCGTCTACCTGCTCACCGTACTGGCGGCGGGCGGCATCAAAGAGCCGCAGTTCATCTCCCTTGTACTCTCCATGGAGTGGATTATGTAAGTATCCATTGAAACACAATCGTCTTTTTCCTTATTACGTAATAAACGCATGAAATGAGTACAAAATTAAAAATGGGATTTCCACCCTTCTCGATGTCGCCAATGGCATGGACATCCTTATACATCCACTCAATTAAACAAGGAACTCGTCTCAATATTTTTCGTATACATATTGTTACGAAAAACATACAGTTTGAGAAGTGTAGGTAAAGCGAAAGTAAGGGCCTGTGTTTTTAAAGCTGAGAGTGTTAGGTTTAGGGATGGGATTATCTGGCTAAAAGCGGAAAGAGCATCATGGGCCTGAGTTTCCAAATCCTTTCTACTTTTCCTCGAGAGAATAATTGCGAAACCGTCAGCAAAGGCAAAGGTATTAAAACCTTTAGACGACATGGAATTTAGTATGGTATTAGCGATGATTGCCCAGAGGGCCAAGGCAGGAGCCTTGAGGGCAACCTCTTTCTTGCCTGTCTTCAGAAGAGCCAGAACCGAAGTTGATCATAATAAGAAAGGTAAGAGCTGACGATTCCAGCAGCATTCCCCGAGCAGTTCAAAGCTAAAAGACAATCATATGGAGCCATTATTTAATCGACTCTTCCTTGGATGTGCAGGGACACGAGAGTGGTGTAGTTTCCGGAGTTTCGGCTAATGGCGCAGTAAGACAGAATATTGAGCAATGTTACACTTTAAGGACCTGCCCTCTCTGAAGTCGAATTGCCTTTCATTTAATAGATTATTAGACTCCAAAAAGTAGCTGAGGCGGAAAACTAGTAATTTCTCCACTAATGTGTCTATAGTTGGAAACAGGCAGATAGGTTCGACATAGGTTCAGAGGGCATCATCCCTTGTTTAAGAAAATACACCACCTCACCGTGATGTAGTACCTTGGGAAAATAACAGAAGTTAAGGCAGAGGTTATACCATCCTAGAAGAATCAGGGGGGCAGCAGAATTTGCTAATTTAAGAATTGCAAAATCTATTCCATCAGACCTGGATCTTTATTGTTATTGAAGCCTGCAAGCGCAGTTCGGATTTCCGATTTCGTGAAGGATTTGTCCTCCTGCGCTGATACGTCGGGGAAGAGAGCGAAGAAGTGCTAAACATAGATTCTATAAGAAATTCTAAATTGTGTTTCTTAGACGAAAGGATAGGTGTCCTCTGGAGTCTTATTTCATGTGGGGTAAAGAATTTGTTTGAATGAAATTTCTATGCTGTGCCAAACGTTCCTGTCTGTGGGGTGCAGAATGTTTTCCATTAATTGTTTTTTACAGGTCGCAACTAGGCTATTGCTTAATATATTGTTTTTTCGGTAAACCTATGTGTTTTATTTTACGTCTTAGGGCGGTTAGTTTATTGAGCTGTGATCTAAGTTGGGGAGACCAGAAGGAGGGGAAAAAGTGCCGATCGGTTGTTTTCTTCCGGAAAAAAGAGTTTGCTACTATTTGAAGCAAGGAAATCAGGTTTTGAGTGAAAGTGTTCATTGTTTAGTTGTGTTAGAATATTGTTGGACTTTTTTAAATTTTTTATTTCTTCGTTTCTTTGCGTAGCAACTTCTGATTGTTTTCTGTGGTGTTGCATTTTGTGTGCATGTTATACAATTGGGATCCGTGATGAGACTGACCAGGCCTGGATTAGAAGAAAAGTTGCTGGATTAACCAATGTGAAGTCTGGACAGTTTTAGTCTGGATGCTCCATTCTTTTCGAACGGGGTTCAGAGTTTTCGATGTTCACAAAGCAGATGTTTGTGTTATTATTTGCTCTGTGAGTCGACTTACCCTGGTATCCTTATTATTAGAACACCAAAGAGGTGAGTTGGGGTTCAGGGCTCAACCGTAGATGAATAAAGCACGGTGGCTAATTAGATGTTGCTATTCCTCCAGGCAGCGGAGCGGCCAAAATCAGCTGGCGGGGCAACATAAGCCCTGCCAAGAACCACTTCTTTCTTGCTTGAGATTAGTATTATAAAACAGTATTTTACCCTGTGAAAAGACGTGTGAAGATTAGATGTGATAATGTTATAATGATGTGAGCTGATTTGTTTAAAGAGGGGAAATTAACCTATGATGCTGTAAAAACATACAGATCCCCTCCACCTACGTTATAAGCGTCCTGATCAACCCGATATTGATGGAGTTTTCCTCCATATATATATATATATACTGACTGCTAAATTGGCTGCCCTGCAGTGATTAAGGTTGATCTGTATCATTTTCAGAGCTGCAGTGGGAGCTGGATCGGAATTATTAGTACTGTTATTGAACATGATTATTGTTACAGTGAGCTAGCACATGCATGCATTGAATTTAAGTTGATACCTTCTGGATGATGAGTCTGCTGTTGGAACAGCCACTCTTGTGAGGATCTTAGAGGTGGAAATTTTGGCAGAAATAGGAAGGTACAAACCATTGTACGGTGAGAAGTCTTGTAAACTTGTCAAGGTCATTGGATGATGTGTTGGGGGGGAGGGGTGTCTGAGCCTTGGGGAAACCTCATATTCCAACCATTCCCAGCTGCACTGGAAAACGGGAATGGAGAAAACTTCCTTGGTCTTGTGGAAGAGAGAGTATCACTCATCCGGCTTTTTCCTCATACCCGAATATTCTACTTGATAAGAAGGGCAAACTGAGGACTAAGCAGAGGATCGATTGATACTCTGTGACCTGGTTTGTTTGCGTAAATGCAATTGGAGCACTTTGGGAACTCAACACAGTATTCATTCTTATGCGGGCTGGAAGGGTGAAATAGACTGTAGCGTGCCAGAAGCCCCTGCGCTTTGTGCAGTGGATGACGCTCTTATGCGACACCTATGGAGACCTAAAAGGAAGGTCTTCAGCTAGAGGGAGAGGCATCTGCAGAAGCTAGTTCTTGATGTTATTATTCCTTGCTCTAAGGTTTTTACTGCGTTTAAGGCTGAAGCACTTTTGGTTGACAAATAGAATGAGGAGACAAGGGCACTGAGAATGTTGTTGTTTACCTGTGATTCTGCTGAGACTCTTGTGATGAGGAGGCACATTGATTTAATTCTTTTTAGTTGAACTCTCAGTTTCTTATATACTTGCTGGTGGCTAGAAAGAATACTGAGTTTAGTTGACGTGCCTCTGTTACCGACCTACAGACAAGTTCGATTCCTTTCCTTTTGACGAAGAAGGCTATTACAATTCAAGTCGATTCGATAGATTGTTCTTTTAGGAAGGACATCCTATCGTTTGCCGATTCTGAGTTTGTTGCAAAGATAATGGTCAGGGTCTTTTCATAGAGATCAATGGTGGCTTCTGGAGGTGTTGGCTCTTGAGAGAGCTGAGGTAGGAGGAGCATGGAGGCGCTGGATGAGCTAAGAGGTACTTTTATTTCTACTCTTTGCCTGTCTAGATGGGAAGAAGTCAGTGGATGTGGAGGTCGGGGTTTTTACCGTTCGGAGGCCCTCCTCTTTGTTTTCTCGCAATTGTGCCTGCTGTTGGAGGAGGCTTTCAAGGATGTTTGGAGAGGGGATGTGAGCATTGGTTTTTTCAAGCTCATTTTCAAGTGTTTGGAATTTCTGTCCTAGATTGTTGTCTGAGTGATGTGAGTTGACCGGTTAAGAGGGCCATGAGCTATCAAATGAGATGATCTTTCAAAGAATTTCTTGTAAGACCTCGATTTTTTTCCTAAAAGCTGTGGTAGGCGAGGTCAGTGATATTGATCAGCTCGTTAAGTTTCAGAAACTCTGCTTCTTCACTTTGGGAGTCCGTTTGGTCATGCAGAGAGTAATCTATAGTCGAACAATCTATATTCGACTTCCAGGATTTTTTATGAGTTATTGTGTGTAGGTCTCAATTGTGGTACTCGTCCCGGAATGCTGGTAAAGGGGTGTGTAGATTAAATTTATTCTCATTGAATCTAATACATGCTCTATTCATATTTCCTCGGTGAAATCAAATCAAGTTAAATTGAATCTAAATCTTAATATTGTTGAAATTCTTGATGACAGATATTCTAATTTTAATGTAAATTCAATCGAGATTAATGGTAAAATAGTCGTATATTTTATTTATTTATTTATTTATTCTTTTAATGACAAGCACTCTAAGAAAAAATTTTCTGATTTTTCTTAGAGTGCTTGTCATTAAAAGAATAAAAAAATAAAATAATAAAAAAATAAATAAAATAAAATAAAACAATTCTATATATAAAGAAATCTTAACTGTTACCAAAATTATGAAAAATCATTCCAATTCAATATATAAATATTTGCAAAAAATTCTTTTGAAGTTCATGTTTTTCCAAAATAGAATTTCTATCCTTAAGATATTCCTTATATGTGTTTTTATTTAAAACCTTTTTTATTGGTGTTCATTAGTAAAATTTAATTTTTATTTCGACATTTTATTTAAATTCAATCGGGGTATTTTTATAACACATTCCAGAATGTATTTATTTTTTAATGCATGAAATTAGTAGATATCCGTCCTCAAATATGAAAATTCAAGAAATATTTTACTTTTTTTTTTTTTTTTTTTTTTTTTTTTTTTTTACTTTTTGTTGAATGCTGCCAAATGTACGATCTTTACTTTATTTTAACAATATGATAGTCTCAGAAAAACATTTAATATCAATTATATGTACCAATTATATCCCTTTCTACATAAATGGCTTAGAGAGTTTTCTTCCTGTTTGTCCGTGGCTGGACGCAAGTTGATTGGCTAAGAGAGATTTTCTTCTGTTTGTCTGTGTGTTGTTACCACCAGCTTTTCATACTTTAGTTAATTTAAAGAATTGTCACCAACTTTTCATACTTTAGTTAATTTTAAAAAAAAATCTAATTGTCTGATCGATAAGTTAATTAAATGACGGATTCAGAAAAAATGTCCCTTTTGTTTGGTACCTTATTTGTAACGAAATTTTGATTAGATTTTTAAAAATTAATTAAAATGTGAAAATAATAACCTGGCAAAAGCTTTTAAATGTGGTCATTTAAAATTTTAATTGTTGCTTAAAAAAATATATATATATAACATAAAATCGACATTTAAATTTTTAATTGTTGCCAAACAAAAAATTACTTTTTTTTTTTTTTTTCAACATAAAATGAGATATGCTTTCACGCAAAATAAATAAATAAATAAAAATTAAAATTAAATTTGCTCCTGCACATGAAAAAATGAAAATAGGAAAATGGAGTAAAAAATATAGCTCAATTTTAGATTTCCCCCCCCCCCTTTTGTTTAAATAGCACGGATGAATCGCGCTTGGCATGAAAGCTAATTCAGCACTACATTAAAGAGCTTTTCTTATTGATAATCCTGGGTTATAAATTAAAATTTTGATGCTGAAATAGATTGGACACTTTTCGCCAAGAACTCCACTTTCGTAAAAGCCACTTTAAGCCAAGTAGCGCATAAAAAATATAAATGAATTATAAGATATTTAAAAACAGAAAAGAAACAAACAAGCAAAATAATAATAATAATAACATAAATTATATATTTTTGTCTAAAGTGAATTAAAAAAAATTCAAAAGTCGCCAAGGGGAACTACATTAAGGCTGTACCATGATCAGGCTTACATATTTCATTATTTATTTTTCTATATACCAACTACTATTAACTAACTCAACTACTATTATAACCACAAAAATTGTCTCATGCGATAGACGTAGCCTATCATAGCACATTGTAATATTATATTTGGTGTGAAATTGTTGTCATTTTACGGTTGATCGAATAAATCGAATAAATACAGAAAATAACGTGAAAGAAAATATTATATAGTGCACGTATAGTCCACGTGTTCCTATGTAACTGGGATTCAGATATAAAATGGCTACTTCAATTTTTTCGATACTGTCCGTTTCGAAACTGTCATCTGATAAGCACCCAAATGGAAGCCCACTGGTAAGGTATCATCACAGACAATAGGAACAGACACCCGAGAGTCTGCGAATGAGTGGGTTGATGCCGAAGGCAGCGGGGAACCAAGGCGGACTTTAAAGTAATTTCATGATTTCTTTAAATTTTATTTTTGTGTGTAAAGCGATATAGAGAAGAGTTTCCTTTAAATATAGTGACCAGCGAAGCGAGAAAAGCCTTCATTGATTCACTACCTTCATTGATTTTATGAATTAAAAAATGGTTTCGCTAACAAACTTTGAACTATTGGCATCAGGCAGCATCAGGTCGAGGTTTGTACATTTCGAGTTTGATTTTGAAATTTTTCTCGCATTCGGAATTCGGTTCGTTCTCGAACCAGGGCTTTGCTAGTATCTATATATTAATAGGCAAGCATAAAATTTGTTGTCCCTTTTTAACATATTAATTATGGGAGTAGAGGGTTGAAAATGGTATCATTCGAAAGGTATGGTTAGCCGGAAGGTGCGAATACAAATATTATTTTCTTACGATGTCAAGAAGGTATTTAAAAATACGTTTATTTTTTATGCATTTTCCCCCATATTTCCCTTTTATACACGCATTCCTTTACATTAAAAAATACTTAAAAGTAGAAAGTTGTTAAATCTGGCAATTTCATAAAGCTCAAATAAAACCATAGACACAGTAATTTGTATAATGTAGCATCACTATACGCAAGCGAAGTGATGACGTCACTGTCTGTCCATGAAGCCATGAAAAAGGTTTTCTATGTTAATCGAGTTATTTTTTCTGTAAAATTGATAAAATCTTAATTTAAAATCACAAAACTCCAGAAAAAAAAATGGCAAACTTCCAGTTTCGAATGTAAACATAAACATTTCATTTCAAAGGGTGATATTTAAACAATAAATATTCATTTAATATACTAAATAAAATAAAAATGGATTTGTTACTAACTGTTGCATGTATAAGTAGACGATACGGAAAAAATTCCGATTTCCGTTTTTTGCTGAATTTACATGTTTTGAGCTTTCTTTACGTTTCAATTAACTGAAATTGGCTACTTTTTTTAAAAAAAAGTGTCTTTATTGCTAGCTTTTGTGGGTAAAAGAAGCAAGTAGAAGATACATAAAAACTTTTGATTTCCGGTTTTCGATGAATTTACACGTTTTGAGATTTCCTTGCATTTTAATTAAGTGAAATTGACTACTTATTTTTATTTTTTTAAATGTGGATTTATTATTCTTTCCTCTGCATATATAAGTAGAAAATATAAGATTCAGAAAAGTTTTAGATTTTCGATAAAGTTACACGTTTTGAAATTTCCCGAACTCAATTCGACCATTTTTGAAAAATATCTTTTTTTTTTTTTTTTTTTTTTTTTCAAACACTGTACTTTATGAACCAATCGAATTAATTTAACAGAATTTGATACTTGGTTGGGCCTTGGTTTGACATGGTACCTATTAGCTTCTGGGCTGTATCACACAACAAGGGGCGTTTTCACGTTGCGATTTTCTCTCATTTCAGGAAAGGCTAACATCTACAGAGAGAAATAGTTATATTAAGTAAAACTCTGCTGATTCAGTTAGAGTGAATATCGGCAAACAATTGCCGCAGCTGTGTTGCAATTGCATTCCGTTTAGGACAAGGCAATAACTTTGCTTTGCCTCGCTTTGCAAAAAAAATGGTCGAGTTTCGACCACTGGGCGATACTAGTTAATATAATTATATATTATATTATTATTGTATAATGTAGATTAGTATTGAATTAATATAATTATATATTTATATCAATTATATGATAGTCTAATATGATAGTAAAAATAAATTCTTACTCAAGAAAGAACCTTTCCTTTTTACTAAGTAATAGAACGCTTTCTCACTCTACTCAGTTTTTATTTATTTTAATAGTAATACCGCTTATGTTCTAAAAAAAGATTTTGTGACTGTTTCAGAACATCGAACGTAGCCTTTTTTCTTTTCATTTATTTTAAACATGCTAAAAGGAATTTTAAATAATTTGTGTCCATAGAATTTAATGTCTATGAATTTTATTGTACATGTAGAATTGTATATACAGTTTTTTACCAAGCTTTCGATATCTTTAAGAAATAAAAAATAAAATAATTAAAAAATGAGTTGTCCGGTAAAATGTACCTGTCGATAAAGTGGCGTGATAAAAGTGAGATCGGGAAATTGAATGGGTAGTATCGTTAACTCCTAGCTAATTTAGAAGGAGTTATTACGAAATATCGATGAAAAATTCGCTCATTATTCCAAGTTTGGCGCCATTCTCAAAGCTTATTTTTAACGAAAAATTTTACATTATTTGATTCAATAGGGCACCCGTTTGACTTACATTCAAACAGTTATTGATTGTATATGAATGTACAGGAGCAGTATATACCAAATAACGACAGCAATCTTCATTGCATTTTCATGTCTATCCGATTTCCTTTTTCAACGCAATAAAAAATTTCGATACGAAAAAAGAGAGGGCCTCGCGCAATTCATCTTGCCCACTACTAATTTTGATCTTGTCCCGCCACTGGCGAGGATGACAAGCCATGAAAATGAATTAAATGAGGCGCAACCAAAGAAACTGTTAATTAGCAGCTGTACGAACGGATCAAGTGAGGAACGTAAACAACGAAAGCTAACACCACATTTTCCTTCGAATCGACTTGGACGTCTAAGGTCGGAAAATGTTCCAATTTCAAGAGATGTTGAGTTAAATAAAGTTAATTTATTTAAAAGTATAGTTTTGAAATTAATGGTAAAAAACGTATATCATAAGAAGCGGGTATAAATCGGGAATCGAGAAACAGTGGTTTTAAAAAAATTTCATTTTAATCTTAGGAGCCATTCAATTTTAAATTTGGGGAAAAAGTCGATGGTAAAGAGGGGACAAGAACACAGAAATACAACAATGTAAGGTGATACGTTGGAGATTATAGATAAAACAATTAAAAATCCAAGTTAATTTGATTTAAATTGTAAGATTTTTCGGGGGGGGGGGGGCATACTAAGTTGAAGAATTGTATTTAGGGGTTATTTCGTTTCGTAAGTATGAGATAATTAGACTTTTTTTTTTTTTTAATGTTGTTAAGAATTTAGTTAAAATCTTAATTTAACATTACGCTTCTCTTAGGGGCTATTGACAGTGGGAGAACAAGATGCAAAGTTTTAAAAATGAACTCTTTTAAACACATAATAATTGTTGTAATTAATTGAAACTGGTATATGTTTTTGAGGAGATCTTGTTGTATAGTATAATCGTAGTATTAAATTAATGTCTGGATTGGTTTTTTAGTTATAACTTGTTGAATTTGGGTAACGAAACATCTAGTTCCCACTGGAGATAGAAATGCCGAGGGCAGAGAAGATTTTAGATTTTGAACATAACTTTTTAACTAATAGTTCATTTTCAATGAATTTTGTTCTATTTGAAGGGTGAAAAATTAAGAAAGAAAAAATGATGCTATACATAGATCCGACTTACCCCTTCCTGGATAAACTTAGCTGGTCATTGCAGTGGTAGAAACTTGCGACCGAACTAGCAACACGATTATGGGGTGATGAGCGATAAACTTTTTGAAAAATAGGTTTAGAGTTTCGAAAGTTTCAAAACTCTGTTTTTAATAGAAGCTGAGTTCCGGAATGATCCATAGGTTTCTGACGTAGATCTGGCTCGGAAGTTCGCCCAATCAAGACCGACGCTATGAAAGGATAGGAGTCATTTTTGTATCCTAAAATAAAACAAAAAATAATATTATTGTTATAAATGAAATATTTTCAAATAATAATAGCAATAATAATAATAATAAGTTTAGAAAAAGATATGTCTGTCTGAACAATCATGCAATTTCTACAAGAAAAAGAAAGGAAAAAAAAAAAAAGCGTGTAAATATTATGAATAGTAGTAAGTATTTTAAAGTAGTCATTTGTATTTTTACATGTACGGTATTTAAAGTACTTTTGTTTTTCTACAACATGTGTTTTGTTCCTTCATTGCACTCGTCACTCAATCGTTACTGGAAAGTGTTTTTGCATTCGAAGTTCAAAACCATTTCGTCGAGTATTTCTTTAGAAGAAAAAAAAAAAAAAAGTCCAATTCAAAATATGATATAACACAGCATTTATGCGTAATGGTGCACTTATTCTTCTTCTGTCTTGCTTTCAGGGAGCGTTTCAGGACGGTGATGAACGTGGTAGCGGACAGTTATGTGGCGGCCATCGTGGAGAAGATGTGCATGAAGAGGCTGCCGAGGGAGGAGGGGGAATCGACGGGTCGTCCCTCGGCCCTCATCCACGGCTACGACCTACAGGCCATCACCGCACGACCACCGACTGTCGAGGAGACTGCCCCTTCTTCGATGCGGAACGCCCCGGCAGAAGTTTAGTACATATCTGGTCCATGGACTTGTGTACGACGACTGTGATTGCTGAAATAACGAATAAGCGAGTACTGCCAAGTACATTACTGCTACGATGCCATTCCATAATGTATGCAATGGCAGGGACTAGTATGACTATTCAATATAACTAGGAACCAGAAAAGAAGGTTGTACAGGCTGTGGAGAATGAGAAGGCATTTTTGGAGTCACGGCTTTGATACGGAAAGCCCGTTCGTGGCTTTGTATAGTCAGCAAAATAAATAAATAAATGCCACCCCCCCCCCCAAACTAATTTTGCTGCATAACATGATATAAAAATGCAACTAATGTCAATCAATTGGTAATAACATCTAGTTATTAATTCTATTGTTAAATCTTTCTTAGAGGATTTGTCTACATATTAAAACTTACATCACCTTCATTTTTTTGAAAGGTAATACCCATTTTTGACTCCATATTCGATCAAGGCAGTAAAACTGTATAAAACTATAAAACATGTTTTTAGTTCCTCATAGTTCTATAGGTATGAGGAACTTAAGTAATTGTGAATATTTTCGACCGCGGTTTATTGACTTTTTTGCACACGTTTTCAGGTGTGAGGAAACCAGGGGTGTTTGTGTTCAGGGTTTACCCCTGATTTCAGGGTTTTTACTCAACCCATCTGTATTTTCATATTTCCTATAAAGTTATTTTTTTCTTTCATTGGTTGTTCATTTGTTATCCAGGTGATATGTGAATGAAATGTAAAAGGATTAAAGGCTTCTGGTCTAAACAGTTGGAGTATTATGCGATATTTTGGGGGGGTTTTAATTTGAGGCTCTAATTTTCAGGGTTTTTACCTTTGAGTCACAATCACCCATGGAGGAAAAAAAAATCTCAAAACGGGTATGGTGTCCGTCTTTAGAGTGTCTGTTAGTTTGTTAGTCAGTTAGTCCGTTAGGCCCGTTAGTGTATTAGTATGTTAGTCTGCGTACACGATATTTCACGAACAAATGATCGCAGAGAGGTCAGACCAGTTTTAAAATAATATTTATGACACTGGCAATAACCCTATTTATATGCAATATTCTAATTAAAAAACTTCAGAAGTTATTCGAAATTTACAGTTTTCTTAACATGAGAGAATAGTGCAAAATTTCACTTAAACGTGCATGAAAAGAAATATCTTTCTCATAAAGATGTAACAACAGCTTTTAAATATCAATTTTGATGTCGGGATGAACATCATTAACTATAAACATGCTACTTTGAAAATTTCGCAAATTATTCGAAATTTACGAATTTCTTACAGAATAATTTCGGATAAACGTCGGTATTGAGGGGTTTTTTCATCGTAACGATGTCAGACTACTTTTAAAATAAATAAGATGCTGGCATAAACATCCTTGACTATGAATTTCCCAATTTAAAAATTCCGTAAGTCATTGGAAATGTACGATTTACTTGGCGGAATAGGGCAAAATTTCGCATAAACGTCCATTTTGAGGGATGTTTTCATCGTAAAGATGCCAGAACACTTTTAAAATATTATTTAGGATTCTGGAATGAACATCCCTGACTATGAATTTTTTAATTTAAAAATTTCGTAAGTTATTTGGAATTTACAATTTACTTAAAATGGTAGAATAGGACAAAATTGGGCATAAACGTCCATTTTGAGGATAATAAATATATGAGACAACTTCAAAATAAGATTTATGATACTTGTTTGAACATGATTGACTGCAAGTATTCTTAAAGAAAAATTTCGTAAGTTATTTGAAATTTAAGCTTTTATCAGCATAGCAAAATGGGGCGATATTCCATATAAATATGCATTTTGGGTATTCTTGCATTGGAAATAGTAGCACGAAAACTGAACTACGAAAATGAACTCAATAAAGTAAATTAATAGATTAGAATAAGATAAATATATCGAACTGAATGGTGGGTAGCCTATTAGGTGGGGATTTCGTTCTGTCACTGTGTTTGGTTAAATTCATTTCTCTTAACATGAATATATGTCTTGCACTAGAAATTTACGAGAACATACATATGATGAGGAACTGAGCAAAATTCACCTATGCCAACTTTTTTTTTTTTTTTTTTTCCTTTAATGCGATTCTTAATTTATAATTATTTTTTATTTATTTTTATGAAAATAAAATAATTTATTAAATTATTTTATTGAAATAATGTCTACGCAAAAAATAAAAAGAAACAGGAAAAAGCATTTAATATCTAAGAAAAAAAGTGTTATTGTGGGACATTTCATATGTACATTAAGCACCACCTTTATGTATTTCAATAAGACCATCTATTTAACTTGAGGCGTACGAATCCTGTAATATTTGCGATTACAAGATTAAAACAAACGATTAGCGATAAAAAAAAAAAGGGGGGGGGGGAAGTTGTTTAAGAAAAAAAGAGTTAATTAAACTTGGGGCCTATTTTGAACAGTAAGTCCCACTTTTACACGTTTTTTTAAAATAGTACATTATTTAACAAAATGAATTTACATAACTATGATAAAAATCGTTGAAATTTCGTTCTCAATAATAGGTGCGGTCAATGCCACTGTCCTTTATGTATGCTGCAGTGACATAAAGAATCCAACATGAATACAGAAAATAGTGTTTGGAAGTAAAGTAATGACATTTGACATTAAATCATGAGATCTTGAAAGCTATGAAAATTTTAGACAAAATTTACCATTTTCCGGAATGATTGGATTTAAATAACTAAAAAAAAAAAAAAAAATGTCGAAAGTGAGTGTTGTTATTTAAAAAAATGAAGTTGTTACAAATTTTAATAGGTAAACTAGCTGGCTTCGCCCGCTAGCGGGTCAGTATTTTCAAATGAATCACTAAAAATAATGAATCACTAAAAATAATGAATCACTAACAGAAACTTTTAGTAATAAGAAAAGAAATTTTAAAAAAAAATCATTTCTGATTGGGTAAAAAGTCGGGCCGGGTCCCCACGCGCTGCGCGCGCGTATTCCTTCCCTGACCCTACGTGCCCCCTAAAAAAAATCATTTCTGATCGGGTAAAAACTCGCACCGGGTCCCCACTGCCTTCGGCAGCGCAGTACCGTGTGCGCTGCGCGCGCACAACTGAAGGGATACACGCGCTGCGCGCGCGTATTCCTTCCCTGACCCTTCGTGCCCCCTAAAAAAAAATCATTTCTGATCGGGTAAAAACTCGCACCGGGTCCCCACTGCCTTCGGCAGCGCAGACCCGTGCGCGCTACGCGCGCACAACTGAAGGGAAATATATCATTTGTTTCAAAAAAAAAAAAAAAAAAAAATGTCAGTTTGCTTATGCGTTTGTACGTCTGATAAAAATTTTGCACAGACAAATCTTTCAATAACTAATGTACAGAATTTCCTATAAATTTATGTGTATAGTGACACAGTGACGTAAATGAGTACTTGTTTACTTTTATAGCAAATCGTTCAACAGGTTGTGCTATTATACTGCAATTTCACCCATTTAAGGGATGGCTCTATCTCATCCTCTGTTGTGTATAAATAAAAACACTTAATTATGTGAGAGAACCATTATGAAGAATTACGTTGATTCAATTTGGGTGGCATAGAGGTGGCGCTGCTATGCTGCAATTGACACGGTGGAAAAGAAATCTAAATCTCATTTTCTAACGCATCCATACAATAAACAGGATATGGGAGATAATTATTCTGAAAATGAATGCTGGCAGAATTTGGGTGCATAGAGATCAAAATGGGACGCTGTTATAATTCAACGTCTGTAATTTTCCACATGGCTACATCTCAGTCTCCATTGATTAAAATTGCGCCAAATTCCCTATTTAAAATATTTATCGTGAGAAGCTACGATTCAATGTTTGTTTATGTTAAATAGAATGTAGCGCTGTTATACAGAATGCTATAGAAGAATGTTTTGTGATACCCACAACGTACTCATTTCTATCTAACAAAATATTAATTTTAAAAAATAAAGTAAGTAAAATATTAAGTGCCTATCAAAAACATTTTTATAAATATAATGTACTACAAAATTTAATAAATAAACTAGTAACCATGGAAGTTCTTTTTATTGGAGCTATGATACTAAGTTTTTTTTTTTTTTTTTTTTTTTAATACTTTCCGAACACTATAATGAGGAAAGTATTGTAATCATGTCAAAAATCCGAATTGGATATTTTGATGTTTCTATACGTTTCGAGGTTCCCTGAGTCCGTTTTCACTATTTTTACGATGATGTGTATGTATGTATGTGTGTGAGTGTGTGCTAGCGTCTAAACGCTCTGATCGAATGAGCTGAAAGTTGGTACGTATATTGTAAGTCACCCTAGTACGAACCCGATTTATTTTGGTAAATCTAGCACTTATAGTTTTTTTTTATAGGGACACCAGGAAAAAATCTTTATCAGTTGGCCTATGGGGCCAAATTTTTAAAAGTGCGATAGCGTCTAAACGCTTTATTAATCTGATCAAAAAATTTGTACACATGTTATAGGTCACAGTTGCACCAACTGTATAGAATTTGGTGAATCTAGCAATTTTTTTTACAGGGACACCAGGAAAAATTCTTTATCATTATGGCCTATGGGGCCAAATTTTTAAAAGTGCGATAGCGTCTAAACGCTTTATTAATCTGAGCAAAAAAATTGTACACATGTTATAGGTCACAGTTGCACGAACTGTATAGATTTTGGTGAATTTAGCACTTATAGTTTTTTTTACAGGGACACCAGGAAAAAATTCTTTATCAGTTGGCCTATGGGGCCAAATTTTTAAAAGTGCGATAGCGTCTAAACGCTTTATTAATCTGAGCAAAAAATTTGTACACATGTTATAGGTCACAGTTGCACGAACTGTATAGATTTTGGTGAATTTAGCACTTACAGTTTTTTTACAGGGACACAAAGAAAAATTCTTTATCATTATGGCCTGTGAGACCAAATTTTTAAAAGTGCGATAGCGTCTAAACGCCTGATTAATCTGAGCAAAAGAATTGTACACATGTTATTACATAGCTGCCAAACTTTCTAATTCTTAACGGTCCTCTTCACTTACCGTCGCCGGAAGCCCGAGCCAATGTTATTCTATGGGGAAATTTTCTTTACAAATAACTCATTAACTAATACATAATTTTAAATTCTGTTTTCACATTCTGAAAATTCCCAAATGTTAAACTGTCGGACCTTTTTTAAAAATGTATTTTCTTTTTTTATTTCTAATATTTTATTTTGACATTGCAAAATGAAAAAAAATCACCTATTGAAAATTCGTATTTTGAAGCTTCAAAATAAAATATAAAAAATTATTATTATTTTTTTTTTAAAGGTCCGTCCATTTAACAGCTTGGAATTTTCAGAATGTGAAAGCAGAATTTAAAAACATGCATAAGTTAATAAGTTATTTGTAAAGAAAAATTCCCATAGAATAACAGTAGCTTCGGTTTCCGGCGGCGGTGAGTGAAGAGGGACCTTAAATCTGATCCATCACCGGTGGTTTTAAAAAGGAATCTGTCGCACCCATTCAATAAACCGAAAACAAGTATAAAAATTTTCTGGTATTAAGTCTACCTTGAAGAACGGTGGACTTGGCACTTAGGTTATTATTAATTTCTAATGAACTGGTACGGCCACATGTTTGTGGCAAAATAAGTCAAAGAGTGGCGGCGTTCTTTTTGCTGGCTGTACATTCTTGGTTTCTGAACATGCCATTGTGTATTAGTATGTGTACATATATTCATGCAATTCATTTTATTGAAAATTTGGGAAAAGCAAAAAATAAGTATTCATTTAGATATGCATATATAAAATATAAATATATGAAATATTTATCATTTCTTTGAAAATCATTTATTTAAAATTTTTAAATATATCATTTGTTTCCAAAAAAAAAAAAAAAAAATGTCAGTTTGTTTATGCGTCTGACAAAAATTTTGCACAGACAAATCTTTCAATAACTAGTGTACAGAATTTCCTATAAATTTATGTGCATAGTGACACAGTGACGTAAATGAGTGCTTGCTTACTTTTATTGCAAATCGTTCAACAGGTTGTGGAAATTATACCGCAATTTCACCCATTTAAGGGATCTCATCCTCTGTTGTGTATAAATGAAAACACTTAATTATGTGAGAGAACCATTATGCAGAATTACGTGGATTCAATTTGGGTGGCATAGAGGTGGCGCTGCTATGCTGCAATTGACACGGTGGAAAAGAGATCTAAATCTCATTTTCTAACGCATCCATACACTAAACAGGATATGGGAGATAATTATTCTGAAAATGAATGCTGGCAGAATTTGGGTGCATAGTGATCAAAATGGGACGCTGTTATAATTCAACGTCTGTGATTTTCCACACGGCTATATCTCAGTCTCCATTGATTAAAATATCGCCAAATTCCCTATTTAAAATATTTATTGTGAGAAGCTACGACTAAACGCTTTATTAATCTGATCAAAAAATTTGTACACATGTTATAGGTCACAGTTGCACGAACTGTATAGATTTTGGTGAATTTAGCACTTACAGTTTTTTTACAGGGGCACAAAGAATAATTCTTTATCATTATGGCCTATGGGACCCAATTTTTAAAGGTGTGATAGCATCTAAACGCCTTATTCAATGGAGCTGAAAATTTATATGAATATTATAAATAACTGTTGCACTAGCTATAAGCATTTTGGTGAATCTAGCATTTATAGGTTTTTACAGGGACACAACGAAAAATTCTTTATCATTATGATCTATGGGCTCAAAGTTCAGTAGCGTTCAATAAAACATCGTGTAATATAGGGAGAAAAATACTCAAACACACTATTTTCTCTCTTTTGTTTGTTTAACAACTCCTCTTTTTTTACTTTATCTACAAAAGTGTTAATTACTCAATGTTTGGAAAGTCGAGTAGAGTCACTCCAGATTTTTTTTTTTTTTTTTTTAAGTAATTTATTAGTAAATAATTTCAAAATAAACGTACAATTAAAATTATTAATGACATGAAACAAGTATTAAAAATCTAATGATTAAACACTATTAAATTATTTAATATTTATTTTAGAATTTTCTATAAAAGCTGAAAAAGAAAAAAATTGAAGAAAATTATTTTTAAATACTGATTAAAAGGAAAATTATTAACACAGGGGTCAATCCAGGAAAAAATTTTGGGCCACTAGCTGCTTTTTTACAAAATTTAAATCAATAAATATAATCAATAAATAAATATAATCTATTTTCTCAAATTTCAAATTCATAAAAATGCCTATATCACAACATTTTGTTTTATAAAGGTAAGACATTGTTAAAAAAAGTCCATGTTTTCATTATTTCAGCTGACTACTTACATGGTGTTCATTTACACTGATAACTTGACATTAAATCTTATAGAGAGTGGCTCTTAAAATGAAAGGTTCTACAGTGTACACGATAACTTTTTGTTTTCTCAAAAATAAATAAAAAATTTCATAAAAATATTTTATTTTTCTCAAGAATGTGCCACAAATATGAAAAATTGGAACGACCCCTGTAATACCTATATAAATTAAAGTATCAAAGAATAAGATAAAATTAAACTATAAAAATTTTATATTTATTACATTTATAATAATATAAAAGATGCGCCGAAATAATAATAATAATAATAATAAACTAGTTGGCATAGGTGGACTCTGCTCAGTTCCCCATCCTATTTATGTTCTCAGAAATTTCTAGTGTGAGACATATTATAATCATGTTAAAAGAAATTAATTTGATCAAAGCTTGATACAGTGACAGAATGAAATCCCCGCCTAATAGGCAATCCACCGTTCGCTTCGATCTATTTACCTCATTCTAATCTATTAATTTACTTTATCAGGGTCCATTCCGTTGTTTAGTTTTCATGCTACTATTTCCAATCCAATAATCCTCAAAATTCATATTTATATGACAAATGTACCATTTCGCTATGTTGATAAAATCGTAAATTACGAATAATTTACGAAATTTTCCTATTAGAATATTTGTATTCAATCATGTTCAAGCAAATGTCATAAATGTAATTTTGAAGTTGTCTAATGTATTTACGATCCTCAAAATGGAAGTTTATGCTCAATTTTGCCTTATCCTCACATGTTAAGTAAATCGTAAATTCCAAATAACTTAGGAATTTTTTAAATTGGAAAAATCATAGTCTATGATATTCATGCCAGTATCCTAAACAATATTTCGAAAGTGGTTTGACATCTTTACGATAAAAATATCCCTCAAGATTGACGTTTATGTGAAATTTCGCTCTATTCTGGTATGTTAAGAAATTCGTAAATTTCCAATAACTTACGAAATTTTTATATTGGAAAATTCATAGTCATTAATATTCATGCCAGTGTTCTAAATAATATTTCAAAAGTAGTCCGATATCTTTACGATGAAAATCTCTCTCAATCTCTCTCAAATTCACTCAGTAAAAATATTTTATTAAAATTATTATTAAAAAAAAAATTATCTTCCATGAAAATGCACACGGTTTTCATATTAGAGAAGTAGTATAACACTAAATATACAAAAAAAAAAAAAAAAAAAAAGTTAAATTTATTCTCAATATTCCATTTAAATAAACAAACAAAAAAAATTGTTTAAAATGAAAAAAATCAATAACTTTATTTTAAATTATCGCAGACCGACGGTTCAACCATTCGTTTTAAAGGTATTGGCGAGCTCTTTTGAAAGATACCCATCATGAAAATTGACTCCCCTTGAGTGGGGACTTCCCCCCCCCTCTAGGGGGGGGGGAGGCGAGGCTCCTACATACACAAAATTTTTTCCTCAGTTGACTATCTCTATTGCAAAAAATATATATTCATTTCATTTGGTTTAGTGCAGTCTATAGATGTTAAACTCTACTTACCTGCAATTTCCCCCATAGACGTAATGTATTTGAATACTTTTGAGTGTCCCTGTACATGAACCATTGGCTTCATCTCAACGAAAAGCTTAGTATAGCATCCCTATAGGATACACATTTAGAATACCGAGTTTGGAATTTCTGCTACCATTTGTTCTT
This sequence comes from Salticus scenicus, assembly GCA_963930645.1. Lineage (NCBI taxonomy): Eukaryota > Metazoa > Arthropoda > Arachnida > Araneae > Salticidae > Salticus > Salticus scenicus. The sequence continues at coordinate 36,969,254 of OZ005658.1, read as the reverse complement.
GAGATATACTGATAACAGACACACAGACCATTCGCCAAAAAACATGATTTTCGTATTCGGGGGGACCTCAGAACATGTCAATATAACAAAAACTCACGTTCGAAAATTTGACCCTAAAACAATACTTTCTCGACCCTATGGGTAAGAGAGAGTAAAAAATATATATAACAAGCAATATTTTCCGCACAACCTATAAAAGCGAATATTATACGTCCTTTTTAGGCATGTTATTTTCCAAAGTAAAAACAGTATGATGTGCATTATCATAAATAGGCTTTCTTTTCCCATTACGAATTTAATCTAGAAAAAATAATTTTTATACTAGATTATTTGTAGCTAAAAAACACCCTCTTCGAAAGAAAAAGTATTTCAGTTAGTAAGACGTGTGCACATAATTTCAAGGGATAAACGTGATATCATTTCATATTTAAGAATATAATATTCTTTCAAGATCAAAATGACTGTTCTGTTACCGTATTACTTAGATTCATGAGTGAACATGTGAATGAACAGGCTTAAGAAGTTATAGTTTGTTCTTTAAATTAAAATTAGTATTTAATTAAAAGCACTGTTTTAATCTTTTCACGAACCTATATGAAAAAAATAGGCATTTTAACCCCTTAACGGTCTCGTAATTTTCAAGAAAATGGTAAAAAGTGCCTATTTTACCATTTTTTCATTAGCTTCTATTCTTGTTTGTTTGTTTGTTTGTCCGGTACAAATCTTGCAATCGAATTTTAACTCTCTTCCCTACTAGCTAGACATTTGAAACTTTTAGAATAGCTCACAACCCAATACTTCGAAGTCCCATTTTAGAATTTTTGATTAGTTTTCTTATAATGAATTAAAATAGGAAAATAATAACATCCTAATAGCGTTAAAATAGCCATTAAAATGTTAGCTATAATTTAAGGGTTGCCAAAAAAAAAATTGACGAGTTTATTTTCTTTCGACCTAAAAATAAATACATTTAATGAAACGTGGACGTTAAAAAATTAGAAAAATGTGTGCTCTATGATTCAAAAATTAAAAACATCGTACATATATAAAAAGTTTTTTTAATCTTATATATTATTATTTATTATTATTATTGTTCAAGAAAATTGAAAAAAAAATGTATGAAAAATATGTATTCATTTTTAATATTTGGAATTTGTTTTAGCTTGAAATGAAGAAAAATTTAATATTGTAGAAAATCGAACAATCAGGGTTATTATAACTGAATGTTAGTTTTCCACTAAGATGAAAAAAAAAAAAATGTTTTAAACATTAAAACAAAATTTTATGAAAAGAATTTTACGTATAATAACACTATTCTCAGATTCACCATCGGAACTTTCATTAACATAACTTTTTTTCTAATGACTCTCAGATACATTTATACTAAAATTAGAATCCGAGTCACTTTGTAATACTGATTACATATTATACACAATATTAATATCTCTCTATGTATATAAGAGATTTTTCTTCCTGTTTGTCTGTGTGTTGATGCAAGTTGCCACCTGCTTTTCATACTTTAGTTAATTTAAAAAATTGTAAAGTAAAGGTATTAAAATAGTTTTTAGCAACACCTCTCATAGAACGCAGTGCTTTGGAATACTTTCGGGTGTCCCTGTACACAAGGAGTGGTATTTACTCTAATTTTAATAGGAAACATCCGATAGTGAACCTGAATAAGATACGTCAGTTTCGAGAAATATTTACAGGAGTTAGAGCGCAGACAGAAAGACAAACCGAAGTCATTAATCCTTTCTGTTGTTGGAAAAATGTTTAAAAAAGAAAGAAAAAAGACATTTTGTTCATTTTTTATAAAAAGCAGGACCATACTTTTAAAAGGAGAATTTCTGGTAATTTCTTTTTAAAATACATTTTTAGAAAATTCAAAATTTACCATTATTTATATTTCGTTTATCCGTTTTTCTCATTCTCAATAGATGGCACTACCAATCAAAGCCCTCCGTGTCTACACGGAATAGTATTTTATTGTGTCCGTAGTCTATTTTTTTTTCATTCTCTTGTCCGTATCCCGTATGCATTTAAATATAGCAATATTTAAGTATTAAAATTTTAAATTTCTCGAAAATTAGCTGAAGTAGAACAAAATTTTACTTTTTTTTTTTTCAAATTTTTAAAATGTTTTCTGCTTCCTGCTTATTGTTTTTCCCCCTTCTAATTTACATAATGAATAGTACAAGACCCGTCCAGTCAACATAGTCCGAACAGTCGTCTGCCTATGAATGCTTATTGCCGAAAGATGAAACTAAGAACCGCCGACAGAAACAAAACCTAATAACTACATATGGAAGGATGTACTATTGTGGATTGGAGGATTATTTTATTTTATCTTTTAATGGACTCATAACATGTTTGAAAAGTACTTTTTTACATCTCGAATCCATTTACGAGATCTCTGCCAAATAAAATAATTTATAGGGAAAATGTATGGCCAAGGGAGCATTTAAATAGTATGAATGTAGATTGAAAAGCATTTTGAAATTTTAGTAAAGCATTTTTTCAAAGCATTGCGTTCTACAAATAGTATTCTCGATTGACATTAGGAAATTCAAATCCATTTTGTCAAATGAAATTTTTATTATTAAATTTTTATTTAATAATAGAAAAAATGCCTTAATGACAAGACATAAAGAGGGAAAAAGATGAAACGCAGAGAATAATAATGTGAACGGGTCCAATAAAGGTGACGGGGCCAAATTCTAATATAAAATTTATAAATTGGAAAAATTTCTCATATTCGAGTCAGAATAAAGTTTTATTTCAGAAAGGAATTTAAAAACAAATTGTTTATTGAAATTTGAATTTTGATAAACACACATTTTGATAAGATATGTAGATGAAAAGGGATTAGTGAACATAAAGTATAGAAAGTGTCGCGTCACAAACTTGGCAAAGTTTTATAATTTATGCAAACTGCAGAATTTTTATTTATTCATTTGCATCCTTTTTTTTATATATTTAGATGCTGTTTCAGGTAGTACATAGTTCGAAAGTGGTTCCGGTACCTTCACAGCGCGTGAACTCTTACATAAAATTATTTCAGACATTCTTCTAGACAGTCCAGTAGATGGCAGCACTAAACAATACAACTACTGGATCTAAGGCAACCAAATTTTGGAAATCCAATTTGAGGACAAATCATCGCAGCTCCTTCAACCTTCAAACTCAAATTGAAGGGCCGTTTGAGGACAGAGCTAAATTATGCTTTAATTTGAGGACAAATTTCTAAATTCGAGGACTTTTGTCCTCAAATGATTTTCAAATTGCTAAGGACATAGGTCAAAATTCAAGGACTGTCCTCATGATTCGAGGACGTTTGGTCACTTTAATTGAATCTACAGATCAAGAGCCTCAACATTTTATTTACATCACACATTACTCAACAAATGCAGATTATTTTTAATTATTCCCTTTTTTTTAAAATATATAATATATATATTAAGTGGTTACACAAACAGATGTGTTTCTGAGGGGAACCCACCGCTCTTATTATCGGCCTATACTAGTAACTGATAGCCTTGTATTCATTCCTTCTACCTCATAAATACTTGTAGCAAAGTTCATACAAAATGATTGCATAACACATAAGAATTATTTTGTGTCACCCTGTAAAACTAATTACCAATTTTATGGCCCCAATTTTTCACAGAAAAGCATGCTTTTAAATAATCTAATAGTATTTCATTATATTTAATGGGGTGTTAAAATACACTTTTGAGAAATATCATCTACTTTAATGGTACAAAATTCCTTTGGTTGGTTCTGTAAATCAATTAGTCTATATAATAGCTTCTTTTTTTTTTTAGAGAAAACATTCTTTTAAGCATCTTTATAATGTATGTTAATTCCATTTTGTCGAATGCAACATAAACGCATTAAAATACACTTCAATAAAAATTTGGCCATTGCCTCTAATGTCACGAAATTCTTTTGCATGTTTCTGGTAACGAACCATAAACATTGTATACACCCAGTAAAAACTATTCAACCTTTCCACGTTTTCATGATTACGTGACATTGCCGGAACACTTTTGTAAGGTCCTGTACATTAATCAGGAAGCCTAAGCACACCTATTTTCTGCAGAAACATGAATTTAAGCCTCTCGGTAATGTATGCTAATTTCATTTCGTTGTATACAGAGTAACGATGTTAAAATGCGTTTAAGCGAAATTCACCCCCCAGGCCGTAATGATGAGGAAAACTTTCGCGTGTCCCTGTACATAATCTATAATCAATAAAGACATAAAAAAAATTAAATAGCTATTTCTATACAGAGTCAGAACGGGTGCACCCATTTCCAAGTTAATCGGCTGATTTTTGCGATACATACAAATTCCGTCCCAAGGCCGTAATGATAAGAAAAACTTTGTTGTGGTCTTTTGTTTGGATTTTCTGAATTGTTTGAGTTTCGATTGATGACTACACCTCGCGTCTTCATACTCATCTACTCTATTGACTAATTCATCAACATTTTTACTTTCTTCTATATTCAATAGAAGAAAGTATTGGATTCGTAAAAATTTTCGACCTCGGGTTTTGGATGGATTGACACGTTTTGAGAGCTGTAGAACACGATTTGACCATTTTTAGAAAATGTCTGTCTGTCTGTCTCTGTGTGTGTGTATGACAAAATTTTGTGGCAACTGTATCTCAGGTACTACTGCACAGAATTTCATACAAATTGGGATGCAGTTGCACCTTGACATAAATGAGTGCCTATCCACTTTTGGTAAAAATTGTCTTACAGGTTGCGTTGCCATCCCGCTTTTTCTAAATTTTTAACAGGGTGATATAGGACAAAATTTTGTATAAATGTGCCTAAAGAGAATTATTTTTTAGTAATCATTATGAAATTTACAAGAATTATTGATAATAGAGAGAGTCAACTGGGAAAAAATTTTTGTATGTGTAGGAGCTTCGCTACCCCCCTTGGGGGTGAAAGTCTCCCCTCGAGGGGAGTCAATTTTCAAGATGGGTATCTTTCGAAAGGTCTCGTCAATATCTTTAAAACGAATGGTTGAACTATAAATCTGTGATAATTTAAAACAATGTTATCGATTTTTTTTTTTTACTTTTAACAAAAAAAAAAAAAAAAAAAAAAAAAAAAAAAAAAATGGGGAAAATAAATCGTATTTTTTTTTTCATATTGTTACTTAGTGAATTTGTATAGGAAAATATAGAAGAAAGTCTTGTGGTGGCCACAACATACTAGTTTAAGTTCGGAAGCTCGTCGATGAAATGCTCTTGTACATCATAGGATAAATTTTGTTTTATACGATCGAGTTATAATTAATTCTTTTAAATTTTCAAAATTATTCACACATCCATGCCTTGAATTCATTCATCAAAATAATTGCGAAGTTCAATGGCGAAATCTTGGCAGGAGGTTCCTTCCTATGCGAAAGAAACTTCTGTCGAATTTCTTCTGCAGTTCATTTGAAAGGATGGTTAGAGTCATCTGCTATTCTCTCGATATCATACTTACGGATTCTAATGGTAGTAAGTTTAGACCCAATTCTCTTTAGGAATGTCTAATCGAATCATTTGTTTTTCGAATAAAGCTAAATAAACACATATCTCCTGATCCATCCAATCGCGACATAATATTTTGTGGATTTTGTCTTATTTTCACATTATTAGGGGCCGCGGTAGCCCAGTCGGTAGAGTGCCGGCCTCGTAATTGGAAGATTGCGGGTTCGGTACTCGAGCCGGCCAAAGACCGTCGTGTACATTAATGGTGGCTCGTGCACGTAAAATCTGTCGTGGCCGCAATTTCCTCCATGTTCCCATCAAAAATTATACCTTTGTGGGTCACCGAAGCGGGAGAGCCTTCCCTTCCGTGGAGGATCAAAACTGTAAAGGCATGTCTCCGGACCACCTCTAGGGGTGTGTCCCAGACCGTCGCCAATTGCCCATCTGCGCAGCACTGGTGCGAAGTAAAACCCAACCATCCATCCATCCACATTATTAGACTCTGACGGATATTCTCTATCACTCTATGATCTAGCAGTAATTTCTAACCGTCTCAACTCGAATTCCTTTTCTTGTCTTTGTTTTTATAACTCAAATTTTCTCTGTTTTTCTTCTCGTCTTAACTCAATTTCCCTTTGTTTCCCTTTTTCTGAGATTTACATTTCCTCTCTGCGTTCTTTTTCAAAGAACTCAAGGCGAGATTGGGCGAAATCATCGTCAAAATCCCCTGATGTTTTTAATTAACTTTACCAGTCAAGCTACTTTTATATTTGGAGGGACGGTAACGTAGCAGGGCTATAGAAGAATTCTTCTATAGCCTTTTTTTATAGCCCTGGTAACGTAGACGTTACCGTCTACGTTAGAATTCTTGAATTCTTGTTCACATTCTTGTTTCACAATGAAATAAACTAACCTTTTATTACGATAAAGTAAAATCTCTACTCACAGTTTATTAATTAGATGTTCTTCGACTTCGATTTAATATACCAACTTAAATTCAATCTTCAATCCCGGGTGAGAGCCCCCATTTGTGGAAAGCAGGATTTCAATAGTAATAATTCATTAAACACACACGACTAATATCGAAGTGATAAGAAAGATGTTCTTTTTATTCCGAACAGTACCAGATAAAGGCATTTGGCTAATTATAGCACAATACTACTCTTAATAAAATATTACAACTGACAACAGATTTGCTGCTACTTACATTAAAATCTATAAAACACGCAATTTTTTAATTATTTACATCTCACGCTTCCTTACTACGGCATGCGCTTGAGATTGTTGAAAAAATGTCGTAGTCATAAAATTCAGGAGTTTGTGCTTGAGTTAGCGTCCATCCCACTCCCACACTTAGTATATAATATATATTTTGATTCGATTCACTTGCTACATAAATAGATACGTTTCTGAGGGCGGCTGCCGCACCCCTCAACCCCCCCCCCCCCCGGTGTATCTCTCTTTCTATACCTATCTGTATTCCTAATAACTGACATTTTTGTATTAATTCCCTGTAATTCATAAATATGTGTACCAAATTTCATGCAAAAATATTACATAGCGAATCGGAATTCTTTTGTGTAACCCTGTAAACTAATTACCAATTCCATGCCCACAATATTCGACAGAAAAACATGCTTTTAAAATTCTAATAAAATTTCTTTATATTTAATGGCGTGTAACCATGTTAAAATACACTTTTAAGAAATACCGACTATAGACCGTAATAGTACGAAATTCTTTTATGTATCAGGGGGAAAGAGCCACAGTTAATAATAACAGACCAATAACAAAAATACATCTAATTAATTATAGCTCATTAATTTATCAACCTAATTTGACATCATTTGGATGATTACAGAATGGCATCGGAATTCTTCTGCGTGGTCCCGTAAATAAATTATTTAGTCTATATACATACCCTTGTTTTAGAGTAAACATGCTTTTAAGCATCTTTTTAATGCATGTTAATTCCATTATGCAGCATAAACGCATTAAAGTGCGCTTTAATAAAAAAATTGTCCATAGGCTCTAATGTCCTGTACATTAATTAGAAAGCCTAGGAGTATATATTTTCAGCAGAAAACGTAAGTATTGTAATCTTGTCAAAACCCCGAATTTGATATTTTGGTGTTTCTACACGTTTTGAGGTCCTTTAAATTCATATTTACTATTTATACGATGATGTATGTGTGTATGTATGGGAGTGAACACAATAGCGCCTAAACGCTTTGTTCGAATGAGCTAAAAGTTGGTACGTATGTCATAGGTCACCCTAGCACGAACTCTATTGATTTTGGTGAATCTAGTACTTATATTTTTTTTTTTTTTACAGAAACACAAAGAAAAAAAATTTTTTCATTATGGTTTATTGGTCAATTTTTTTTTTTTTTTAATGCGATAGCATCTGAATGCCTAATTCGACTGACCTGAAAATTTATACACATGTTATGAGTCATCGTCACACGAACTGTATAAAGTTTGGTGAATCTAGCGTTTAGTTTTTTTTTTTTTTTACAGGGATACAAAGAAAAATTCTTTATCGTTATGGGCTCCAATTCTTTAAACTGCGATAGCACTTATATTCAATTAAGTCTTATTCAATCGAGCTGAAAATTTATACACATGCTGTTGTACGAAGTGAATAAAGTTTGGTGAATCTAACAAGTATAGTTTTTTACAGGGAGACAAAGAAAAATTCCTTATCATTATGCCCTATGGGCTCAAAAGGGGTACTATGGGCTCTTTAAAGTGCGATAACGCCTAAACAGCCTATCGGATTGAGCTGAAAATTTATATATATGTTACAGATCACCATCACACACACTATATTTATTTTGTACCCTGTAGCCCTTATAGTTCTTTTTTTAGAGGAACACAGAGTATAATTCTTTCTCATTGTGCCCTATCGGCTGAAATTATTTAAAATGCGATAGCGTCTAAAAGCTTCATCTGATTGAGTTGTAAATTTACATACATATTACAGGTTACCGTCGCACAAGCTGTATCAATATCGGTGAGTCTAGCACTTACAGATTTTTACAGTGAGACAACGAAATTTTCTTTACCATGAATGACTAGTTCGATAGCGTCTAAACTCCCTATTTGAATGAACTGAAAATGCATTTACATGTCACAGCCGCTGAAACCACATAGATTTTGGTAAATCCAATTCTTATAGTTTTTCTTTTCTTTTTTTTACACGGACTCAAAGAAAAATACTTTATCATTGTGGTTTATGGGCTCAAATTATTTAAAGTGCGATAGCGTCTAAATGCATCTTGATCTGAAAATTTATATACATGTTATAGGTAACCATCGTACGAATTTTATAGATTTTGGTGAGTAAAAATTTTTACAGAAACACAACGAAATATATCGGGCTCAAATTATTTGAAGCGTTCAACTCATACATCCTATTATAATTTTTACTTTTGTTTATTTAACTATTTCTCTTACTTTAATTTACTTATACAACCGTTCATTACTTAACGTTCGGAAAGTCGAGTGGAGTCGGTTCAGATTTTTATGTTATGATCATTTCTTTTTACGTCCATTTTAGACACACAAGCTCTTAGAAATAAAGGCTAAGGTACTTCAGTGAAATTCCATTGTTAAAAACATAGTCTGCCTTTTGTAGCCTTAGACACTCTACAGTGCTACACGATTTTTTTTTTTTTAGGTTAAAACTGTACTGTAAATACAAAAAGGGTCCCAAAAAGCCTTCCTATTAATTTTCAAAATATTCCCTTTTATTTTCTTATTTCAGTGAAAATTAAAATGAAGTCTATATAAGTATACAAAATTTCTCCATAAAAAGTACTGAACTTTCTCGAAAATAGAATTTTTATTTTCGATATAGTTTGCTTCTTTTTTTTATTTCGGCTGGTTCATCTAGTGCCTAACGCTCTGGCCTCGAATCATCAAGTCCGGTTTAGTGTCAATTAAACAATTTACACAGTGCTTTTTTGAAGTCACAATATCATGACAGAATCAACAAAACAATTCCATTTCGTATTTAATTGCGCGTAGCTGTACAACATTAATAATAATTAAAAATGCAAGAAATATTAACCTATTTAAACATCTAATTTCGAAAATACTGTGTATGTATTCTATTGTACATACGACTGGTCATCTGTTGTATATAAATGATGTTATGATAGTTTTGAGGGGACCCAGGGCCTGATTACCCAAAGGCTCGGGAAGCACAAGCTTCTCCTCTAAAATTTAAGAGGGCCTCCCAAAATGACTAAAAACGGGATCTTTAATTTTCTGTTTCAAATTTTCCCACTGAGATTGAATTTTTTCTGAGAAGTTTGCCTAAAGTAAAGTAAAATACTTACTATTTCGAATACTTAGTAAAATACTTCTATTATTTAAGCTCAAAGATCTGAATGTTCATATTCAATAAGTTATACAATTTTTCAGTTGTGATTAGAAACCACACAGATATACGATAAAAAAAAAGAAAAGAAAACTATAAAGACACACTAATTTTTGGTCTATAGCATTTTTATATTACAATATGTAACAGGAAAACGAGATTTCCCGAAATGAAATGGGCCCCGAAATGATGCTGAGCTGAGCTTTCCCTAGCTTCAAAGCTTAATCGGGCCCTGAGTGGACCCCAATCTTGCTTTGCCCAGGGCCCCTATTGGTCGTGATCGGGGCCTGCTTTGGCTTTTTCTTTCAGGTGCGATTTTTAGCAAGTGCAGGTGCTCATCACAAGTGTTTCAAAAAAAGAAAAGAGAAGAAGAGAGCTCCCTCTTCAGATGTCAACAGGGTCCTACGATACCCACGGACACTCAGGTACCTCAGGTGCGCTTGGCTTGACCAACACGAACACGTGCTTGCAGGTGCCCCTCATTATTTCGTGAATGGATTTCCTAACTTTATTTTGAAAGAGAGAGTTGGCTTCGTACCGTGCCAGGACGATAGATGGACCGCTGCACGAATAAATAAATGCGCCCGTGGTCCCGTTTCCACCATCTGAATAATGTACCCGTTTCTGAATAATAGGCTGCACCCTTCATTTTTTTGTCGTTTCGGGAAGAAGAGTCCCATGATGACATTCTGAGATTCGATCTTAATTGTCCTTCCTAGTCTTGAAATAAAATTAAATTTAAACGATTGCGATTTAATATTATAATAATTAATATTACGAGATAAATTAATAGGAGAGAAACAAAGGAAGTGCGATTCTCCTTTTTTCCCCATTGGCTGTATAGCGAAGACCAAAATTAGTAAAATGTCTCCCCCCCCCCCCATATTTTTTTTTTTTTTTTTTTTTTTTTTTTTCCAGAAAGGGAATCTCGTAATTGACTACTTTGGTCCAAAGACGCATACGGGGAGCTCTCGAAAATGTTCACCCAACGCTAAGAAGATTAATATTGAATTATTCAACACTATAAATCTATATTATCAAAAACTGGCCTAGTTTCGCCTATGGAGTCGTGCAAAGAATCTACATCCAATACCTCTACATGGAGGAGTAGGCTTTTTTGCTTTCGATAGCGATTTTCAGCGTGACAATTGTCAGTTTAAACTTAAACTAGACACAATAAATCCGTGAGAGAGAAAAAAAAAATCTAAAATATTGGATGCATAATTCGCGGAAAAAAATTATTACTTGTTAGGCAAGTTTACTTTAAGTTAAAAATAGAGTTGTTTAGTTGAAATCTTTCCTTTTTGCCGAGTTGCAGGAATGGGATGACCGAAGCGGGCGAGCCATTCTCCTATTTTTTAACTGTTTGAAAATGAGGGAAGAAATGAAATCTCAAGATTTATGCTTTCGACTACAAACAGCCAGTTAAAAACTAAAATGTTGTGGCCACCAAATGACATTCCTCTATTTTTTCCTATGCAAATTCACTCAGTAAAAATAATTTATTAAAATCATTATTTAATAAAATTATCTTCCATGATAATGCAGTACGATTTCCCTATTAGAGAAATAGTATAAAACTAAATATCCAAAAAAAGTTCATTTTATTCTCGATATTACATTATTATTTTTTTTTTTAAATTATCTTGTTTGTCGGTCTGTATTTTTTCTATGATGTCATCCGCTGAAATCATCTAGTGAAGTTTTTCAGCCAGTTTCGTGATTTACTTGAATTTAATTTGAAACAAATCAAATTGAAAAAAAAAAAAAAAAATGTTTTGTAAAAAAATCCGCACATTCAGTCGATAAACTTTGTGAAGGGACCCAAGTGTGTCCGTGCCCTCAATAAGTATCCGGATTATTTTTCAGGGGATGTCTATCTAGAATGAATTCAGTGACTTCTTTTTTTTTTGTGAGATGAGTGAGCAAAATGTTCATTTTTGACGTAAAACAAATCGAACAGCCCTTGAGTTAAGGGAGCCTCATATACACCGTATCGTGTTTATAGTCCAGAATTTTGAAAATCGGCCCCGTTCAAACATTATTTATATTTTTAATTTTTTGTCGGTGCATACAGATAGGATTCATTTCGGTTGAAAAGAAAATTTCCTTTACAAAACAACAAACGAAACTCTTGGTAGACTGACATCGTAACACCCCACACGCAACGGGTTAAACGGAAAAGCTCCGATGGCATTTTCAATTTGATAACGCGGCCACGTTTTTTTTTTTTCTTTTCTTTTCTTTTTTTTTCTTCTTTCCTTCGTTCTATCAAAGAAATTTGATTAGATTTCTTGGGCAGTCTGACATTACGAATAAATTTCATGAATAATTCAAGAAATAAATCGGCCGTTTTCGTTTCTTTTTCCAGTGACAATCTACAATCGGAACCGCAATTTCGACCAGTTCCGTTTCCGAGCGGTACAAGTGGCGCCCTCCTGCGGTCAGAGACACCTCGATCCATCATCCGCAAGTGACGGAGGCCCCTATTTCTCGCATCTGCATTGTTATTGTTTCAAAAATCTTGACAGGGGAGGATGAATAAAGAAAGACAAACATTCAACAAAATAAGACACGCCCCCAGGCAAAGGAAAATTCATATGAATTTGATCACAATTGGAATGAGTATGAACGGGTGATGTCTTCAAGAATTTTGACTGGCGTGTCACGATTCAACGCCCCCAGCTACGATCCTTGCATTACGAGGAAATTCATCTAGAGTCTAACTTGATTATTACGAACTTTCATTTAAGAGAAGCAGAGGGTTGACGAAGGGTTTATTTCTTTTAATGGGTTGCTCCTACGGACATTTTTTGCATCAACCGGAACCTACGGCTTAAAGGCACGCTCCCATGTCCGAATTCATTATTATTATTTTATTTTTTTTTTTTTTACGAAATAATTTACAGAACTCCTTTATTGCAGAATCTGAGTGAAGGACGTAATCAAACAACAAGAGGACACCCTCATACATTTGTGGATTCTTCACCTCATTGGACCGGCCCTCTCACCCCTACGGAGACATTTATTTTATAAATTAAGCACCACAGTTTTTTTTTTTTTTTTTTTAATGGTTAAATTCCACTTTTTTATTTAGATAATTCTCAATCGTTAAAACGTTTCTCGTTTTTCAAATGTTTCGTTTTGAAGCTCTAAATGTGAAAAATTAAGTATAAGAGCAATTTTTGCACTTTACAACTACAGACCAAATAATAAGTAATAAAATTAAAAATCAATTTTGGAATAACGAAAATCACTGTGAATTTCCTAAATATGAAAAAGGAATTAAAAATAAATAAATAAATAAAAATAAATTAAGTAATGAATAATTTACAAAACAAAATACTCCATAGACTAACATGAGGTTATAAATAGCACCACATTACTTGCATTTAAAAGTAATAAGTACAAAACTTTGAATAAACACCCTAAAATGCTAGAACTCGTAATAATTGTTTCGAGGTCGAAAGATGACACCACCCCTTCGCCAGGCAAACAAAGTAAATACGTACAAAGTAGGCACGAGTGCTGCAATCAAAGCGGTGCGTTTCCGCTTTGATTGCAGCACTCGTGCCTACTTTGTTCGCTTGACGAAGGGTCGTGTCTTGTTTCGACCCGAAACAATTGTTGCGAGTTCTAACGTGAGGTCAAATTAGGTGAAGTATCCGCTTAAAGTGAACCTCAAAACGTGTATTAAAAAAAAGTCGAAAATTGTCACGAATACCCTAGTACAGTGTTTCTCTAAGGGTGTGTCCTATATGTCTTCCAGATGTGCCTCTTTCGGTATCTCACAGAAATATTTTTCCAGGTGTGAAATATATAGAGAGTTTATTGTAATATTTCATTACAGATTGAGCGTTCAATACATCGTTATCTGTAGGGGTCGAGGCAAGAAAGTGTCAAGCTGCATTTGGTTGAGCTTTAGTATAGATCCCAATTCCTGACGCGATTCGAAGGTAGAAGCACAATTTTTGGTAACCTATTCGTATCGGAACTCCTTTTCAAACCGGCCGCTCCTGTGAGTATATTGTATTGTACTGGAGAAAAAAAAATGTTTAATGATATATATATATATATATATATATATTTTTTTTTTTTTTCATTAACTTGTTTTTCCTTTAAATAATTTTAGAGCAGTCATCCGATTAACAATCGGATAATGGGTTCAAAAGTTATTAAATACATATATCCCATTTTAACTTTAAAATTATTTATAAAGAAATATTTTAATATTTATATTTTAAATATTTATATTCCAAATTTTAAATTTTAAATTTGGAATCTATGTGGTTTAAACTAGAGGTCTGCACGGGCCAGAATTTTGAGGCCCGGGCCCGACCCGGACTCGAAAAATTCGGCCCGGGCCCAGCCCGACCCGGCCCGTACAAAAAACGATAAAATCAGGCCCGACCCAATTCAAAAATATGAAAAAAAAAAAAAAAAAAATCCATGCCTTTCTATGGAAAAGATTTTTAGTATCTGTTTTGCAGATGTTTTATATACCGAAGCAATAGAATCTTCTTTAACAAAACTGCTGAACTTTTACAAGATAATTATATATTAAAAAAAGTTCATTATTACAGACGTACAGAAGGCACGAAGACAGACAGAACGTCAAATCGAAAATATTAGCACTCATCAAACAATATAGGACAGTATTTACAATGGCTATTACTACTAAAAATGCACGTTCAACCATTTCTTCTCATATACCGTAATGTATACGAATCTTTCATGTGATCCGGTAAACAAAATTTTAATGGTAATCCAACCCTATTCTATAGAAAAGAGGCTTTTGTACATGCTAAAAATGATGCTACTTTCATTCAGTGCACTGGAGGAAAGAAAAAAGAGTTTAGAGAGAAAGTTACAGCGGCAGGATTTTTATAGCTTTCATACCACCTAAACTCTACAGACCATAGGGCACAAAGCCTTATGACACACAGTAACGTATCTAATTTCTTTTGTTTGAACATGTGCGCAAATTAGTAGTGACATGCATACTATTTTGAATAGGAAACCATTTACTATTACTTGAAATAAAATATATTAATTTCGAAACGTGCTAAAAATATTTGCAGGAAATCAGATCGCGAACAGATAAACTGATAAGCAATTAAATTGAAGTTACAGACATTTTTTAACAAAATAAAATTTTATGTGATACACGAGACTGTAAAATTATCTGAAATAACTGACTGAAGAAATATTTTATCACTTTCCTTTTTCGTTGATTAGCGATCAAACCAGAAAAAGATTCGGGCCGACACGGCTCGGAAAAGATTTCATTCAGGCCCGGCTCGGCCCGAGTATACACAAAAAAGCTGAGCCCGAGCCCGGCCCGGCCCAAGAACAGATCGAAAAATTCGGCCCGACCCGTAAGCGCGGCCCGTGCAGACCGCTAGTGCAAACATAATGAAGATTACATTGTTGGAGACGGGAGAGTTTTACTGTCTACAAAGCCTAAAATCTCGTACAGTTACGGTGACGGTGGATTCTGAAGAAATTGACAGTTTGGGTTTGTTCGGCTGTTACAGAAGGTAGACTGCTCTTTTTGAATGGATGGTGGATGATCTTCTGCCGTGTTAAGTTTTTTGAAAAGCCACAGCACAAAATTTAAAAGCTAAACTCGTTGGGAGGACTCCACTGTTGGAAGAAGAGAATCAGATCCCGCTCCTTCTCAGTGCTAGGTAATTTGTAATATTATGGCCACATCCCTACAAAATTCATTTTCTCCAATATAAACCTAACAAATTCTTAATGTTTTGTGTAAGCATTTTAAAATTTGAGCTTCATTCATCTTATCTACCGAAACGTTCTGTTGTGTGGTCAGTTCAGAAACTATAGCAGGCTATGCCCGCTTCGCTGGTCACTATTTTTAAATGAATCACTATAGTTAATAAATTCTCGAAATTGCATTAAATTTTATCATGCGAAAAAAAAAGAGAGAGAGAGAGAGAGAGAGAAAATTCTCATTGGAAAAAATGTCATGCCAGGCCCCACTGCCTTCGGCAACGCAGTGCGCGCGCATTTATGTTCGACACTCTTAATGAATTACTATATTATCATAAGGAAAAAAACAAACATAAAATACCAAAAAAAAAAAAAAAATCTCCCATCGGTGGAATAATCGGTCCGGGCCCCCACTGCCTGCGGCAGAGTATACCACCTACCGTTTCTGCCCCTTCTTTAGATTTTAGACTTTAAAAAATACTCCCATTTGTTCTCTCGGACTTTTATACCTAATAATACTAATTTCCTACATTCTATCTGAATTTCTTTATTTTTACCCCTATGCCCGCCCCCTTTTCTGCCCTCGTAATAATTCTGTACTTTCGAAACTATCCGCAATCGATTTATCGGGCCTCAAAACCTAACGACGCTAATGTTCAGCGCTCTAACTCTTATTTATAGATTTTTGCCCCTTTAGCCCCCTTCCCGTCTATCCTAATAATTTTACAAATTCGAAAATATTCGCAATCGATTTGTAGGTATGAAAAATTTCCATGTACCAATTTTGAGCGACTTATCTCTATTTTTATTTTTTTGCCCCCTCGCCCTTCCCACCCCTCCTAATAACTTTACAAATTCGAAAACATCCGCAGTCGATTTGTCGGTATCAAAAATCTCTATGTACCAATTTTGAACGGTCTAACTCTATTTTTATTTTTTTGCCCCTACGCCCCCCCCCCTTTCTGACCCCTCTAATAACTTAACACTTTCGAAAATATCCTCATTCGATTATCAGGCCTCTAAAACCTATCTGTACCAATTTTGAACGGTCTAACTGTATTTCTATTTTTTGCCCCATTGTTCCCCCTTTCCCGCCTCACCTGGGACGAATTTCTAAAATTAAAGAAATTAGTTTTTATGTATTTGTGGGAGCTTCTGTATTTTAGAGCAAAAATCTCACATACATCTTTTATTTTTCTGTTTGCAGTACAAAAGATTAGTTCGAATCATTTTGCCCCCTCTCACCCCTCAAATCCCGTTTTGCCCTCTTTCCCGCCCTTGGGGACCGAATTTCTAAAATTCCAGAAATTGGTTTTTAGATATTTGTGTTAACTATATTTTAAAGCAAAAATTTTACGGATATTTGTTTTTTTTTTTCTTTGAGATATGAAGGTTTTTGTGAAATCACATTTTGCTCTCTACTCCCCCTTGGGGGGCGAATTTCGCAAAGTCGCTTTTCAGGGGGTGCTTACACTATTATGTTCTATATAATCTGACCCAGTTTAGAGTCAGTGGCTCCAATAGATTTTGCTGTGCGTTGATGAGTCAGTGAGTGAGTGGAAGTACTCTTTTATGTGTATACAGTTGTAGAAATTCCTTGACAACTTTTTTGACAAAAATAAAATTCACTTTTTTTTTTTTTTAAATCTTTTGTCCAATTGTTAAAATATTTTAGAAATTGAATATTCAGTAAAAATAATAATAATAAATTTGTTGCTACAATTATTCATTACCTAATGAATATTTTTAAATTCTGTTTTCGCAGTCAGAAAATTCATAACCGTTAAATGAGTACTCATTTTTAAGAAATTCATTTTTTTTAATTTTTACATTTTAATTTTGAGTTCAAAAATGCGATTTTTCGCAAAATGCATTTTTCTCATTTTCTAATCGCAAAATGAAATACTTAAAATTTTAAAAAATCAATTTTTGGAAAACAAGTACTAATTGAACGCTTATGAATTTTCTAAATGTGAAAACAGAATTGAAAAATATTCATTAGGTAATGAGTAATTATGTAAACAAATTTTCCCATAGAATAACATGGGCGAAGGCTGCCGGCGAGATTAGGTATTGTCCGCTCTTAACTAAAATATAGATTTTTTTTTTCCCCCATCATTTGCTTTTTTATTCCGCTGATGCTTTTCATTTATGTCTGTCTTAAAATTTAAAATATGGGTTTAAAAAAAAATTATGTTAAAATTCCAGTGATGTCGTGCTGTTATTTTAAAATATTTGTTCTTAATTTCCTTGCAATCATTTCGGTTTTGTCTATGAAGTATTTTTATACATTGGAATAAAGCTTTTAATCCAAAATACACTGCCAGTTATGTCACACTTTCACTAAACTTATGTTATGTATTGAAAAGTATTTATTTCAATAAATTAATTTGCGTCACGCTATCCAACACTGCAGGTAAATTTCGTGTAAGCAAATTCATAATAAGATAATCATAATCTTCAAGTCATAGCACCAAAACTAAGTGAAAATGTATGCAGATACAGTGTGATCCAAAGAAAGCATTTGCTCAAATTTTACTTGCAGTTTTGGATAGCAGCAGGACGCAAAAGTTAAATGAATGTATTGATAGAAATACATTTCAGTGCCTATATAAGTTCAGTGAAAATGTGATATAATTGGCAATGCATTTTAAAGTTAAAAGCATCATTTCAATGCATTAATATCAGGCAAAACCAAAGTAAATAAAAAAAAAAAAATGAAAAAGAAATATTTTAAAGTAACGCCAAAGCGTCATTGAAATTTTCATATCATATCTTTTAAAACCCATATTTTAAATTTATAACAACAGATGTGAACGAAAAAGCATCAGTGAGTCAATTTTACAGATTTTTTCATAAAGAAAATAATGTTTACACCGTGTGTATAAAACAGAACAAAAAAATAAATAAAATGAATAAATAAATGATGAAATAAATATTACCTATATATATATATATATTAATTATGTAGTAGCATAGCCTCACTCAAAATTTAATAGCATTATTTTTTAAAAGCCCTGTTTCAAATTTATATAGCCATGAAGTAGACATATGCGTATATTTGTATGGATGCGATTGCTCATTTTAAAATATAATATTTGGAAGGTCTGTGACCCTCTCGGGCAAAAAAAAGAAAGCGGTCACTTGAGATGCAATAAAAAAATACGGTACTCCTCTGCTAATATGTTAATAGGCTAATCTCAAATTCAATTTTTTGACCGTTCTCGCATCGGGACCTTTTTAGAAAGAAGGCCGGCTCGACCTCGAGCTATTCTCAAAAAAGGGGGTCGGGATTCAGAGCACCGCCCCCGATCTCCGTCGATGCATTATGGATGGGAGGAAAGTGTGTCAGAGCTGCGACGCTGGCGATACATCAAACTCTGAAAACCCATCCGCAGTCGGCACATCGTGTGTGTGTCGCGATAGCGCTGTGGGGCCGGACCGAAAGCGGATGCGAATCGGCATCCGAGACCCATTGTGTCGCGCGAAATAAGATCTCCTCACTCATGAAGGTTCATCGTCCCCCCCCACATGGCCACAACAATAAAGACGACGGACGATTTCCTCTTTTCCCACTGGACGAATTAAACGAGAAAGAAAAGAAACCTCAATTTGTAAGTGATTTCATTGGGAAGAAGCCTCGTTCCTGTTTCGACAACACAGAGGCCCCCACTGACATCAAACGGTACTGTCCTATACACATTATATAGAACATTTTAGTTTTTATAGATGAACGAGTTTCACTTAAAATCCTTGCAAATTAGTTTCCATAAGTAAATTCTGCTCTGTTATTCATCCTACATTAGTTCCCATTATTTTCTTTTACTATATTCCTGTTAGGAGAGATGACCGATCCTTCAACACGTTCGCAGAATGAAATGCCCCACCCCCACTAGATACCCTTACTTTTTTTTTTTTTGGTTTTATAAAGATCAAGTTTCAGATTTCCAATTTCACACAATCATTCCAATGTAATCATTCCCGTGTTATGCGAAATAACGCCCTATTAAGGAAATCGCCCCTTTCGGCTAACATACGAAATTTTCCAATTCGAATGTTCGTAGTCAACGATGTTCTGGCCAGTATTCTAAATGACATTTTAAAACGGGTCCAATGTCTTGACGTTTTATATCTTTTTTTCCTGTCTCATTGGGTAAAAGTGTTCAACTTAGGACAGTATTTGACTGTCCAACTTCCAAGTTAGAGGGGTGTCCAACTTATAGAGGTTGGACATAATGTTAATCCTATGGATACATTACGTTCCGAGAAAAAGTGTCCAACTTGACAGGTTTTACTGTATATATATGTTTTATATTAACCCTTAAAAGGCCTGCTTATTTTGAAATCCATTTAAAAGTGTTTTACTTCTTTCTTCTATTAAATAAATCACGGGAAAAATATTTAAAAAAAAAACTATATTTTAACTGGGGTTTACAGCTACAAAGCATACGTTAATAAAATCAGAAAATGCTAAGAAAATGCATATGTTAAGGAAATGTTAATGAAATCAGTCGCGGGAAAAATGGAATAGACTTCATTCGCAAAGTTGGTTTTCCCAGTTATCTTTGAGTTGAGAGCGAGAATATGCGCTCTAAAGACCGCGACCCTTTCCCACAGACAACACTCGTACCCAATTCAGTGTTACGTTTGTAATGGGGTTCTCAAAGCACCCTCTACCCAATGTAAAAGACTCACCGAGAGTCCGAAAATTTGCATTACAAAAGCATTGTGTCCCCGTGACTGGTTTGCAAAAATATTTAGATGCGCTGTGGGATAGGCGCGGAAACGAATGCATTTCCAAATGTGTGTATTTTTGACAATGGCCAGATGTGTTTATATGATTCCGGTTCATCTGTGTCTGCAGTCTTGTTCCGAATGTGGGAAAACAGGGTACATTTTTTTTCCCATTCTGCTTGTCACCCTGTATATTTATAAGACTCCATAATGAGAATAAGACGGAGTGTGTCGTCATCCTTTTTTACGCTACAAAAATAGGCTTTCCATAAAATGTGCCATAATAAGCGATTGATTTATACAGCTATATAAAATTAATCACATACCGAAAGGTCATCCTATAAAGCGTTGGGTTGTCGCTCTATTTATTTATTTATTTATTTTTTGTACATATAAGGCTTATTGGTCCGGGATCTACGGCTTAAAGTGCCCTGAGGGGAAAAAAGAAAGAGAGAGAGAGAGAGAGATTGAAAGTACAAAAAAAAAAAAAAAGCTATAAATACATTTTCCAAACCCTCAGTCACCAATATTGCAGCGCTTTTCGCTAAGCTAATGTGTTGTCATTTGTGGCACGCTCTTTAACATATAACATCATAAATTATAATCTATGTTTTAGTCTATTTAAGTTTCTGTGTCCAATATATATATATGATGAGGTTTTCGGGCAACAAAAAATGAAAATGTCAAAGTTAAAAGTTGTTATGTAAATTTAATAAAAGTTTTGATCCACTGACGTCAAACTTTCGAAGCATCGCTATTTTTAATCTCTATATATTAAAAAAAAGTTACTGTCACTGGCGTCAAATTTTTTTGTCTGCGACAGCATCTTCTAGCGGAGGGCAGGGTCCTTCGTGTCATGAGAGGTATCAATGTGTTCCGAATACTCCAAGGAAGACATTTCAGCTACTTAGAAATTTCTATCATTTTAATTAAAGAAGTTATCAACTAAAAACGACAAGTTTATGAAGGTACTCTATTTACCATTTTGAAAAAAGTTTCTCCCAGTGACGTTGTTCTCAGGGGTCTGTCCAGACTTTTCACACAGGGTCCTGTTTTTGTGAAAATTTCTACACATGATTTCGTGAATCTAAATTTAGTGTGAAATTAAAGTTCTTCCAAACTTTTCTGTTTGTGAAATTGTGAAAAATGCAATTTTTCAAAATAAAATTACAATTAAGGTTTCATTTTTGACAATGACAGTTCAGTTTTATAGAACTAAATTCACACATAGAAGCATAGAAGCCCTTTATAGATTAGAAGTTGAGTATCAGCTTTTCGAGAGAAATACAACAAAAATGTTTGATTTTTCAGGTACTCTGTTCGTTCCACTGAAGATTAATTTTGAAAATGAGAGATTTATCAAAGGCCTAAGAAGAAAATTTTGTGAAGGGTCCTTTTTTAGGATAAATAATTTTGTGAAGGGTCCTTTTTTAAGATAAATAATTTTGTGAAGTGTCCTGTTTCAGGATAAATAATTTTGTGAAGGGTCCTTTTATAAGATATAAAATTTTGTGAAGGGTCCTTTTTTAAGATATAAAATTTTGTGAAGGGTCCTTTTTTAAGATATATAATTTTGTGAAGGGTCCTTTAACGGACCCAGGTTTGCCTCTGGACAGATCCCTGGTTCGTCTGTCATGGAGTCATTTTACACGGAAAAATTAAAATATGCTCCATGGTTGTATGTAGATAGGTAGGGAGGTAGGTAGGTAGGTTGGATTTAACGTCGCACCAGTACTGCGCTATGGGTAACTGGCGACGGTCTGGGACGCACCCCTAGAGATGTTCCGGAGACATGTCATCACAATTTTGATCCTTCACGGAGGGGATGATCCCCCCGCTTTGGTGATTCCCACAGGTATAGTGTGGATGGGAACATGGAGGACTTTGCGGCCGCGACAGATTTTATGTACACCAGCCACCATTAGTGCACATGACGGTCTTTGGCCGGCTCAAGTATCGAATCGGCAGTCTTCCAATTTCGTGCTCGGCACTTTACCGACTAAGGTACCGCGGTCCGAAACCATAAATGTAAAAAGAAAGAAAATAAATATCAACTTTTTTTGTCTACTTTTAAAAAATTAATTTTCTTACACGGGAAAGTTAAAATATGATATCTGGTTGTAGGTAGGTAGATAATCAGGACGCACCCGGACGGATGTTCCGGAGACATGCCACCACAGTTTTGGTCCTACACGAAGGGGATGTCTCCCCCGCTTCGGTGGCCCTCAGAGGTATAATTTTTATAGGAACATGGAGGATATTGCAGCCACGACATATTTTACGTGCACCAGCCACCATTAGTGTACACGACGGTCTTTGGCCGGCTCGAGAACCGAACCCGCAATCTTCCAATTACGAGCTCAGCGCTCTACCGACTGGGGTACCACGGTCCGGATCTAAGGTTGCAAAAAAGAAATAAAAAGGGTCATATACTAAAACTGTAATGCAAAATGGT
Organism: Salticus scenicus; assembly: GCA_963930645.1. Classification (NCBI taxonomy): domain Eukaryota; kingdom Metazoa; phylum Arthropoda; class Arachnida; order Araneae; family Salticidae; genus Salticus; species Salticus scenicus. The sequence continues at coordinate 36,946,454 of OZ005658.1, read as the reverse complement.
CTAGATATTATGAATTTCTTTCTATTAAAAAAAAATATAAATATTTCGATTTGACATTGAATATGGGGATTTCCAAAATATTTTTCTGTTTTTGTCTTGTAATATGCTCTATTAATATTCCTTTTCAGTGAAAGAAAGCAGCGAATAGGCGGGCAGAGGTTGTACTCTGCATGTGTTTATAAGTAAAGTGAGTCAAGAAGGGGAGGGGAGGCGAAGCCTCCTTTTGGGGTTGGTGAGCGGAGCGAGCAGGGGGCAGAGCCCCCTAGTCGGTAATAAATAAAGCAAAGAGTTTGTCGACAGAACACATCCGGATGGACCACTCCTATTTTTGATGGGTCTAGATTCAACTACTTTGGTGATGAAATTCGGCCATTTTTTTTTAATAGAAACTAATGATTTTTTTAAAAAGACACTGCATGGAGGTTGTACTTTTTTAAAAGAACTCTAAAATCTGTTCATTTTTTGTGAGGACACTCTATACATCAAGTTATTAGATTTAAAGATATTAAGTTGCAAAGTTTTCTTTTAATCAATTAAAATATGAAAATAAATATTAGCTATAACTTAATTGTTGCCAAAAAAAAAAAAAATAAATAAAATAAATAAATAAAAAATACGAGTTCATTTTCCTTTGATATAAAAATATATACATTTAATTAAACGTGAACGTTAAAAAATTGTAAAAAATTAAATGATGCATCTCACAAAAATTGATATCATTATCACTTTAAAAATATTCTATACATTGATAAAGTGCTGATGTAGTTCTATACGCAAGCGAAGTGATGACGTCACTGGCCGTCCGTGGAGCCAGGTGAAAGATTTCCTATGTTAATTACCATTGGATTTTTTGTAAAAAAAAAAAAAAAAAAAAAAAAAAAGAATCATTAAAAATTAAGGAAAATTATCTCTCGATTTTAATCCCCATATTTGGGTATCTATAATAATAAAGGAAGATGCCTGTCTGTGTGATCATCTATACGTTCAGCCCCTACTGAGAGCAGAACTACAAAATTTGACATACGGGTGCTCAGAAGCCTGCCCGAGTGCATAGTGAAAAAAAAAATTAAAAAATTTTAATTAGTTTCAGCGATATTAATTAAAATGTCGACCTATGTCTAATTAAAAAGCGTATTTTCCGCCCTCCAAGTTGAATTCAGCGCGTTCCTCAAAAAAGGAAGCAGAGAAAGAAAAATTTCGCGGGTTTTTCTAAAGCGATCGCTGCAGAACTTTTGGAGATATTGAAAATACATCTGTACCACCAGAAAGAGCATTTATTATCGATTCTTACGGTACAATTTTTTTTTTTTTTTTAAATACGGATTTTTTATATTAAAAAAAAAAAAAAAAAAAAAGTTTTAAAAAGGGTCCAAAATTTGTCTTTTTCTCGATCGTCTTTTTTGAAACGTCCTGTACGAAAGAGAAATTGTTCCATTTCTTAAAAAGTGGTATATTTGGAAAGGTCATTTAATCCTCTTTCGAACCATATAAATATTTTAACAAAATACGGATTAGCGATCCATATTTTTAGATTTTACGAAACATCGATTTTTTTCACAAAACATTTTATAACTCAAAATCTTTTAGAGATAAATCATTTCTTTCTTTTTTTTTTTTTTTTTTTTTTTTTGTATATAGATCTTGATTAGACAAACCAGATTTCAAAAGATAGAGAGATTTTTTTCAAAAACTAAATCCGTTATAATTTTTTAATTTTCAGTATCCGTGCAGTTGCTCTTGTATCAGTATCCGTACTCTTGCGTTTGTCGTTCGAACAACAGTGGGTATTTTTGTTACCATGGCAACTTCGCTTTTAATTATTTAATACAATTTTTTATCATTCAAACATAAAAATATTTTTACACAATAACTTATCAAGGAATCCACAAAATAAAAGCCAAATGAGTTTTTTAGACTATATTCTGAAACTGTAATAATGTAAAATCAAAAGAAAAAATTAAAAGGGAACATTTCAGAAAAAATAAATTTTGAATTTTATTTTTTTAATTCGGGGACTAAAGGGAACTTAAGACAAAAAATAATGGGAAGGAAAAATAGGAGCTAAAAGTAATATATATATATATGGGGAAATATAAGAGAAAAAATGCAGGAAGAAATTTTTTTTTTTTTATGTATGAAAAAATAAATAAGCCCAAACAAAATATAGATCCCGAGAGCTACAATTTCACTACTAACTGACAAAATTTATGTTTAACTGCAATTAACTGCTGTAAAAGGCTATTATTTAGCTGCTAATCTACGCAGATTGTACCTTTTTTTAAAGTTGATTAATGAAATATATGTTAAGTTTACACGTGTTAAATATAGATAACCATACCATCTCATATATAGATAACTCTATACCATCAACTACTTAAACATGTTATTTTTGCAACTGGCTAATTAATAAACTAATTATAAAAAATTCGCAAAATTTTTTCAGCCAATTGCCGAAATACGTAATTATTTCGTTACAAATTTACAAAATCTACATTTAATCGCGAATAAATGGTAATATACACCATAATTTTGCACGTAATTTATATTAACTTTATTTATTTATTTTTCAAAAGTCGATTCCTGAAATTCGCGATATTTTTGCGGTCAGTTACCCAAATATGCAATTATTTGGATGCTAATCAATGAAATCCGTGCCCTTTTCAAAGCTGAATTTCTAAATGCTGAAAATCTTTGCCGTTAATCGATGAAATTTACACTTTTTCCAAAACTAAATAGTCTCAAATTATGCAATACTTTTTTTGCAACTGAGATCAAAAATACCTAATCATTTCATTCCTAATTGTCAAAAATGTATGCAAAATTGCAACTAATCTATTTTCCAGCTAATAAATAATAATCACGCTTTTTTCAAAGCTTATTCTCGAAATTCACATTTTTATCATTGCAGATTCAGCTACTAATACATGAAAATCACATTCGAAAGCCAAATCTCACATACTCAATTAATTTGCCGCTCAGCAACGAAATTTGCACTTTTATTTCCAAAGCTGAATCTCTCAATACAGAATAATTGTTCAGTAAATTTTAGAAATACGGGATCGTTTCACCACTAGTAAAACATATTATTTATTTGCTAGTCGATAAAGATCACGATTTTTTAAAAGCTAACTTCGTAAGTTGGGATGTTTTTGTAGCAGATAGTGGAAATGGAAATATGTAATCAATTCTCCACTAATTAACAAAATTTATATTTAATAAGAATTAATTGTTGAAATAGGCTTTATTTCGATGCCAAACGGTGAAATTCTTGGTTTTTTTTTTTTTTTTTTTTTTTCAAAGCTGATATGCGGCATACGCAACAATTTTGTGGTCATTTACTGAAATACGGAATTATTTTATTGCTAATAATAAAAAAAAGTTACGTGATTGAAATTAATTGATGAAATAGGTATTATCTTGCTAAAAACGTGTAATTACTTAGACCTCATATTTCACCAATATCCTTTATTTTTTTTTATTTTTTTTCCTTTTTGGGGGGAGGGGGGGGGGGGGTATTGGATTACCGAAATGTATCACATTTTTGAGGTTGGCTTCAAAATACGAAAATTTATCGTGCAATTTTCGTGAAGAATTATTTTAAAGTCGCCAATTTTTGTGAAAAACTAGTTTTCAGATCAGAAATTTTCTTAGAATTACCTCTGCATTATAAAAAATCCCTTTTCAGCAAGCTTAAAGGCAAAGGTAGATTCCTTTACGTTGATGTTACAAATGTAAAGAAATTTTACATTTGCATCAATACTTAGCCAATGGCTTTGTTCTCACACATTGCATTATTTACGTCGCTATTCTGTTTTCAAGAAATTTAATTTTCAACTAGAAAAGGGTTTTATTCAATCTACTTAAAATTTTAGGCTAGATTTATTGGTCTGTAAATGTTTAAATTTTTTAAAATTCAAGCTCATAATCATTCAACAAATAAAAGTCTTAAAGATATACAATACCAGCAATGGTGAATCCCGGAGGGGGCTATTGGGTTACACCCCCCTCCCCACCCAAGCTTAATCAAAATTATAAATTTTATTTAAAATCCATATAACTGTTGTTCAATATCTTTCTTTAAAATAATAATAATAATAATAATACAAACGTAAAAATGCACATGTGACATTACTATGGCCAAGCACTGATACGCCTGGCGTTGCTATGGTCAAGTCAAATACAGTTAAGTGGTAGCGGTTTTTGGATAGTTATTTCACTGTAATTTTTATTGAATTACTAGCTGTTACCCGCGACTTCGTTCACGTGGAAATTTTGATGTGTATATGTGGGAACTGACGGTTTGATCATAATATGTAATGAAATGAAACCTTATCATTGTGGTGCTGTGCAAAACAGAGTCTGATACAGTACACTCAAAAAAATTTGTAACTCATTGAAAGCCAAAATAAAATGCCAAAATAAATAAATAAAAAGTTATCGCCAACATGGCGATAAAAATTTAAAATTCGTCCATAGGGATTCTGTACTAAAACAGTACTGCGTTGTGGAAGTATAAAAACTGGGTCGTCAATTATGAATTTTATTTCGAAACCTTTCTTTGTATGATTTTAGTTCACAATTGCACAATATTAATCTGGTTCTAATAATAATTTGGTGACTGGTGAATTAAAATTTTAACTATGTGGTGAAATTCATATAATATTTATGAGTTTCAAATTTTTTTTTTTTTTTTTTTTTTTTTATACAAATAAATGATTTTTTTTTTTTTCATTTCCCGGCGAATTGTTGAATAATATTTTAGTTCTTAAACAATTTTGGACGGCTTTGCCCGCTTCGCTGTCAAACTCTTTTCTATATGCTTTATGAAAAAAAAAAAAAACTGAAATCGGTCAAAAGCTTGCTTTGGGTTCCCTTAGGCAGCGCCTTGTTCGTCCTTGCAATCTCCGGTGCCTGTCCCTATTGCCTGCGACAAAGGGTTACCCGTGGGCTTCCATTTGGTTGCTTATCATACATAACAGTTTCGATACGGACAGTATCGAAAAATTTGAAGTAACTCTTTTATATCTGAATCCCAGTTGCATATGAACAACATTATATGTGATGTACATAATATTTGCTCTCAAGTTATTTCCTATATTTATTTGATTTAATCAATCAACCATAGAATGACAGCAATTTCAAGCCACATATAATATTACAATATGCTATGATCGGCAACTTCTATCGCATGAGACAATTATTATTTTGTGGTTATATATACTTCATGCTTAGTTAATAGTAGTTGGTATATAGAAAAATAAATAAATTAGTATGTAAACTTGATCATGGTACAGCCTTAATGCCCTTGGCGACTTTTAAATTTTTGTTGCCGTTTTAGACCAAAATATAATTTATGCGATTATTGTTCCTATACGCAAGCGAAGTGTGACGTCACTGACCGTCCGTGGATGCAAGAAAATGATTTCCTATGTCAATCGCCCATTGGATTTTTTGTAAAAAATTATTAAAAATCGAAGAAAATTATTTCCCGATTTTAATCCCCATATTTGGGTACACATATGTATTAGTTATCATGTGCATGTGTTAGATTGAGTTATTACGCTGTCAAATTGACAAAATTTTAATTTTAAATTTCAAAACTCTGTCGTTCTTGGCGCTTATTGTATTTGGTGATCAAAAACGTAATACGAAAATATACATGCCAGATGTATATTTTCGTAATATGCATTGTACGAAATATTGTTTCATATTATTCATTACTGTCTTAAAATAAGTTGTTAAAATAACCATGATTTTTGTAAGGAATTAAATTATGTTCGCCAAATAATTTAGCGATATTTTATTTTTCTACCAAGGATGACCGATATCAAATCTATTCCGCTACAACATAATAGTATCTTATATCAGATACTTTATTTAGACATTTGAAAACAAATTTGTCTTCAAATTATGATAGAATATTTATCATTTCCCTTTTAATCAGTATATTAGTTGGATATTTATTGTGTTAATATCATCCTTTGAAATTAAATGTTTGTGTTTTCAATCGAATATGGAAGTTTGCTATTTTTTTTTCTAGAGTTTTGAAATTAAAAATTCAAATTTTGTCAATTTTACAACAAAAATAACTTAATCTAATGCATGGACATGATAACTAATACATATCTATACCTAAATATGCGGATTAAAATCGGGAAATATTTTTCCTCGATTTTTAATAATTTTTTACAAAAAATTCAGTGGGCGTTTAACATAGGAAATATTTTTCTTGCATCCACGAACGGCCAGTGACGTCATCACTTCGCTTGCGTATTTCTATCTATCTTTTCCTTGGCGAAAAATGTCCGATCTACTTCAGCATCAAAATTATAAAAAATTGTCATGAATTATCAATAAGAAAATACCTTTACCATAATGCTGAATTAACTTTTATGCCAAGCGTGTTTCATCCGCCATACTAAAAAAAAAAAAAAAATCTGAAGTTGAGGTATATAAAAAAAATGCTGTGAAATAAAATTCAGAAGAAATTTGTTAGATTTGTAATATTACTATTTTATTTTAAAATTATAATGTGTCATTTTCTCATCGACCAATTTAACATTTAGTAATTTCTTATTTTTTGCGTGAAAGCATATTTCATTTTATGCTGAAAACAATAAATAAATATATCTCGTAAACTTTTTTTGGCAACAATTAAAAATTTAAATGGCTTATATTAAGTCACGGAGTAATATTAATAGGAGTTGAAGGTCCAATGGGAGAAAGCTACGAAACTGTGATCTAAATTTTTGGTAAATATTGAGGGCGCCACTTGTCATTCCTCCCTACTTCGGCGCGGATATACTGTTGTTTTCAATAGAACTTTGCTGAAGTACATTTAATTTTTTTTTATTTTAAGCAATTTAATTTGTTTGTAAGTTCTTAAAACTGCATAATTCAGATGTTTTAAATAAATGCTTCGTTCCTAGTTGTAAAACAGGCTATGATAGTGATAAGAAAAACAAAAAAAAGCCCTAGGAAAAAAATAAAGTCCGAGTTCGTGTTTTCTGCACCTAAAGTAAGTTTATTTTTTTTCTTTACAAAATTTCATCCATTCTCCTTCCTCCCAATTGTCTGTTTTAGCTAGCTTCGGTTCATAAGAATCGTCATTTTTTTAAAGCTTTCTTTCAAAGTAAAATTAGTATAAAATGGCTCTTAAAAAAAACATGTTGGTTAGAATACTCTATTTAATGAAATTTGCTTTCAATCGAAATTTTTTCAGCTTCATATTATTTTTAAAAAAATAATTAAAACGAGACATTTCCCCTTTGAATAACATTGCGGAAGCTGGAGAGAAGGAAGGATTGCACGCTGGCGCCATCTGTAAACATTAGAAAACAACATCACAAAATTTCAGCGTTACCTTCTTCTCCTGTCTTTTTACTCCGTGTATTAAGTCAATATAAGTCAATAAGTTTATTATTTTCATATTTTAATTAATTTTAAAGATTTTTTCAAATTTTTTTTTCCTAAACCATCCCTGACCTATAAGGAAAAAAAGAAAAAAAGAATGATCGAAATCGGTCAAGCCGTTTACGATTTTATAAATAACATACAGACAAACATTCATTTTTATATATATAGATTGAAAGTTTTGTATTGTGTTTTTGTGATTTTTATTGTCAGATGAGTAAAAATTGCAAAGTGAAACTGTTTTGGTTCACATAAGCTGGAACATTAACATTAACATTAGTTAACATTGGACCATTTGGCACCGCTCAATTTCAATGTTAATTGTTACAAATTTAATAAATTGTATGATTTGGCGAGATTTTGGTGACAAAACCTGCGACTTAGCAATGAAATTTGTGATCTGATGGCAAAATTTGATAGTTGGCGATGAAATTTTTGACGACGACAAAATTTAGCGATCTTGGCGATGGAGAAAAGCAGCTTTGGCGTCATTATATTTTCTTTCCACGCAAAAACCTCATATCTCTTCACAGATGAATATCTTGTTTCGACAAGATAAAAAGTCAAAGGAAGCTGTAACGTATTTCTCTCAATCGTAAATTTTAAATTCTTGCCTAAACCGACATCCTAAACTATTCACCACAAGCGATATTTGTATTAAGATTTACGTATTATTATAATTTTATATTTTTAAATGATTAATTCAAGCGTTTAAGATGGTTTTTAATTAACACACTTTTATTAACTTGATATGATGCAACTATTAATGTATGCAACGGAATTTTGCAATTCAATTTTCGGCAACTTCTTGTTGTCCGAAGGACCTGAAATTTTGCACACGACTTCATAATCAATGACAATACTAGATACAAGTATTTGCAGGCACTTTTCCCATCAGGGGCAGATTCCAGGGGCAAACAAAAAGTCTATACTTGTACAAAACTATCGTATGTGACACAGGATTTGCATGTATTTGTATAATGTCGAGTGGCAACAATTAATTTTTTTTTAATAAAGATTTAAAAGTACGTAATAGTTTTCTAAAACCTTTATTAGTTCACTTTTCAATAAAAGAGTGTTCTCAATTTTTGTTTTTAATTGCCATAATTTTATTTATCAAAATAAGGGAATTCGTATAATGAAATACTTTAATTTAAATTTAAGTTTTTATGGAAATAAACTCCAACGTAAAATTCATTAAAATCGTCACTAGTTCATTTGTCAAAGGGATAATACCTAAATGTCCCCAAATTTATTACTTTTTCTACCATGCCAGTTTAATTCGTTTAGCATCGATTTACACGATTTTTTTTTTTTTTTTTTTTTTTTTTTAACGATGACATTTATTTTTTACACTAGCAGGCTTTGCCCGCTTCGCTGGACACTATATTTAAATGATTTCTCTGTAACTGAATATATTTCGATTGGCGACTATTTTCGTCACAGCTTTAGAATGGGACCTCCTTGGCACTATCAAACATTTTTTGAACTTCTCGAATCTGTACAAAATAACTATTATTAAAACAAATATTTTCGAAAATAGTCCAATAGCTGGTGTTAATTCTTCGAATATTCTGGAAACAGTTGAAGCTGTTACTCGTACAGTATAAGTCATTTTTCGATGAATGTTCTGGGACAGCCTAAAAAATAGTCACTTGTTCCACAGGAGTAAAGCAAATAACATCAACTACACCAGAGCAAAAATTTTCACTCACTCACGAAAAATGTCCAGTTGCTTAGAGCTCAATCCCTAAAGTGCAATGACTCAGAATAGGTCTCTGAATAACTCTGGATCGCAGTGACTACATACTCTTCCGCAAAAATCAACTCACACCTACTTATAACTTTTGGCGATGGGGCTTGGAGATGACTTCATCGAGAATCCCTTGGTAAGCTCAAGGTCTATCTTCCCGTGTGTCGGAGAGCTTCGAAACATCGGGAACCCCAAACTATCATTTTTCACCAAATTTGGTCGCCCACTCGCCAAGTTTGTCTCCAAGACTATGCTTTCTATTAAACATATCTTTATTTAGTTATTTAAATATTAATTTGAATTAATCAAATATTTCTGTCCGACAGCGTGCAAGTGCAGTCACACACAGCAGCTCATTTATTTGTATGTTAAATTAGCGTAGTGAATGGTATATAAAATAAATAAATAAATAAATAAACATTATCGTGCTACAGAAGTTTATTAATTTTACATTTTTCTTGAACTACCTAGATTAAAATCGCTGTTGCTAAATTAAACCTCTTTTATATTTTTCTTGAACTACCTAGATTAAAATCGCTGTTGCTAAATTAAACCTCTTGGCGAAAAAAGTTCGGTGTACTTGAACGCAACAATTTAAAAAATCACCCAGGAGGATCTATAAATAAGACTGATTTTAGTACAACACACATTAGCATCGTAAACTATATTAGCACTTTGTAAAAGAAATTTTAAATGACATCAGTTTTTGTGAGATGCATAATTTATTTATTTATTTTATTTTTTATTGTTCACGTTTAGATAAATGTATTTATTTTCCTGTTGGAAAAAAAAAATAAATAAACTCGACAACAATTAAATTAAGGATAATTAAATTTAATTTTGGCAACAATTAAATTATAGTTAAAATTTAAATGGCTAATTTTTTGCTATTATTAGCTTACAAAATTGCTATTTTATGCATAAAAATAACAAAAAAAAAGTATTTTTTCGGAATAAAAGGCAGCCAACTTTTTAAGTTAGGGTATAAACTATCTCCATAACAAATTTTATCGAAATCCATCGAGCAGTTTTAGCGTGAAACTCAGTCAAATAAACGGACATTCACATTTATAATATATATAAGATTATAGCATCTATGTCATAATAAAAAGCTAAGTCTAAATCTGCTTAGCACTAAGATATATTGATTTTATTTACATATTTATTTATTTATTAACTTTTATTTTATTTTTTTAAAATCCCGGATAAAATTTTATTTCATTTTTTTCAGCACGAGTACATTGTTGTAATTGTGACGTCATATTTTCCGTTAAATTAAAACAACAAAAAAAAAAAAAAAAAATTTAATCATATTATTATATTGTTTAAAAACATGATTAAAATTTTATTATATTTTCAGTTATCTTTTTTATTATCTTTTGCATGTGACATAAGCATCAGATTATAAATTTTTCCAATGAAAGCTATATAGAAAATGTCGGCTTCAAAACACAATTCACGAAAAATCACTTTTAGCTTGAAACTTCTAAGCAATTGAAGCTATCGAAAAAGTTTAAATACAAAAATTGATCTTTAGGGTAAGGCGGTAATTCGACTGATTTGAAATTTTCCCCTATTTTCAATATTAAAGAAATTATGGGCAAATGAAAATTTCCACCCCCCACCATTTCCACCCCCTTTGAGCTGGATACCCATCTACGAACTTGACCGAGATTTTTACTGTCCTGACAACATATCCCGAGCTGGTTAAATTTAAATAAAAATTACTCCAGTTATCGTGTTCACAACTTAACATGGGGAAAAGCGTTATACATATATATATATACATATAAACTTTTGAACGGAGGGTGGTTTTGGGTTCTAGGGGTCATGATCGGTGAAGATATGAAGAAATTTTCCAGAAGTCGTGTCATGAGAACCATTGCAATAGGTAGATCTCCTATAAGGAATCTACCTAAAACTTAGTTATCACGCTTTCAATTATCTCAAGTTATCACGTTTTTAATTATTTCAACAAATGTTATAGAAAATATTCCTTTTCTTTCTCCAATGGTAAATACTTCGTTAAAGTTCAGAGTTTTCCGCCATTTTCTCCTAAACCCACACGAATGCGGACTGACACGTTTTAGTAATTTTCCCACGGAGAACACTTCATTCGTTTAAGCCGTATTTTCTCTAAAACTCTTGTAAATACGGACTAAGATAACTTAGAAACTCTCCCACACAAAACACTGCTCCCAGTCCTAGAAAAAAGATTCTTCAGCTATACAACTGAACCTTAAAAAAAATTTTTTTAATTAAAATCAAAACACTGCATAATCATAGCATTCTTTTTCTTTCTGCATCGCTTTCAGATTTTGATTCTAATTAAAGTAAGTTTCAGTTAATAGAAACAAATATTTCTCTGCGTCCTGATTCAGTAAATTTTAATTACGCAATGCCTTGCGCATGATTTTTTTTTTTTTTTTTTTTTTTTTTTTAGGTAGATTTCTTATAGGAAATCTACCTATTGCAATGGTTCTCATGACACGACTTTTGGAAAATTTCTTCATATCTTCACCGATCATGACCCCTAGAACCCAAAACCACCCTCCGTTCAAAAGTTTATACATATATATATATGTATAACGCTTTTTCCCATGTTAAGTTGTGAACACGATAACTGGAGTAATTTTTATTTAAATTTAACCAGCTCAGGATATGTTGTCAGGACAGTAAAAATCTCGGCCGAGTTCACGATGGGGTATCCAGCTCAAAGGGGGTGGAAATTTTCATTTGCCCATAATTTCTTTAATGTTGAAAATAGGGGAAAAAATTAAATCAGACGAATTACCGCCTAACCCTAAAGAACAATTTTTGTATTTAAACTTTTTCGATAGCTTCAATTGCTTAGAAGTTTCAAGCTAAAAAGTGATTTTTCGTCAATTGTTCTATATAGCCGACATTTGCTATATAGCTTTCATGGCAAAAATTTATAATCTGATGCGTATGTCACGTGCAAATGATAATAAAAAAGATCACCGAAAATATAATAAAATTTTCGTAATGTTTTTAAACAATATAATAATTTGATTTAAAAAAAAAAAAAAAAAAAATTAAATTAACATAAAATATGACGTCATAATTACAACAATGTATTGAGAAAAATGAAATAAAATTTTATCTGTGATTGTAAACAAATAAAATAAAAGTTAATAAATAAATATGTAAATAAAATCAACATATCTTAGGGCTAAGCAGGTTTAGACTTAGCTTTATGACATAGGTGCTATAATGTAAAAGATAAATGTCATCGTTTAAAAAAAAAAAAAAATAATAATAATAATCGTGTAAATCGATGCTAAACGAATTAAACTGGCATGATAGAAAAAGTAATAAATTTGGGGACATTTAGGTACGAGTATTATCCCTTTGACAAATAAACTAGGGACGATTTTAATGAATTTTCCATTGAAGTTTACTTTCATAAAAACTTAAATTTAAATTAAAGTATTTCATTACTCTAATTCCCTTATTTTGATAAATTGCATCGAAATCCTGTGTCACATACGATAGTTTTGTATAAGTATAGATGTTTTGTTTGCCCCTGGAACCTGTCCCTGATGAGAAAAGTGCCTGGAAGCACTTATATCTAGTACTGTCATTGATTATAAAGTCGTGTGCAAAACTTCAGGTTCTTCGGACGACAAGAAGTTACCGAAAATTGAATTGCAAAACTCCGTTACATACATTAATAGTTGCCTCATATCAAGTTAAAAGTGTGTTAATTAAAAACCATGTCAAACGCTTTAATTAATCATTTAAAAATATAAAATAAAAATAATACGTCAATCTTAATTCAAATATCGTTTGTGGTGAATAGTTTAGAATGTCGGTTTAGGCAAGAATTTAAAACTTACGATTGAGAGTAATACGTTACAGCTTCCTTTGACTTTTATCTTGTCGAAACAAGATATTGGTCTGTGAAGAGATATGAGGTTTTCGCGTGGAAAGAAAATATAATGACGCCAAAGCTGCCTTTCTCCATCGCCAAGCTCCCCAAATTTTGTCGCCAAGTCAAAAATTTCGTCGTCAACTGTCAAATTTTGCCGCCAAATCACAAATTTCATTGCTAAGTCGTAAGTTTTGTCACCAAAATCTCGCCAAATCATACAATTTACTAAATTCATAACAATTAACATTGAAATTCTGCGGTGCCAAATGATCCAATGTTAACTAATGTTAATGTTCCAGCTTATGTGAACCAAAACAGTTTCACTTTACAATTTTTACTCATCTGACAATAAGAATCACAAAAACACAATACAAAACTTTCAATAATTCAATAAAAAAACTATCTAAAAACAACTACCACTTAACTGTATTTGACTTGACCATAGTTACGTCAGCCTTACCAGTGCTTGACCACAGTAAGGTCACAAGTGCATTTTCACGTTTCTATTATTTTTTTCTTTAAAAGAAAGATATTGAACTTCAGTTATATGGAATTTAAATAAAAATTATAATTTTGATTAAGCTTGGGTGGGGAGGGGGGTGTAACCCAATACCCCCCCCCCCCCCCGGCATTCACCATTGCTGGGATTGTATATTTTTAAGACTTCTATTTGTTGAATGATTATGACCTTGAATTAAAAAAAAAAAAAATTGAAGCATTTACAGACCAATAAATCTAGCCTAAAATTTTAAGTAGATTGAATAAAATCCTTTTTTAGCTGAAAATTAAATTTCTTGAAAACAGAATAGCGACGTAAAAAATTCAATGTGTGAGAACAAAGCCATTGGCTAAGTATTAATGCATATGTAAAATTTCTTTACATTTGTAACATTAACGTAAAGGAATCTACCTTTGCTTTTAAGCTTGCCGAAAAGGGATTTTTTTTTTTTTTTTTCTATTTAGGTATGCATATTGTGCAATGATTTGTGTAGTTTTCAGTTCGATTATAAAAGTAAAGTAATTAATTGATTTTTTTTTTTTCCAAGAGATGTTGAGGCAATTTTATAGATAAGAAAGAAAAAATAAATTTAAAAAAAATCCAGGAATATGTTTTTTGCAGCATCTGTGAGAAAGATAAAATCGAAAGTTCATAATGATCGGACCGCGATATCTTTTTAATAGTGAGAAACTAATGGGGGAAAAAAAAAAAGGAGGATGAATTATAAAAATGAATATTAGAAATTCTTTCAAATTCAGTGACCGACAGCGCGGATAGTTTGAGACAGAAAAGTAATCGCATCAGAGCATGACAGAGTGCGGACACAGATCAAGTACGTAGAGGGAATATTGCTGTTATTCCGTACGCACACAGCGTTCAATGTTTTTTTTTTTTGCCGTTGTTGTATCGCTGTAGTCATGTAATCCTTTTGTACCTTTCTGCAGAACGAGCAGCTTCTGAAAAAATGAAACTTCTGCAGAATAGTTTTACCCAAGTTACTGCACTTAATTTTTTTTTTCTTTCAAAATTTTTTGTTCCTAAAAGAAACACCTTTCTGCAAGGACTCGATGCCGTTCTGCGACAGGGTCGCTGTGTCGCCGCGTTTCTGCCACGGGGCATACATACATATACACACATTGACCCGTTGCCAAAAACTGCTTTTTTTGGCTCAGGAGACTTTAAAACGTGTCAATCAGGCGAAAACTCGATATCGAATTTTTGAACCGAATACAGTACTTCCATTACCTGCGGTAGTCGAGTCATGGTAGTAAAAAGATCCTTATTATTTATGCATATATGTATTCTTTCTGGGTCAGTGAGCCAAATGAATTATTTTCTTTTTCTTTGAGTTGGGATGGGGGAAGTCCTGCTGTCTCCTAATCGTAGCATACTTGAGAGTTTTTATAAATTCACTAGTACAAACCACTGAAAGACCCCTGCGCAATCAACATTATGAGCCAAGCCCTCCTCCTTTCATACAAACCTGCCGCTTTCCTAGAGATTTGGTCCTGTTTCCTGTTCTCTCAATGGAAAAAAAAATCTTCCAAGGGTGTTCATCTTCAGAAATAAATAAATAAATAAAATAAGGAAAGGGAGAGTCGGATCCATCATCGTGTGTGTGCGTGGGGGAGAGGGGGGGGGGAAGGGGGATTCGTATCGTCTGAATACACGCGTCAATCGCTTGTTGCGCGATAAAACAACCACTGACACGAAATGTTTGGATTAGATTGGGAAAGGAGAGGGTTTTTTTCTTTTTTTCTTTCTGTCTTTCTCATTTCCTTTAATATTTTCGGTTTTTTTATGAGAAGGGTTGGGACGAGAATAGGATGTTTGCAGACGAGGTGTATGCTAGCTCGACATCGAAAAGGGCGTCGACTCGCCCTCGTTTTCTGAGCGGAAAATATTCTTAGGGTGTTCCAACGGTGTACTCGCGTTTACTGGTAGATGGATAAAGCTATTTTCGCTTTTCACAAACTTGAATGGACGTTATTGGGATTAAGACGAAATGATTATACGGAGAATGCTTGGCCAGAGTAGGATACCCTGCGTGGGGAAGGGGAGGTTTTACCACGCTGTCCTAGGGCCCTACAACGAACATGCCGAGAAGTTTCCGTGGAGGAAACTTCCCGGTACCGAGTTTCCAAGATCCCGGCACTCCCGTTTTCGCACGAGTTCCGGAGAAAAACCACGAAAAACTCCGAACAGCTAGGTTGACGAATGCGACCTGAATTCGGCTTCGAGAACACGACCTCTGGCCCAAGGGTGTGACACTTTAATTTTTAGATTTTAAACCAAAACGTTTTACCATAGGTGAAGTCGTCTCAGTTCCCTCACATATATTTCTTCAAATACATTTCTACTTTAGATCACGCGAGATTCAAGATAACAGCCAAGAATTCAGTCGATCATCCAACACGGTCGCAGTCTAAAATTCACCGACCACTAGGCTATCACACCCCTGCTTCGATACATTGACCTTAACTGACTTGCGATCCATCATGCCATGTCATTAAACTCTCGAATCTATGAAGTTTTTTAAGTAGAATGTTAAAAATTAACTGCCAATATCAGAAGTGATATTTTGAAATGTGTCTATCTTCTCTTTACGAGGATTCATTTTTCAAATAGTGTCAGCACAAACTAACTCACTAACAAATTTGTAGAGAGACATCTCGTACATTTTTATGATTTTCGAATTTCTCAAGCCTCAAAATGTCCGGAAACATCGAAAACCAAGGCCTAAAATTTTTAAGAATGGTTAGTTTCCCATACTTATAGTACGATGCGAAAGCTAATAATCCTCTATTGAGAATTGTGAAAAAAAAAAAAAAAAAAAAAAAGAGAGAAATTTAATGCCAGAAGATAAATAAAAGAAATTTAAGCCAAACATTATAAATCTCAAAAACACGCGACTAATGTTTCGGTTTGGAAGAATCTAGTACGACAGTAGTGTAAAAAAAAAAGGGGGGGGGGTGGTTCTGCGCCACTGTGGAGTCGTTGTAGACCCGCCATGAGACTTCATCACCCTTACGCCTCCCCCGTGGCACCGAACGCCCCATTTTACACTACTTAAGTCATCACCTTTCACGAGGGTTTTCGCGACGAGTCATTATCTTTGACGATAGTTCTGTTGCCATTCGGAGATTGTAAAGTATTTAAACGTTGCCATCGGGAAATTGATTTCGCAATGAGTCATCTATCACGAGAGTTCTATCTTGAGTAATTGTAAATTATTGGAGTGTTGCCATCTACCAGCGAGAATTTTAATGAGAATTTCGGGGACTTAACAACATTTCTGAGTGACGGAAACAAAGGGTAGATGAAGGTAATTAATATAATGAATAATTAATTTAAATATTAGTATGGACTTTGATCTTAAGATTTTAGTGTTGTTCGAAGATTGTAAATTTATTACAGAATTAAATAGAAATTTTCGTATGTATTTCGACGACTTAGCATTTTTGACAGAATGAAGCAAAGGGTGGACGAAGGCAGGGCCTGATTACCCAAAAGGCTCAGGAAGCATAAGCTTCCCCTCTAAAATTTAAGAGGGGGTCCCAAAATGACTAAAAACAGGTTCTTGGATTTTCTGTTTCATATTTTCAACCTCAGATTGAATTTTTTCTGAGAAAGGTCGCCTAAAGCAAGGTAAAATACTCACTATTTCGGGAAAAATCTGTTATTTAGCCTCAAAAATCTGAATGTTCTTAATTAATAAGTTATACGATTTTAATGTTGTGTGTAGAAACCACCCAGGTATATGAATGAAAAAAAAATATATATATTCCGAAATGAAAGGGGGGCCCAAAAATGATACTGAGCTTCCTCTAGCTTCAAAGCTTAATCGGGCCCTGGACGAAAGTAAATAACATAACGAGTGTGTGTTGCCATTCGGAGATTGCCAATTTATTACAGAATTAAACAGAAATTTTCTTATGTATTTTGGGGACTTTTACAATTTCGGGAACTTAGAACTGAATGAAACACAGGATAAATAATTAAATTAATGAATGGTTTAGAAGCTTTCTTAAGTCCCCTAATTAAAATTTTATAAATTTTACAAGTTTATCCATATTAATTCATCATGCGCCATGATTCACAGATACTTACAATATTAAACAAAAATTGAAATCTAATAACTTTAAAGATAAAATAAACTATTTTTGGTTTAATCTTTTATTGTGATCATTAAATCGTTAAATTATTTATTTCAAATGAATATCTATTGCGATTTTTTTTATTATATACTGAAAATAATAGAAAAACTTTTAAGTATGTACAAATATAAAAGTATGAGTCATCGAAAATATGAAATAAATGTATAAGTTGCTGATATAGTGAGTACTTTAATTTACAGTTCCGCACCACAATCTAATAGTTTAATTTAACGTATAAGACAGAGTGTGAGTAAACACTTATGTAATGAATAGTTAAAACTTTTACATCGGGAAGTGTTATATAATACATGTTATATATATAGTGAAAAATTTACTATTTACATATACAGATGTTTAATTTGTAATATGTACCTATAATATACTTAACACATGCAAATCTCCTAAGTTCAAACCCTATTAGCGTTTTTCTTATAAAGTTCATAAACATGTTGTTGCAATGATTTTGGAAGACTCGTGCTGGGAAGTGGCGGGTTCGATTCTAAGTCACATTCATCAACCGATCCATTTGGAGTTTTTCTTGGTTATCTCTAAAACTCGCTTAAATATGGGTTAGAACCCTTTAGAGAGAGCATTGCATCTATTGGATTATGGTTTAGTTCTTAACCCTTATGAATATCTATTGCGAATTTTTATTGCATAGTAAAACTATATAACTCAGTGAGTTATCCTGAGCTCTGTTTGAAAGCTTATTTATTGAATTAATTATGTTTTCATTATTTATCATTTTATTTAATTAAAAAAATAGGAGAACAACATGATGTTATTTTTGAACACAATCCAGAAAAGCTGAATAGGCTTCAGTTGTGCGATTCTTTTTTATATCGGGATATTTATCGAGAGCAGGCCCTGACTAACGGCAGGGCATACGGGGCAAATGCCCTGGGCCCCCTTCTGGAAGGGGCCCCCCTACAGGCGTATGCAGAAATTCTGCAACCTAAAGTGCTCTTATGCCACTGCAAGGGGTCCCCCAGAATAGGCTTGCCCCGGGGCTCCAGGTAGTCTAAGTCGGGCCCTGATCGAGAGCAAGTTCTCATTTCCCAAAACATTTGTAAAATACCTTCAAACGGACACTTATTATTCAGGCTCACTAGGGTATGTTTCCTATTGAAAATTAGGGGGGGGGGGTGGAGTGTTGGAGCAATGGATCATAGAATGAGTCGTTTCTGCTCAAGAGCTCACAAAAGAATTCTGATACATTTCGGTCTAATACAAACAGGACAGGGTTAAGTGCAATGAATCGAATACATTACTCCTGGAACATTACTGTGGAACGGATGCTCTCGACGACGCCCAGGCCCTGATTACCCAATAGGCACGAGAAGCATGTGCTTCCCCTAGAAAATTTTGAAAAGGCCCCAAATTAAGCAAAAAAATAGGCCCCGGATTGTAAGCTTGTGGTCTAAAAGCATTGTCTCATTATAAAAAGTCACAGTACACCTGACTGCACAACTACCATTTCTAGATTATGTAGGAAATATGTTAATGAAGCGTTACACATTCATTTATAATGGAATAATTTCATATAGTGTGGTGAATAGAGGCTTTCACCAGTGTATATTTTGGTACAAAAATTAAGTGAATTTAGTTGTCTCCAATTCCAGGTAACTACAAAATTTAATGAAAAAATTATAAATTTTTCAAGATGTTTGTATGAGTCTCTAGACCAAACAGACAGTGGGAGCCCCCAAATGGATTTGTGCTTCCCCTCAATTGTAAGGTTAATCGGGCCCTGATGACGCCACGTTTCAATCTGCATGTAAGGTTCTTCGCTAAAATGCAGAGAAAGTAGTGCGAGAATGACACCGGATTCATCTCTCTCAAAGTACTCCGATGCCAAAGAAATTTACAGTATAAATAGGGGAAGGAGGCAGGCTGATTCGAAAATGATCCCACTATAAAAGTCACCGATGTGCGAGTAATTGGGTTGAAGAAAAAAAGATTTAAAAAAAAATCACCGATCTTTATTTTGAGCACAAAATGTTCTCGAGGAGGGGGGGGGGGGGGCAGACGTTTCTGGTTTCGCCACTGTACCGATTGGCACGCACGTCATCCAACCGTCAACATTCATTAGAGTGGAGACCGTTTCTACTGACAAATGTGTTCTCTGGGAGCGACCTCCGTTGTTCATCTGCAGAGACAGTGTCTTTGCACGAGCAGCTGCAAAATCGAATTCTTTTTAATTCCCCCGTCCTACTTCATGGGTATGGGGAATTGAGGTACTCGTGAAACATTTTGGACCTCGGGTTTCGGGCGATTTGACTCATTTGGAGGTGTGGGGAATCCGAATGGGATGTAGGTGGGTCAGTTTGTTAGTTCGTTAACGAGTGCGTCCAGACAATGTCTCGAAACCAAACGATCACGAAGAGGTCGGGCCCGTATTAAATATTACCCTAACTTTTCAAGGCGACGATGAAATGATTACTTCTCAAACCAAGCACTGCCGTGAAATCTATGTTTTTTATGGGTTTTAAAGGACAGATGAAAAGGGGTCTTTTGTGCAAAAGATGATATTGCCCTATTTCAAAATGTTCCATACTCGTTCTAAGTTAGATTGAAGCTCTATTTCCCCCCCCCCCCTCTTTTGTGCGTAACTACATCGAATTTCTTATATCTCAATGACAGCAAACAGAAAAAGTCCAAAACTTGAGATTGTCGTGAATTTCATCAATAATCATCAGTGGGATGATTTCTTCATTTCGAAATGAAGGCTCAGTTTTGTGTGACCCATACTCTGATGAACACTCGCACAAATGGGATGAGAACAAATTCACATGGAACAACAGTAGCTGGTTATTCCCGAAGGAATATAATTTTTAGGTTTAAAATTTTATGAATAATGTTGAGGACCTGTAGAATATTATTTTAAAAGCGCATAGTTTAGTGCAGTTATCAAAAAACAAATGAAAATAAAAAAAAACATAAATCAATGAAATAAAATAAACAAACGCCCTCCCCCCCGACATATTTCGTCGTAAATTATCGTAAAACTATACGACTAGTGCCAATCGATAGGTAATAACGTTTAGCTATTAACGCAGTAGTTTAAATTGGCTTAGAGGTCGTTTACACATTAAAATTTACACCAACTTCATTTTTTTTTTTTTTTTTTTTTTTTTTCAATAACAGCACCTATTTTTAACACTTTCCAACAAGGTTGAAAAGTGTTAATGACTTCGGTTTGTATGTCTGTCTGTCTCTCTGCGCTCTAACTCCCGTAGATATTCATGGAATTTCTTGAAACTGTTGTATGTTATTCAAGTTCACTATCGTATGTTCCCTATTGAAAATGGAGTGAATACCTTTACTGGTTTGTGTACAGGGACACCCAGAAGTATTCCCAAAGCATTGTCCTCTATGATAGGTATTTCTATAAACCCTACTTAAATACCGTTACTTTACACAAATCTTAATGAAAATGAAATATGTTATTCAAGTCCACTATTGAATGCTCTTCATTAAAAATGGAGTCAACGTCGTCACTGGTTTGTATACAGGGACACCCGAAATTATTCCGAAGCATTACGTTCTATGCGAGGTATTTTTAAAAGCCAAATTTTAATAACTTTACTTTGCACAAATCTTAATGAAATTATAACATACTAGCAGACCCGGCCACGTGTTGCTGTGGCTAAGTTATACGTTGAATTATATTGCAGTAAACTATTCAATACAGTTAAATAATTATTTACGAATAAAAACGTAAACGTTGTAGCCAATGTAAAAACCCACGGGGTTGAGATTTGAACCTTAGGTCAAAATCTGAGGTGATTGATAAAAATATTTGTAGAGTTGATATTAAGCAAAAATTAATTTTATTGTAGGGTCTTATAAATTTTAATGGGGAAGTGAAATACATTATTTCTAATGCTAAGATGGCAACAGCTGTAGTTATAAAAAGGAAAACAATCTGGCTAAGCCAGAAAAATAAGTAAATTTGATAAACATTTTAAAACTTTAAAATAGGATATCTTATGAAATACTAGGCATTTAAAGTAAACACAGGTATCATTTTAAATAGAAAAAGATATTGGAAAAGATTAATTTTAACGAAGTAGTGAGAAGATTTTGAGTATGTTAAAATTTTAATATTAAATTCAAGTTAATCAAAATGGAAAAGATTGAAGATTAAAATAAGAATAATTATAAGATAAAAAAAACTTTTTATATACCATGTTTTTAAATTTTCTGTTGAAGTTATGACGTCACTGATTGTCTGTGGATGCAAGAAAAAGATTTCCTATGTTAATCGCCCATTGGATTTTTTGTAAAAAATTATTAAAAATCGAGAAAAAATATTTCCCGATTTTAATCCCCATATTTGTGTATAGATATTTATTAGTTATCGTGTGCATGCGTTAGATTAAGTTGTTTTTTCTGTAAAATTGATAAAATTTGAATTTTAAATTTCAAAACTGTAGAAAAAAAATATGGCAAACTTCCATATTCGATTGAAAACACAAGCATTTCATTTCAAAGTATGATGTTTACACAATAAATATCCAACTAATATACTAATTAGAAGGAAAATGATAAATATTCTATCATAATTTGAAGAAAAATATCGCCAAATAATCTGGCGAACATATTTAATTCCTTTCAAAAATCAAGAGATTAATGAATAATATGAAACAATATTTCGAACAATACATATTACGAAAATATACATCTGGCATGTATTCGTGCATGCGTTAGATTAAGTTTCTGTAATAGTGATAAAATTTGAATTTTAAATTTCAAAACTCTAGAGAAAAAAAAAAAAAAAAAAAAAAAATCCCTTTTCGGCAAGCTTAAAGGCAAAGGTAGATTCCTTTACGTTGTATTGAATTACAATTTCAACGTCCAATTATATCATTAACATTAACATTAGTTAACATTGGACAATTTGGGCACCATTAAATTTCAATGTTAATTGTTACGAATTTAGTAAATTGTATGATTTAGCGAGATTTTGGCGACAAAATTTGCGACTTAGCAATGAAATTTGTGATTTGGCGGCAAAATTTGATAGCTGACGACGAAATTCGTTCATTCACGACATAATTTGGCGAGCTTGGCGATGGAGAATTGCAGCTTTGGCGTCATTATATTTCCTTCTCACGCGAAAACCTCAAATCTCTTCACAGATCAATATCTTGTTTCCAACAACATAAAAAGTCAATGAAAGCTATAACGTATTAGTCTCAATTTCAATCGTAAATTTTAAATTCTTCCTAAGCCGGCGTTCTAAACTATTCACCACAAACTATATTTTTATTAAGACTGACATATTATTTTAATTTTATAATTTTAAATGATTAATTAAAGCGGTTACCATGCTTTTTATTTTTTCAGTGATCTTTTTACTTTCTTCTATATGTAATATAGAGAAAGTATTGGATTCGTAAAAATTTTCGACCTCGGGTTTTTGATGAATTTACACGTTTTCAGAGCTGTAGAACACGATTTGACCATTTTTAGAAAATGTCTGTCTGTCTGTCTCTGTGTGTGTGTGTGACAAAATTTCGTGGCAACTGTATCTCAAGAACTACTGCACAGAATTTCATACAAATTGGTATGTAGTTGCACCTTGACATAAATTAGTGCCTATCAACTTTTGGTAAAAATTGTCTTACAGGTGCGTTGCCATCCCGCTTTTTCTAAATTTTTAACATGGTGATATAGGACAAAATTTTGTATGAATGTGCATAAAGAGAATTATTTTTTAGTAATCATTATGAAATTTACAAGAATTATTTATAATAGAGATAGTCAACTGGGAAAAAAAATTTGTATGCGTAGGAACCTCGCCACCCCCCCTGGGGGGGAAGTCCCCCCTCGAGGGGAGTAAATTTTTAAGATGGGTATCTTTCGAAAGGTCTCGTCAATACCTTTAAAACGAATGGTTGAACTATTTGATAATTTAAAACAAAGTTATCGATTTTTTTTTTACTTTTAACAAAAAAAAAACTTAGAAAAAAAATCGTTTTTTTTTTTTTTTTTTTTTTTTTTTTTTTAACGAAATTTAACCAGACTTGGTATTTAGTTGACCCCTGACAAAAACTGAGGCTGATTAGATTTGGGGATCAATCGCTAAACAGGTGGCGCTGTGATCGTATTTTTTCTAAACTTTTAACATGGCAGTGGGGGGGGGGGGTGTAAATATTCAAGATCGGTATCTTTCGAAAGGTCTCGTCAATACCTTTAAAACGAATGGTTGAACTATAAATATGTGGTAATTTAAAACAAAGTTATCGATTTTTTTTACTTTTAACGAAAAAAAAACTTCGAAAAAAATCGTATTTTTTTTTTTTTTTTTTTTTTTTTATATTCTTACTGCGTGAATTTGTATAGGAAAATATAGAAGAAAGTCTTGTGGTGGCCACAACATACCAGTTTATTATCGTTTGCACGTGAGGTAAGCATCAGATTATAAACTTAAGGAATTAAAGCTATAGAAAAAGATACATACATACAACATATACTTAGTCAATGGCTTGGTTCCCACACATTGCATTATTTACGTCGCTATACTGTTTTTAAGAAATTTAATTATAAACTACTACTATTCATTCTACTTAAATTTTTAGGCTAGATTTATTGGTCAGTAAATGATTCAATTTTTTAAAATCCAAGTTCATAATCATTCAACTAATAGAAGCCATAAAAATATACAATTTGGTGACAAAACTTGCGATTTAGCAATAAAATTTGTGATTTGGCGGCAAAATTCGATAGTTGACGAGGAAATTTTAGACTTGGCGACGAAATTCGTTATTTGATGACAAAATTTGGCGAAGTTGGCGATAAAAAATAGCAGCTTTGACGTCATTATATTTTCTTCCCACGCAGAAACCTCATATCTCTTCATAGACCAATGTCTTCTTTCCACAAGATAAAAAATCTGGAGTGACTCCACTCGACTTTCCGAACATTGAGTAAATAACAGTTTTGTAGATAAAGTAAAGAAAGAGGAGTTGTTAAACAAACAAAAGAGAGAAAACCATAATAGAGTGTTTGAGTATTTTTCTCCATCTATTACACGATGTTTTATTGAACGCTACTGAACTTTGAGCCTTAGATCATAATGATAAAGAATTTTTCGTTGTGTCCCTGTAAAAAAACTGTAAGTGCTAGATTCACCAAAATCTATACAGTTAGTTCAACTGTGATCTATAACATGTGTAAAATTTTTTTGCTCAGATTAATAAGGCGTTTAGACGCTATCACACTTTTAAAAATTTGGCCCCATAGGCATAATGATAAAGAATTTTTCTTTGTGTCCCTGTAAAAAAAAACTATAAGTGCTAGATTCTCCAAAATCTATACAGATTGAGTATTTGTGACCTATAATATGTGTATAAATTTTTTGCTCAATTGAATAAGGCGTTTAGGTGCTATCGCACTTTTAAGATTTTGCTCCCATAGGCCATAATGATAAAGAATTTTTCTTTGTGTCCCTGTAAAAAAACTATAAGTGCTAGATTCACCAAAATCTATAGGGTTCGTACTAGGGTGACTTACAATATGCGTACCAACTTTCAGGTTAATCGAACAAAGTGTTTAGACGCTAGCGTGTTCACTCACAGACATACAC
This sequence comes from Salticus scenicus, assembly GCA_963930645.1. NCBI lineage: Eukaryota > Metazoa > Arthropoda > Arachnida > Araneae > Salticidae > Salticus > Salticus scenicus. The sequence goes on along the minus strand of OZ005658.1, from coordinate 36,921,143 downwards.
ACATATACACACACACACATGCACACATCATTGTAAAAATAGTGAAAACGGACTCAGGGGACCTCAAAACGTATAGAAACATCAAAATCTCGAATTCGGATTTTTGACATGATTACAATACTTTCCTCACTATAGTGTTCGGAAAGTAAAAATCAAAGGAAGGCTGTAACGTATTACTCTCAATTTCAATCGTAAATTTTAAATTCTTGCGTAAATCGGCGTTCTAATCTAAACTATCCACTAAATGACATTTTTACCAAGACTAACGTATTATTTTAATTTTACATTTTTAAATGATTAATTAAAGCTGTTACCATGGCTTTTATATTTTCAGCGATCGTTTTTATTATCGTTTGCACGTGACGTAAGCATCAGATTATAAATTTAAGGAATTAACGCTATAGAAAAAGTCGATTTCATCACGAAAAATCACTTTTTAACATGTAACTTTTAAGCAATTGAAGCTATCGAAAAAGTTTAAATACAAAAGTTGTTCTTTAGGGTAAGGCGCTAATTTGCCTGATTTGAAGTATTTTCCTATTTTCAATATTAAAGAAATTATGGGCAAATGAATATTTCCACCCCCCACCATTTCCACCCCCTTTGAGCTGGATGCCCCATCTACGAACTCGACCGAGATTTTTACTGTCCTGACAACATATCCCAAGTTGGTTAAATTTAAATAAAAATTACTCCAGTTATCGTGTTCACAACTTAACATGGGAAAAAGCGTTATACATATATATATATATATACCTATATATATATATATATATATATATATATAATAAAGATGATCTATTAAGCATATTAGAAGCCAAGCAACAGATACAAGATCACTGAAACACCAATGACCAATAAGATAAAAAAAAAAAAAAAAAATCATCAGTGGATGAAATACATTAATGTAAAGAAACCAGATCTATTGATTAACAGTCTGCAAAAACAAACGAATCAATAAAGTAAAACAACAAATCTTAACTTAAAACCATTAACTTATCAAAATTAATGAAAAAACAACCCAAGAAACACAAGATAGGAAGAAGGAGGCAGGCGGCAAGACTTGTGACTTGCCTGTGGGGTTACACTAGTTTTACGCCGGCAACACTCCCCCAGCCTGCCACAACCAGAACAGGAACCATATGGATTTAAAAATGCAAAATTTCAAAGCAGATGAACAACAATGAAGCCACGAAGCCACAATGAAATTCACCGATTGATCACATTGTGTTTAACAGTATAATTAGAACATTAAATATAGTTGACAACTCAAAAAGGAAAAATCTGAAATTTTATTGGAAAATGAAAGTTTGCATAGTAATACAAAGCAAATGCAACAAGCCTTCTACTTTTTTTTTTTTTTTTTTTTTTTTTAATTTAATTTCACAAACCCACCCAACCATCCAGCCTTACAACACCACCCCACCTCCGTAATCAAACATCTGCCCACCCAACCGCCACCTTTTTTATTGTCTTTTATTATTTTATAATTTTTTTGTTGATATACACAAGAGTGTACACAGTTTTTTTTTTTTTTTTTTTTTTTTTTTTTTTTTTGTACTGACAGAGACATGGTTAAGGATATAAAATAGAAAATACAAAGTTTTTAGGAAAACCCATTTTAGCAGTGGCTGTGATCAGTTTATTAATATTCTTGTTTTTAAACTTTGCAGAGCATAAATTATTAATTCGAAATAAATGTATATATATATATATATATAAACTTTTGAACGGAGGGTGGTTTTGGGTTCTAGGGGTCATGATCGGTGAAGATATGAAGAAATTTTCCAGAAGTCGTGTCATGAGAACCATTGCAATAGGTAGATCTCCTATAAGGAATCTACCTAAAAAAGGCAGACTTCCATGTTTGATTGAAAACAAACATTTCATTTCAAAGGATGATATTAACACAATAAATATCCAACTAATATACTAATTAAAATAAAAATGATAAATATTCTATCGTAACTTGAAGTCAAATTTGTTTTCAAATGTCTAAATAAAGTATGTGATATAAGATACTAATATACTGCAGAGGATCTGTCATCTGTGAGGAAGATAAACATATTATTTAAATGCATCTAATTTTATTCTAAATTTATAAGTATCAAATAATCAGTTAAATCTATAATAATAAATGGAAAGGTTTGTCTGTCTGTCTGTCTGTCTGTCTGTTCTTTTATACGTTCAGCCCCTATTGAACGCAGAAGTACAAGAATTGACATACGGATGCTCTGGAGCCTTTCCGATGTTTTCCTCGAAACAGAATTTCAAAATCTTAATTAGTTTCGGAGATATTAATTAAAATGCTGACCCATATCGATCGCGAAAATGACCAAAAATCCTTATTGCTTAAAAAGAGGCATTCTATCAGCATTCAGCAGACGATTTTAACGGCTGTATCTAAAGGAAAAAAAACATGTGCAAGTCATTAATGTCACACGATCTTTGACTGGGGTTAAAAATTGCAAATTTCAAAGTGCTTCAAATTTTCTTTTTCGTACACAACACTTAATATACAACCTATTCAGCACAAAACCAACCTGCAGTTAAAATTTCATCAAATTTCATTAATAAACAAAGCAGTTACATTTTAATTGCTAATTAAATTTTATTCTAACACGTAATCTATCTTTCAATAGACGGTAGGAGTTTCCATAGCAACAAAATACATTTGAAGGAACTAAAAAATACTTTTTCTTTTTCTTTTTACTTCCATTTCCCGACTACCGTGGTATATATATAGGTTTTGGCGAAATAAAAAATATTTATTTTTCTTTTTACTTCCATTAATAAAAACCGTAGATAATGGAATTAGAGATTTCACGTGATTTACATGTTTTAGAATGTCCTGATTAGGTTTTCTTTTGTATCACAGCTACTAATTAAAATAATTTCATAAGTAACACATTATTTGAAAGCTTTGTTGATTTGGAATTGAACAGTAGATTACAGAAATTTCTACCGCCCGATATTTTAAAATTTCGATATTTCAAATTCCAATTAAATTATTTTTGATACATCATTCGAAAGATATTTTAAAGTTCTTTTGAATTATCGAAAGTTTTCACAAGATTTACACGCTTTGAGGTCTCCTGAATTAGTTTTCTTTTGTATCTCAGCTACTAATTAAAATAATTTCATGAGTAATGCATCATTAGAAAGCTTTTTTAGATTTGGAATCGAACAGTGGAATACAGAAATTTGTACCGCCAGATGGCGCTGTAATATTTTAAAATTTCAAAATTTCAATTTGTAATTATGATTAAATTATTTTTAATACATCATTCGAAAGATATTTTAAAGTTCTTTTAAATTATCGAAAGTTTTCACCAGATTTACACGTTTTGAGGTTTCTTGAATCAGTTTTCTTTTATATCTCAGTTATTAATTAAAAAAATTTCATAAGTAATACATCATTTGAAAGCTTTGTTGACTTGATACACATTTTAAAGTACTTTTACATTATCGAAAACGGAATTCGAGATTTCAACCGATTTACACGTTTTGAGGTGTCCTGATTAGGTTTTCTTTTGTATGTCAGCTACTAATTAAAATAATTTTATAAGTAATACATCATTAGAAAGCTTTTTTGATTTGGAATCGAACAGTGGATTACAGAAATTTCTACCGCCAGATGGCGCTGTAATATTTTCAAATTTCAATATTTCAATTTGTAATTATGATTAAATTATTTTTAATGCATCATTCGAAAGATATTTTAAAGTTCTTTTATATTATCGACAGTTTTCACCAGATTTACACGTTTTGAGGTCTCCTGAATTAGTTTTCTTTTGTATCTCAGCTACTAATTAAAATAATTTCGTAAGTAGTACATCATTAGAAAGCTTTTTTGATTTGGAATCGAACAGTGGAATACAGAAATTTGTACCGCCAGATGGCGCTGTAATATTTTAAAATTTCAAAATTTCAATTTGTAATTATTATTAAATTATTTTTAATACATCATTCGAAAGATATTTTAAAGTTCTTTTAAATTATCGAATGTTTTCACCAGATTTACACGTTTTGAGGTGTCCTGAATGAGTTTTCTTTTGTATCTCAGCTACTAATTAAAATAATTTCATAAGTAATACATCATTAGAAAGCTTATTTTAGTTGATACACATTTTAAAGTACTTTTACATTATCGAAAAATGGAATTCGAGATTTCACCCGATTTACACGTTTTGAGGTGTCCTGATTAGGTTTTCTTTTGTATCTCATCTACTAATTAAAATAATTTCATGAGTAATACATCATTTGAAAGCTTTGTTAATCTGGAATGGAACAACAGATTACAGAAATTTCTACCGCCAGATGGCGCTGTAATATTTTTAAATTTCAATATTTCATATTCTAATTATGATTAAATTATTTCTAATACATCATTCGAAAGATATTTTAAAGTTCTTTTACATTATCGAAAGTGGAATTCGAGATTTCACCTGATTTACAATTTAAAGTGTCCTGATCAGGTTTTCTTTTGCATCTCAGCTAATTGAGTAAGAATAAGTAACTGGAATGGAACAATAGATTACAGAAATTTCTACCGACAGATGGCGCTGTAATATTGATCTAATATTCTAATTATGATTAAATTATTTCTAATACATCATTCGAAAGATATTTTAAAGTTTTTTTACATTATCGAAAGTGGAATTCGAGATTTCACCTGATTTACAATTTAAAGTGTCCTGATCAGGTTTTCTTTTGCATCTCAGCTAATTGAGTAAGAATAAGTAACTGGAATGGAACAATAGATTACAGAAATTTCTACCGCCAGATGTCGCTGTAATATTTTTAAATTTCAATATTTCATATTCTAATTATGATTAAATTATTTCTAATACATCATTCGAAAGATATTTTAAAGTTCTTTTACATTATCGAAAGTGGAATTCGAGATTTCACCTGATTTACAATTTAAAGTGTCCTGATCAGGTTTTCTTTTGCATATCAGCTAATTGAGTAAGACCGTTCAAAATTGGTATATGCAAGTTAATTAGGAGGGGCTGGAACGGTGGGGAAGGAATAGGCGCGCAGCGCGCATGGGTTTGGGACCCGGTGCGAGTTTTTACCCGATGATAAAAGATTTTTTTTTTTTCCTTAATAATAAAAGTTTGAGTTGAGAAGGAATATGCGTGTACAGCGCACGTATATCCTCAAGCGTGCGCGCGCAGCGCGCATGGGTCTGCGCTGCCGAAATCAGTGGCGTCCCGGTGTGAGTTTTTACCCGATGCTAAATGATATATTTTTTAATTCCTTTTCTTGAGAATGAAAGTTTATGAGTAATAACATTGAATTTTGAGAAGTCATAAGGATAGTGAAGGAATACGTGCGCGCAGCGCACGGGTCTACGCTGCCGAAGGGAGTGGGGGCCCGGTGCGACATTTTTCCCGATCAGAATTTTTTTTTCTCTTTTTTTTATCACATGATACAAATTAATGCAATTTTGAGAATTCATTAATTATTGTGATTCATTTAAAAATAGTGACCAGCGAAGCGGGCGTAGCCTGCTAGTAAATAAATATAATTTAAATCTAATTCGCAATTATGTTACTTAATGTATTCGAAATTATCTGAGAAGCTCACTTTTATTAATATCAGTTCTTTCAATTCATTTAACTTGGCGGTAAAAAAATATATCGCCAAATTATTTGGCGAACATAATTTAATTCCTTTCAAAAATCATGGTTATTTTAACAAACTTATATTAAGAGAGTAATGAACAATATGAAACAATATTTCGTACAATACATATTTCAAAAATATACGTCTGGCATGTAACGTTTTTGATCGCCCAATCTATAATAATAAATGGAAAGGTTTGTCTGTCTGTCTGTCTGTCTGTTCTTTTATACGTTCAGCCCCTATTAAACGCAGAAGTACAAGAATTGACATACGGATGCTCTGGAGCCTTTCCGATGTTTTCCTCGAAACAGAATTTAAAAATCTTAATTAGTTTCGGAGATATTAATTAAAATGCTGACCCATATCGATCGCGAAAATGACCAAAAACCCTTATTGCTTAAAAAGAGGCATTCTATCAGCATTCAGCAGACGATTTTAACCGCTGTCTCTAACGGAAAAAAAACATGTGCAAGTCATTAATGTCACATGATCTTTAACTGGGGTTAAAAATTGCAAATTTCAAAGTGCTTCAAATTTTCTTTTTCGTACACAACACTTAATATAAAACCTATTCAGCACAAAACCAACCTGCAGTTAAAATTTCATCAAATTTCATTAATAAACAAAGCAGTTACATTTTAATTGCTAATTAAATTTTATTCTAAGACGTAATCTATCTTTCAATAGACGATAGGAGTTTCCATAGCAACAAAATACATTTGAAGGAACTAAAAAATACTTTTTCTTTTTCTTTTTACTTCCATTACCCGACTACTGTGGTATATATATAGGTTTTGGCGAAATAAAAAATATTTATTTTTCTTTTTACTTCCAATAATAAAACTACCGTAGATAATGGAATTAGAGATTTCACGTGATTTACATGTTTTAGAATGTCCTGATTAGGTTTTCTTTTGTATCACAGCTACTAATTAAAATAATTTCATAAGTAACACATTATTTGAAAGCTTTGTTGATTTGGAATTGAACAGTAGATTACAGAAATTTCTACCGCCAGATATTTTAAAATTTCGATATTTCAAATTCCAATTAAATTATTTTTGATACATCATTCGAAAGATATTTTAAAGTTCTTTTAAATTATCGAAAGTTTTCACCAGATTTTCACGCTTTGAGGTCTCCTGAATTAGTTTTCTTTTGTATCTCAGCTACTAATTAAAATAATTTCATGATTAATGCATCATTAGAAAGCTTTTTTAGATTTGGAATCGAACAGTGGAATACAGATATTTGTACCGCCAGATGGCGCTGTAATATATTAAAATTTCAATTTCTAATTATGATTAAATTATTTTTAATACATCATTCAAAAGATATTTTAAAGTTCTTTTAAATTATCGAAAGTTTTCACCAGATTTACACTTTTTGAGGTGTCCTGAATCAGTTTTCTTTTATATCTCAGTTATTAATTAAAAAAATTTCATAAAAAATACATCATTTGAAAGCTTTGTTGACTTGATACACATTTTAAAGTACTTTTACATTATCGAAAATGGAATTCGAGATTTCACCCGATTTACACGTTTTGAGGTCTCCTGATTAGGTTTTCTTTTGTATCTCAGCTACTAATTAAAATAATTTTATAAGTAATACATCATTAGAAAGCTTTTTTGATTTGGAATCGAACAGTGGATTACAGAAATTTCTACCGCCAGATGGCGCTGTAATATTTTCAAATTTCAATATTTCAATTTCTAATTATGATTAAATTATTTTTAATGCATCATTCGAAAGATATTTTAAAGTTCTTTTATATTATCGACAGTTTTCACCAGATTTACACGTTTTGAGGTCTTCTGAATTAGTTTTCTTTTGTATCTCAGCTACTAATTAAAATAATTTCATAAGTAATACATCATTAGAAAGCTTTTTTGATTTGGAATCGAACAGTGGAATACAGAAATTTGTACCGCCAGATGGCGCTGTAATATTTTAAAATTTCAATATTTCAATTTCTAATTATGATTAAATTATTTGTAATACATCATTCGAAAGATATTTTAAAGTTCTTTTAAATTATCGAAAGTTTTCACCAGATTTACACGTTTTGAGGTGTCCTGAATCAGTTTTCTTTTGTATCTCAGCTACTAATTAAAATAATTTCATAAGTAATACATCATTAGAAAGCTTTTTTGATTTGGAATCGAACAGTGGAATACAGAAATTTGTACCGCCAGATGGCGCTGTAATATTTTAAAATTTCAATATTTCAATTTCTAATTATGATTAAATTATTTGTAATACATCATTCGAAAGATATTTTAAAGTTCTTTTAAATTATCGAAAGTTTTCACCAGATTTACACGTTTTGAGGTGTCCTGAATCAGTTTTTTTTTTGTATCTCAGTTATTAATTAAAAAAAGTTCATAAGTAATACATCATTTGAAAGCTTATTTTAGTTGATACACATTTTAAAGTACTTTTACGTTATCGAAAAATGGAATTGGAGATTTCACCCGATTTACACGTTTTGAGGTGTCCTGATTAGGTTTTCTTTTGTATCTCATCTACTAATTAAAATAATTTCATGAGTAATACATCATTTGAAAGCTTTGTTAATCTGGAATGGAACAATAGATTACAGAAATTTCTACCGCCAGATGGCGCTGTAATATTTTTAAATTTCAATATTTCATATTCTAATTATGATTACATTATTTCTAATACATCATTCGAAAGATATTTTAAAGTTCTTTTACATTATCGAAAGTGGAATTCGAGATTTCACCTGATTTACAATTTAAAGTGTCCTGATCAGGTTTTCTTTTGCATCTCAGCTAATTGAGTAAGAATAAGTAACTGGAATGGAACAATAGATTACAGAAATTTCTACCGCCAGATGGCGCTGTAATATTTTTAAATTTCAATTTTTCATATTCTAATTATGATTAAATTATCTCTAATACATCATTCGAAAGATATTTTAAAGTTCTTTTACATTATCGAAAGTGGAATTCGAGATTTCACCTGATTTACAATTTAAAGTGTCCTGATCAGGTTTTCTTTTGCATCTCAGCTAATTGAGTAAGAATAAGTAACTGGAATGGAACAATAGATTACAGAAATTTCTACCGCCAGATGGCGCTGTAATATTGATCTAATATTCTAATTATGATTAAATTATTTCTAATACATCATTCGAAAGATATTTTAAAGTTTTTTTACATTATCGAAAGTGGAATTCGAGATTTCACCTGATTTACAATTTAAAGTGTCCTGATTAGGTTTTCTTTTGCATCTCAGCTAATTGAGTAAGAATAAGTAACTGGAATGGAACAATAGATTACAGAAATTTCTACCGCGAGATGGCGCTGTAATATTTTTAAATTTCAATTTTTCATATTCTAATTATGATTAAATTATCTCTAATACATCATTCGAAAGATATTTTAAAGTTCTTTTACATTATCGAAAGTGGAATTCGAGATTTCACCTGATTTACAATTTAAAGTGTCTTGATCAGGTTTTCTTTTGCATCTCAGCTAATTGAGTAAGACCGTTCAAAATTGGTATATGCAAGTTAATTAGGAGGGGCTGGAACGGTGGGGAAGGAATAGGCGCGCAGCGCGCATGGGTTTGGGACCCGGTGCGAGTTTTTACCCGATGATAAAAGATTTTATTTTATTTTATTTTCTTAATAATAAAAGTTTGAGTTGAGAAGGAATATGCGTGTACAGCGCACGTATATCCTCAAGCGTGCGCGTGCAGCGCGCATGGGTCTGCGCTGTCGAAGGCAGTGGCGTCCCGGTGTGAGTTTTTACCCGATGCTAAATGATATATTTTTTAATTCCTTTCTTGAGAATGAAAGTTTATGAGTAATAACATTGAATTTTGAGAAGTCATAAGGATAGTGAAGGAATACGTGCGCGCAGCGCACGGGTCTACGCTGCCGAAGGCAGTGGGGACCCGGTGCGACATTTTTCCCGATCAAAATTTTTTTTTTCTCTTTTTTTTATCACATGATACAAATTAATGCAATTTTGAGAATTCATTAATTATTGTGATTCATTTAAAAATAGTGACCAGCGAAGCGGGCGTAGCCTGCTAGTACAAAAATACGCCAAGGTTGACAGAGTTTTGAAATTTAAAATTTTGTCAATTTGACAGATTTAACGCATGCACACGATAACTAATACATATCTATACAAAAATATGGGGATTAAAATCGGGAAATAACATGCATGTTAAATTTTTATCGAATGCAACATTATTTGTATAGTTATAGTATAAATAAATAAGAGTACGTGTATAGTTATAGCTTAAATAAATATTAAATGCGAAACTTATTTAATACGTAGTGATAATATAACGTTTAATTTACATAATTTTTATTATATTTAGTTTATATAACTTTATTGTATACAAAATTTATTAACTGATTTAAAACTTCCGTTATATGTTAAATTTATTTAATAGTATAAGCTTATAAAATTTAGTATGCATTTATAAAGTGGGAATTTTTTAAAAATTAATAATACGTATGTGTTAATTTTTAACGAATGTAAGTTAGAGTTTAAATAAATGTTAAATGTGAAACTTATTTAGTGAGAACATAAAGTTTAGTTTATATAATTTTTATTATATTTAGTTTATATAACTTTATTGTACATAAAATTTATTAACTGATTTAAAACTTTTATGCTAAATTTATTTAAAAGTAAAGGCATAAATAATATTTACATAGTAACAATATATAAAGTTTAATTTGTATAACTTTCATTAAATTTATAATGTATATAACTTCATTTACTGGTTTAAACTTTTGTTAAATTTATTTAATAGTAACAACATATGAAGTTTAGTTTATAAAACTATAACTTTATTGCTTATAAAATTTATTGATTTAAAACTTTGTATGCATTTTTTTAAATTAATATTTATATATGATAGTAATTTTTTAGTACATGCGTGTTCAATTTTTAACGAATGCAATAGTATTTTTAAGTTAGAGCTTAAATGAATGTTAAAAGTGAAACATATTTAGTGGTAATATAAAATGAGAATTTTTAAGCGTCTTACATTTTTAATGAATGTTAAATAATTTATAAGTTGAGGCTTCAATAAGTGTCAATCTTTGTTTCATTCAAAACAAAAGTTTAAGTCCTATTCTTTATCTGATGAAGAGAGAGTATCATTCGAAACAACTCTTCCAATCCTGATGAAGGAATTTCGAAACACATATCGTTGACTTTATAATTAAAATCTACAAACCCTTTGTTTCAATGTTCATTGCCCAACCCTTATTATATTTTTGTTTTAAATGAATTACCCTGATTTTTTATTCTATCAAAACTTCTAAGTCCCCGAAATACATTTTCCATCGCGAAAAATGCTAAGTTCCTAAAATAGTCATAAATTTTTATTAAAGGTTCTGCATAATTCTAAAAAGTCGCGGTTCAACCAATCAGAATGCAGCATTAGAATCACCTTGTTTTTATAAATTCTGTATAAATTTGTAATCATCCAATGGCATCACTAAAACTTTAGGATCAAAGCCTAAACTATTCATTAATTGTTACTTATGTTAATTAACTTCAGTCCTCTTTGTGTCATTCAGTAAAGTCCCAAAACTGTGAAAATAATTCCAAGTCCTACCGGAAATTATTTATACTCTTCCAATGACAGCGCCCAAATTTTAAGATCAAAGTCTATACCATTCACTCATTAAGTATTTAATTATATAACACTCATCAACCCTTTGTTTTATTTAGTCAAATTCCATGAAATACGTTTTCAATCACGAAAAATGCTAAGTCCAAAAAATTGTGAAAATAAATGTAAGTCCCCGAAATTCATTTTTAAACGCGCAAAATGTTTAAATGCTTTACAATCTGCGAATGGCAACAGAACTATAGTTTAAGGTGATGACTCATTCTCTCCCAATGGTTACGCTCTAAAAGTTTCTATTCTTCCTGTGGCAACGTAAAGTTTCAACTCTTCCGGTGGCAACACCCCCTCGTGCAAGATGACTAAGTAGGGTAAAAAGGGGAGTTCTGCTGCACGGTGGAGGCGTAGAGGTGTAAAAGTGGAGGAACTGGGCTCCTCCACCCTAACGCCTCAGAACGCCTCTACACCTCCACCGTGCAGCAGAACTCCCCTTTTTACACTACTACCGTAAGAAAATAATTTTTGCATTCTGCACATCCGGCGCTAACCGGATCCTGGAAAAAAGGGCACCCGGAAAAAGGGCATTTTTGTAATTTGCAAATCGCAAAATAATAAATATCAAATAATGAATTTAAAGAATGTCTTTCAAACTACATTTTTAGAAATTTCAATTGATTTGGTACAACATTCACTTAGTATATACCTGGGGGAAAGGGATGGGGGGTAGGACCAGATCGAAAGAAAATAATTGTTTTTATATCGCCTTCTTACCGATTGTAATGAAACTTTACAATCACGTACAAATTGTGAAAAAGTTACAGTAAGTGTCAAACATAATTGGGGGTGGGTGGTGGGGGGCTAAAAAGGAAGAGGCAGGGAAAAATAACATGATTTTTTTGTATTACCATTTTACCGATTTTAAAGATATATTCTATAACTATCACTTATTTTTTTTTTTTATCAAGATCAACATAAGTGTTATAGGGGGGGAAGCAAGAGAGGTTGCACATAGAAATAAAAAATATTTTTACTTCCGAACACTATAGTGAGGAAAGTATTGTAATCATGTCAAAAATCCGAATTGGAGATTTTGATGTTTCTATACTTTTCGAGGTCCAATGAGTCCGTTTTCACTATTTTTGCGATGATGTATGTATGTGTGTGTGTGTGTGTGTATGTATGTGTGTATGTCTGTGAGTGAACACGCTAGCGTCTAAACGCTTTGTTCGAATAACCTGAAATTTGGTACGTATATTGTAAGTCACCCTAGTACAAACCCTATAGATTTTGGTGAATCTAGCACTTATAGTTTTTTACAGGGACACAAAGAAAAATTCTTTATCATTATGGCCTATGGGAGCAAAATCTTAAAAGTGCGATAGCATCTAAACGCCTTATTCAATTGAGCAAAAAATTTATACACATATTGTAGGTCACAAATACTCAATCTGTATAGATTTTGGAGAATCTATCACTTATAGTTTTTTTTACAGGGACACAAAGAAAAATTCTTTATCATTATGCCTATGGGGCCAAATTTTTAAAAGTGTGATAGCGTCTAAACGCCTTATTAATCTGAGTAAAAAAATTTTACACGTATTATAGGTCACAGTTGCACCAACTGTATAGATTTTGGTGAATCTAGCACTTACAGTTTTTTTACAGGGACACAAAGAAGAATTCTTTATCAGTATGGCCTATGGGACCCAATTTTTAAAAGTACGATAGCATCTAAACGCCTTATTCAATTGAGCTGAAAATTTATATGAGTATTATAAATCACTGTTGCACTCACTATAAGCATTTTGGTGAATCTAGCATTTATAGGTTTTTACAGGGACACAGCGAAAAATTCTTTGTCATTATGATCTATGGGCTCAAAGTTCAGTAGCGTTCAATAAAACATCGTGTACTATGCACTGTAAAAAAACCACAGTAAAATTACAGCATAAAATGCTGGCAATATGGGTGCCAGCATATTTTGCTGTTAATTTACAGTAATTGCGTTTTTCCTAAGTAAACAGAAGCTTTGTAAATTTACAGTATTTTGTGCTGTTATTTTAAAAGCAAATTTGTATTTTAGCTTTTACAGTTCTTTTCTAAATTTTACAGCATTTTTTGCTGTTTTTTTACAGCAGTTTTGTATTTTAACTTTTACTACTCATTTGTCAATTTTACAGCATTTTCTGCTATTTTTTTACAGTTGTTTCATATTTTAGCTTTTACAGTAAAATTGTAGATTTTACTGGGGTTTTTTTTTTTCTGCTTTTTTTTACAGCAGTTTTGTACACTCCTGCTCAATAGTTTAGCAAGATTTGCAAAAAATCAGTTTTTTTTTTTTTCAATTTAGAAACTTATCTCTCGATAAAATGTTTTCGAACATTGGGTATATAAAGAACTGGATCGTCTTCGTGTTTTCCAGTGAAGATTGGTTTAAGACAACATTTAGGGGGCAGAAACAAATTGAGTAAAATCAATAATGTTTGTGATCACCCTGCGTCGTTAAGCGAATGAAATGAACTGTAACTTTAGGATATGGTAATAGAGACCCAGTTCAAAGTGAGGATGAATATGTGTGACGATACCATATTAAATAACAGAGATATACGCAGTTATTTTAACCCCCTCCCCCCCTCAAAAAAAAAACATGTTTTTACTTATAATGCACAGAGGTTTTAACGAAAATTATTCTCATGTTGGAAAAACACTTTAAACACTTAAAACACTTAAAACACTTAAGTTGGAAAAACACTTAAAACAATGTACTGCAATCGAAATACAAATATCTCATGAAATATGTACATTTTTATGAAAAACGTTTTCACTGGGAGAAAGATAGAAAAGTTTTTATTACATAGTTTGAAAGCGAGATGTATTGAGCAACTTTTGTCAAAAGTGCATTTGAATAGAGTAAAAATTAAGCAAATTATTCGAAAAAGAACGAGCTAGATTTTAGATATTTTCTAAGAGCTGAAATTTCTTAAGGGGTTTTTCACATGTCGCGTAATTAATTTAAAGATCCAATTATTTAAACCACTTAGCAAAAGTTCTGTTTTGTGAAAAACCCCTTATCTTCTTACAAATCTTAGTAAATAAGCAAAAATATGTTATAGTTACAAGCTTATAAGGGGTTTTTCCCAAAAAAGTACATTTGGAGCGTGGTTGAAATAATTAGATCTCCAAATTAATTACGTGGCATGTGAAAAACTCTTTAAGAAATTTCAACTCTTGGAAAATATTTAAAATCTAGCTCGTTCTTTTTGCACATAATTTGTTTAATTTTTACTCTATTCAAATGCATTCTTGGCAAACGTTGCCCAATATATCTAGCTTTCAACCTACGCAATAAAAATTATTTTATCTTTCGCACATGCGCAGTAAAAACGTTCTTTATAAAAATGCTCCTATTTCATAAATTTTGATTTTTTTTTTTCCGAGTTTTAAAATAAATGCTTATATCTCCGTTATTTAACATGCTGTCGTCACACAAATTCATCCACAATATGAATTGGGTCTGTATTAACATATCCTAAAGTTGCAGTTCATTTCGTTCACTTAACGATACAAGGTGATCAAAACATTATTGATTTTGCTCAATTTGTTACGGGCCCCCTAAATATTTTTTTAAACCAATCCTTACTGAAAAACATGATGAAGACCCAGTTCTTTAAATACCTAATGTTCGAAAACATTTCAAAGAGAGATAAGTTTTTTAATTAAAAAAACTGATCGTTTGCAAATTTTGCTAAACTTTTGAGAGGAGTGTATTTTAGTTTTTCTAGTACATTTGTAGATACATTGTTTTATTTACTAAAAGCGCAATTTTAAAGTTAAAAAAATTAAGATATGTTTCGATACCTCAATTATCACATAATTTTTGACTTTTTATACATTTTTATTTTTCGGCATCTGTGGATTATCAGGCAAATTCAGTTTTTCTTTATAGTATCCCTGCAGTGAATATAGCCATATTTATCATATTCTGGAGA
Source organism: Salticus scenicus (assembly GCA_963930645.1). Taxonomy (NCBI): domain Eukaryota; kingdom Metazoa; phylum Arthropoda; class Arachnida; order Araneae; family Salticidae; genus Salticus; species Salticus scenicus. Next base: position 36,905,892 of record OZ005658.1, on the reverse strand, counting down.
AATTACATGAAGTTTCATTATGCACAGTAATTTTTATAACAAAAATTTATATTTTATTTTATTTTTTGTTTTATGATAGCTGGATATTAAAACTTTGACTGAAAAATTAACCTGTTTTCATACTAAAAATAATAAAAAATTTAATTTGCAAAAAAATTGTGTCTAATAAAATATGATATAAATATACCGAAAATATGATTAAAACTACTTTAGAAATACAGTTGAGAAAAAAACTGAACTTTCGCGAGAATCCGTAGATGGCTCTGAAATGAAAATTGAAAATATATAAAAAGTCGAAGATTGTGTAATAATTGAAACAGTCTTGAAAAATATACCTTGTGGTATCGAAATGTATGTTAATATTTTAACTTTTTAATTAAATTTTTAGCAAATAAATCAGTGTTTCTTTATATTGAGTGCTTTATTCATATTTATACAGACATTTGTAGACTTCATAGAACTTTTTGTTGTTATTTTATTTATTTATTTATTAATATTTTGTGGCATTTTGTAAATTTGATGACATTTTGCTTTGTTAATTTCACAGCAAAAATTTGCTGTAATTTTTTATAAAAAACAATTACTCTGCAAAAAGATAATTTTTGACATTTTTTCCCTGGTGTTCGGAACAATTTAAGTATTATGAGAGTTTGGTATCTTATTGTAACAATTTTTTTTTTCTTACACCTTCCCCTTTCATGTAAAATTGTTATAAATTCATGCCTTACTGGCAGAGAAACTAAACTTTTGCAGAGTTTTGTTTAATTTATTTTTATTTTATTTCTTTTAGGGCTCCTCTCATACACAGTTTAGGAACATGAAATATTAAATCGTATGCGGTTTTCCATAACTATACCTATTAGGTACAGCATAGGATTAGATACAGACCAGCATAAAAATATTTTTTAAAGATTTTTATATTATGTTTTCTATACTATACTATATTTCATATGTTTTTTATATTATAAAAATTGTAATAAAATATTTAAGAAAAAAAAAAAAGAAACAAATTATTAATTATTTTTTTCATTTATATATTTATTTTTTAAAGAAATATCAGAACTGCTATAAAAAATATTACTTGAAAGAATTTTGTACGAAAGAACATATACGAATATAAATTCACAAATTAAACTCGTGAGATGATTATATATATAAAAAAAAAAAAAAAAAAGGTTTCTGTTGATAGGTTTTGCATCAGATTTTTTCTAAGACATTCTATTTTTGTTTACCGATGTACATTCAGAAATGAAATTAAGTAATTCAACAACGAATAATCCAACTTTCAAATGGCATACAAAGTATATGAACTAAAAAACTTTTACTGATTAAAAGAGCTTTCGAAAAAATCTATAAATTTGCTATCCTGATTTATGTCATTGATTTTAATATGGTAACGTTTTTGGTTGATTAAAAATTTCCTAACGCAGAATTGTTATATTAAACATATTAACCCTCTGCCGGTCTATTTAATTTCACTCATCTTAGCAATGTTGTCAAATTTAGCGATCTCTTTTAATCAATATCCACCATGAAAATATAACTGTAACGGTTCCCTAATCCTTTCGAAGGTTATTCGTCCGTTATATATATCAAATATCACTCCTAAAAATTATAGGTGATAGTTGAATAAAATTAACCCTAAATTTTGTAATACTGTTTAGAACGTTTCAGAGCCTTAGGGCCGGCAAAAGGTTAAAATGAAGCTGAAAGATCTCTTAAGGAATGGTAGTTTGTGAAGTGACGTAAGATGAAGAGGTATAATAACATAATCTAAATCTCTTTTCTCTATTTTCAAACAATAAAAATAAAATAACAGAATAATAATAATAATAAAATAAATATTGTAATTTTATAGCTAATTTTCTGTTTTAAAGCTACAGTAAAAGAAAACATGTATCTATTTACAATAAGCGATAGGAAAAATGGTAAAATTTTGTTTGCAGCACAATATCATTTCATTAAAGTCATTGCTGATAAGAAGTGTAGAAGACTTAAATAATGACTTTGTTTTCCTTTTGACAGAAATTCATAGATTTTCAAATAACAGGGAAAAAGTTCTTCATTAATTATATATAAATGCAAAATAATTTTTTGAAATCTGAATATATGTAATTTCAATATTAGAACATTTATGAATAAAAATGATTTTATAAATGAGCCAAAGTGTGCAATCTTGAACTTCAGAACAAATAAATAGGCAGAATAAAGATAATATTGAACGTATTTCAACGAAAATTTTCAACTTATTTACCATATATGTTGGAAATTAAAAAATATATAAATTGAAAATTTATGAGTTATTTTCTAAAAAAAAAAAATTAATCAAAAGCCCCCTTCTTCCTTTCCATTCTTTTTTCTTTTTAAGTATTGATGAAGATTCAACATTTTATTTATACTCTTTTTGCATTTAGATGTAAAATGAAAAAGCTAAACGATATGTAAAACGAAGAAACTAAAACATAATTATCTAAAATATTAATATGGAACATAATTACAGTAAAACTACGTGAAAACTGTAATTAAAAATGTTTAATTTTTATACAAACATATATACATTTATTAGAAATGTTATATATCAAAACCATTTATAATTCTATATGTTATTCATCAACAATTATAACACGCGGGGCATGATTCCATCTTTTATGTTTTTTTTGTTTTTTTTTTTCCCATGATCGGGTTTATATTCATCAAGCACCTGGAATAAAAGAGATAAAAAATTTTCATTTAGTAAACAATAATCTCAAAGGAATTGCGCTTTACCTTTGAAAATATTACACACAAAGAAACAGCATAGGGCTATATATACACGCAACATTATATATTACGGACGAGAACAACTTCATAATTTCATCTGTAATTTCATTTTTAATTTTATCTGGCAGATAACTGACCAATTTTCATCAAAATAAAAATTTATTGGTAGAACAAAATTTGCTTTTATCAATAGCTTTGCCTCAGTAACTCCAACCTATTAATTTTTCTTATATAATTATGAGAAATACCAGTTTTAACCCGCTCTATTTCTGGCCAAGAGGTTCTGCTCTCAAAGCAGGTAGACGTGAGGTGCCGGGGTCGATTCCAGGTATCGTCTGCTTAGACTTTCGCAATTTCCTCTAGTTTTCTTCAAAACTTGGGTAAATATGGTCTAGAACTCCGGAAAAAAAAAAAAAACTATTGAGGGCACTCTCCTCAGACCTAGGAACATAACGCAGTCAATTTGTCTTAACCCCAACACCGCCACAACTTAAAAAAAAAAAAAAAAAAAACAGTAATTCAAATCACATTTCCTTAAGATTGCATACATTTTTATTAAGTCCCAACCTTACCATATAGCATATAAGGCATATTTCCCTTCATCCCATTCAAATGTTTCTGCTGTAATAGCTTTAGTAGCTGGGCACTCAATACACTCTTCTCAAACAATTTTTATTGTTTACATACATAAACATTTTACTAGAAGATTTCACAAGCTAAAGAAATCACTTATTAACCCAATAAATACTGTTATTTAATTGTTCAATTTATTTTAAAAAGATATATACTTCATTTTCATAGCTTCATTTTCTACAAAAAAAAAATAAAGGTTATTGTTCAAAAATTGTTCAATAGAAAGACATGTGCTTGTCACGAATGACAAGAAACTGTCTCTTTCTCTTCCTTTAAAGGCATATCAAAATGTTTATTTACTATTTAGGCACAATGATATCTTAGTTTGTTTAAAGAAAACAATTCTGAACCACTGATTTATATACACATACAAAAAGAAATTGTTATTAATTTTGCACAATATATTAGAAAAATAGTTACGTAAATAAAAATACCTTTTACGGAAAACAAGTTCAGAGATATTTATTACTTTTAAAATTCTGTTTATTTATAGTTAGTTAGATTAGTTAGGATAACTTAGATTTTAAGTAAACTAACCCTTAAAAAAAATCTTTTTAGACTAAATAAATATATATAGGAATGGTGAAACATTTTATTTTCAATAATAATAATATGTTCTTTATACAGTTATTGTTAATGCTTTTATTAATTATTATTAATATTTAAAGCTTAAAGTTTGTAAACTGTAAATAGCTATGCATCATTATTCTATATTTTGTAAAGTTAATTTACAAACAATTATAATTTATTTATTAAGTACATATAGGGTTTCACATTAACAAACTTTCAGGTTTCTAAAAAAATGGACTTCTTGAATACTCGAACTTTATAATTTTAAAATAAAATGGGATAATTTTGAAATTCGAAACTAAAAATATTAATTCAAAAGGTTGCATATATGGTATGGTTAAACTAAAATTTGCTGTGAAGTTATAACTATTTTCAAATTGCCATCCCTGTTTAGTTCCAAAATTGTTTTTATCATTATTTTTATTAGAAAAAAAAAAATCAAGATTTTGAAAAAAATTTAATATTTTTCAGCAAAAGAATTTTTTTCTCCTTTATTTAAAATGCAAACAAATTATCCAAAACTGAAAAAAAATGAATAAGTTCTATATATATATATTTAAACATTTTTTTAAATTTGAGTTTTTCTAATTTTCCGAAAATGCACAATTTTATGCCAAGTATTTCACTTTGTAATGATCTTTTTATTACTTATTTACCTTTCAAAAAAAAAAAAATAATAATAATAATAGTAATAATAATAATAATTTATGATGGTGATCAAACATATCCTTCCTGAGGTGTCATGGGATCATCACTTAGAACGCTAATGCGCAAAAACAAAAAAAAAAAAAAAAAATTTAGAAATTCTTAATTTTTTATTTTGAAACTTTTGCATTTTCAATTTCAAGCATTAATAAATAAATAAATAAATAATAAGATAAAAAAATCTGGAATGACTCCTCCACTCGACTTTCCGAACATTGAGTAATTAACAGTTTTATAAATAAAGTAAAGTGAGAGGAGCTTGTTAATAAACAAAAGAGAGAAAGTTATAATAGAGTGTTTGAGTATTTTCCTCCAAATAGTACACGATGTTTAATTTAACGCTATTGAACTTTGAGCCCATAGATCATAATGATAAAGAATTTTTCGTGTCCCTGTAAAAATCTATAAGTGCTCAATTCACCAAAATGCTTATAGTTAGTGCAATAGTAACTTACAATATTCATATAAATTTTCAGCTCAATTGAATAAGGCGTTTAGACGCTATCGCACTTTTAGAAATTTGGTCCCATAGGCTAAATGATAAGGATTTGTGTGTCCCTGTAAAACAACTCTAAGTGCTAAATTCACCAAACTCTATACAGTTCGTGCAACTTTGACCTATAATATGTGTATAAATTTTCAGCTCAATTGAATAAGGCATTTAGACGCTATCGCAGTTTTAAAAATTTGGTTCCATAGGCCATAATGATAAAGAATTTTTCTTTGTGTCCCTGTAAAAAAACTTTAAGTGCTAAATTCACGAAAATCTATACAGTTCGTGCAACTGTGACCTAAAATTTGTGTTTTTTTTTTTTTTTTTTTTTTTTTGCGCAGTTTAATAAGGCGTTTAGACGCTATCATAATTTTAAAAATTTGGCCCCATAGGCCATAATGATAAATAATTTTTCTTGGTGTGCCTGTAAAAAAACTATAGGTGTTAGATTCCCCAAAATCAATAGCGTCTGTGCTACGGTGACTTACAACATACGTACCAACTTTCAGCTCATTCGAGCAAAGCGTTTAGACGTTAGCGTGTTCACTCACATACACACACACAAACACATACATACATCAACGTAAAAATAGTGGAAACGGACTCAGGGGACCTCAAAACGTATAGAAACATCAAAATCTCAAATTCGGATTTTTGACATGATTACAATACTTTCCTTACATACGAATGTTCGGAAAGTAATAAAATAGACAGAAAAAAAAAGATGTATATAATAAGAACTTTAGGATTGGTAAAGATATATGGATATGGACAAATGTTATGTAAACATTTTGGTGATTATAGTGTTAACCATTATCCAGAGAGTGCAACCACTTTAAAATAATAATAAGTAGGAATCTTTAGAATTTTAAATGAAATTTAAGAATTTTCGCAAACATAATTGTACTAATTTTAGCAATATTTCCATCATATTTAATATAATTGAAAACAAATGAAAATTCCAAAGGATTTTAACATAAAGTTTGGAAAAGTTGTTAAATAATATTTCTTTACTTTGTAATGCATTAACAACCATATTAAAATCTTGTGCAATAAATTTCATATTTTGCATTTTGCGCAAAATGTTACACATACAAGGAAAACAAATGCGGAGAAATATTTTTTAAATTATGAAAAATATGAACAATTTTGAAAAAACTCACTCAGTAATTCATTAATTTTTCATACAATGAGCCAATTTAAATTAACATTTTTGAGACATAGGTATATGTATGTTAATGTAAAATTTCCGAGAAATAAATAGAAATGTAACTAACGCTTGGAGTCTAAATAAGAAAATCATGATTTAAATTTAGTTTCAATGAGAGTAATAAATTAAATATTTCTGTTTTATTCTGAAAAAAAAAAAAAAAAAAAAAAAATGAAATAAACACTTATTAGCAAAAATTGAAATAAATAAATAATGCCAGGAAGAAATTCAAGTCTGAAAACTTAGCCTATAAAAATCGGCATTAAAAAAAAAAAAAAAAAAAAAAATCCTGACCAAAATAAGAAAACTTTAGAACTAACTCTTGACAAAAATCAATGAACTTAAAACGGCCTTTCACAAGAATATGACGAATTTAACATTAGTTGAAAAAAAAAATTCATGGGAAAATGAAAAAAAACTAGAAATCTCTTTTAAAATTCACGTTTGTATATATAACTCCATAAGTTTCAAACCAGTAATAACAACAAGATTTAAAATAGAACAAGAAATCTATGAACTTTTACAAATAATACAGTAGCAAAGAAAAAAAAAATCAGAATAAGTAAAAATTATATTGTACTTTATATCACAACAAATACTACAAAAGTTTATATTTCATAGTAAGAATTTCTATCGTATTGTATAAAAAAAATGGAAGATTTATGTTTGGATCTTTGTGAATCAAGCATATAAGTCTCATACATTTATATCAATAAAAGAATACAAAACAATTAAAATAGCACTTACCAGAAATCAAACGACAGGAATGAAAATTTACCTGCTTGAAGTTTCAGCTTCATTTTGTCGGAATCTCGGGGTAACAAAATAATGGCGCACGCAGTCGTAGAACAACCAGATAACACGTAACAACCGCAGACGATTTCACAAATTACAGTAAAAAACCTAAAATGCTGTTTTTCCTCCGATTGCGAAAAATTTACAGCAGATTATGCAGTTTTTTTCCCGTTTTTTTTTTTACAGAGTAGGGAGAAAAATACTCAAACACTCTATTATGGTTTTCTCTCTTTTGTTTGTTTAACAACTCCTCTTTCTTTACTTTATCTACAAAACCGTTCATGACTCAATGTTCGGAAAGTCGAGTGGAGTCACTCCAGATTTTTTAAACTACTCTAGTATGGATTTAATAAAATTTTGTGTATATACCACTTACTGTTTAAGAAAAATGATAGTGAGTGTTACACATATGTATGGGTGGGGAGTTGCTAAAAGAAGGGCAGAGTAAAAAAAGTGGTTGTTTTTATTATCACCATCTATTTACAGTGAAACCTCTCTAAGTTGGACACCTATGGTTCCAAGAACAAGTGTCCAACTTATAGGGGTGCTTAAATTTTTTGACTTAATTAAACTGTATTTAAATCATGCCTTTTAACTTTTTATCACATCTAAATACAACACAATTAAGTATTTACGACTTGTGTATAAAAAAATAATTAATATGCCAATTTAAAATATAAATTTAAACTGGTATGCTGCGGCTATTATAGTACGTTTTCTATAATTTTTCATACAACAGCGACACCTACAAGTTAACGTGTACAAAAATTTAATCAACACAGCTTCTTACAATAAAGATTTTACTTATGCATTTTGGTGCAGTTTTATCTAATAGACGCTCAGATAGTCACATAAAAAATCGCAGAATTTAAGTAAAAGTAGCACCACCTGTCGACTGATATACACGCAAATTAAGCTAACATTCATCTTCTTATTGCCATATGAAGTTTGATGAATTTATTTGCTCCAAAAACGGAGATATAATTTTTCCGTGAACGGCCAAAATTGCAGCATAGCAGCGACACCTGTCGGTTGCTATGCAGCGAAACTAAATCAGCATCATTTTTAATTATAGACCTTTCACATATTAAGTTTAGTGGAATTATACACTCAAGTCAAAACTCAGTAGGGAAAGTAAAAGGGAAAAATGAAAAAAAAAAACCCCTAACAACGCAATGCATTGTCCAATGTCCATTTTGAAACTGCCTAAGTCAAAACATGCCTGTAGGTCCTCTGGTGGATATTTCTTGAAGAAAAGGACACGGACAATGCATACAAATCAATAAAAACAAAGACTCATGCATTACGCGCTAAATTGCAGTAATTTGTGAATATTTCAACTGAAGAAAAGAAATTTTTATTATAAGATAAGGCAGAGGTGAATATATTGTGACAAGAAACATTTTTTTTTTTTTTTTCTAGATATTTACAGCTAATTCTACAAGGGAGAAATAAAATTTCTAATAAAAGAGTGAGAAAAGGAACGTTTTATTTCATTTTTTCCTGTCTCATCGGGTAAAAGTGTCCAACTAAGGGCAGTATTTCAATGTCCAACTTCCAAGTTAAAGGGGTGTCCAGTTTATAGAGATTGGAGATAATGTTAATCCAATGGATACATTCCATTCCAAGAAAAAGTGTCCAACTTAGAGAGGTGTCCAACTTAGAGGGGTGTCCAACTTGACAGGTTTCACTGTATATGAAATGTTGTATGACTATCACTTTTTATTAAAATTATAATGAAAATTAACTGTAGTTAAAAAAAGGGGTCAAGTGGGGAGGGGAGCGGAAGAAAAATAAAATAATCTTTTTAAACACTTATTATCGATTTTTTTTATTGACAGTTTGTGCCAATGTCACGTACAATTAATAAAAAATGACAGTGACAGTTACATGTGACTGGGGAGGAGGGGCGGGGGTGGAGACAGAAAAATAGAAAATGTTTTATATCATTATGCTTTGCTTAATAAAATTTATTATAAATATCACTTAATTTTTAGGAAAAATTACGCTGATTGTTATACATATCGTGGGGGGGGGGGGGGGGCTATGCAGGGCCGAAGAGAAAAATGATTGCATAAATATCACAATGTTACCGATTTTAAATAAAATTTCAACATCTATCACCTACTTTTAATGAAAAATTACGGTGAGTGTTACCTATACCTGCGGAGGGGGGGGGGGGGAGGGGAGCAGAGAGGAAAAATAGGATTGTTTTTAGATCACACCGTTTGATATTTATAGAAAATTTTGTATAAATTTTTTAGAGAGGGCTACGTATCGCAGTATCTTTCAGTTTTTAAGTTTTGCAAAAATTCAATGCATTATTAATATCAGACATTAATTAAAAGTTAATAGTATCAAACATTGATAAAAGTTTATTCTAAAACAGATTTTTTTTTTTTTTTTTTGTTTAATCTGTCCCCCCCTCCCCGTAGAAACAAAAAATTTTTGCTATCGTCCTTGTTTAACAAGTATTTTACAAAGAACAATGAAGAAAAGTGCCCTTTTTTCAGGATCGCGGTTTCACAGAGCTTCTTGTAAAATACACGTATCTTCGAAATTATTCATAAGGGGCGCTAAGGGGGAGAGAAAAAGAAAATGATGTTTTGATATAAAAACATTATTTTATTTTTCTCTGCACCTTAACCTCCAAAAATATTTGCAAGCACAAGTGCATTTTGCAAGTAACAATTGTAAAAAAGCGCGGAAAAAGGGGCACTTTTCTTAATTTCTCCTTGTAAAACTCATGCTTGCTAAACATCAACCAGAGCGTAAGTTCTTTATTTCTACGTGGGGGAGGGGGACACAAGAGGCAGATTAAAAAACACTATTTGAAAATTTTCATTGAAAGCAGGTGATAGTTTTTGAAATTTTAATTAAAATTGGTAACATTGTGATTTTTATGCAATCATTTTTCTCTTTCTTCATTCTTCCTCCACCCATCCCCAATTATGTTTGACACTTGCTGTAACTTTTTCGCAATTTGTACGTGATCATACAGAAGAAGGTGATATAAAAACAATTATTTTCTTTCGATCTGCTCCTAGTCATCCCTCCTTCCACCAGGTATTATATACAAACGGAACGCTTGCAACTTTGATGACGTAAATTCTGCAAGTTTTTTTGCAAATACAGTCGGCAGCAAAAGTATCCGAGCACTAGCAAAAATTCCTGTGTAAAAAAAATACACTGAATGCAGTTTTGTTAAATAAATCCTTGTCGAATCGTGTCCTTAGACTGACTAAGAACACGATTCGACAAGGATTTATTTAACAAAACAGTGTTAAGTGTGCTTTTTTTAAATATGAATTTTTGGTAGTGCTCGGATACTTTTGCTGCCGACTGTAGTCATACATTTGGAATGCTTGCAAACGGCTTTGCAAACGGATGTGTTTCATTTGTATGGTATAAAATCAGGTATAAAATGAAGTACTAAATGAATATTGTACCAAATGTCAATTGAAACTTCTAAAAATGTAATTTGAAAGTCATTCTTTAAATTCATTATTTGATATTGATTATTTTGCTATTTGCAAATTGAAAAAGTGCCCTTTTTTCCGGGATCCCTGGCTAACCCTACCTTTCGAATGATACCCTTTTCAACCCTCTACTCCCATAATTAATATGTTAAAAGTGTACCACAAATTTTATGCTTGCCTATTCATGTATAGAGATACTACTTCTCTAATATGGAAATCGTATTGCATTATCATGGAAGATAATTTTATTAAATAATGATTTTAATAAATTATTTTTACTGAGTGAATTTGCGTAGAAAATACAGAAGAAAGTCATGGGGTGGTCACAACATTCTAGTTTCATTGTGTCCCTGTAAAAAAGACTAAGTCTCATCAAAGTCTATATTGGGCCTGCAACGGTGACCTATAACATACCTATTCACTTTCAGTTCAATCGAATCAAGCGTATATACGTTATCGTGTTCACACAAACTTCAACTTAAAAATAGGAAAAATGAATTCGGGAGACTTCAAACATACAAATTCATCCACATCTCTTAATCGATTTATTTTTTATGATTCCGATCCTACATTGCACAGGAAAGTATTGTGAGTGAAGTAAAAAAGCGAGAGCGAAACGGCTCATACCCGCAGAAGATATATTTCGACTTTGTTTGTCAGTTACTTTCGTTTTTATTATTTTTTTTTTCTTGTTCTTTTCCTTGGGGGTGATTGTTTTTGCCTCTATAGTTTTTTCTTCTTCCTCGCAAGAGTTGTGTCGCTCAGTGGCGAGAGTTTCGCTTTTTTCTGCGTTTCCTTCTGTGGGATTCCAAACGCGTTTCGCAGACCGCATGCGGCGCAGTCATTTCTACCGAAGATACGAAAAAGAAGAAAAGATTTATGATTCTTTCCGTGGTTTATCGGTTTTCTTTTTCTTCTTTCTTTTTGTGTGTCGCTTCTCTAAAGAGTCATCGACGGGGGGTCCCTGTTTTCTGGTAGAAAAGACGTCGAGTTTCGAGTTTTTTCGACTCCATCTTTCATTTAAATACTCCGCATACTTCCCAGTTTTGAAAAAAAGAAAAATCGGGGGGGGGGGGGGGGAGGAGGCTAAAACAAAAAGACGTCCAACAGTGGACACTACTAATGGCAACCTACTACGGCAATCGGTTGAGAAAATGCAAGTCCTTTCTGCAGACTTTTTTTTTTTTTTTTTCCCATTTTAAGGAAAAATTATCTGGCCATATTTCTTTTAACAAATCCTTCTTCATTCAATACAAGAAAGTATTGGATTTGTAAAAATTTTCGACCTCGGGTTTTGGATGGATTGACACATTTTGGGAGCTGTAGAACACGAATTGGCCCTTTTTAGAAAATGTCTGTCTGTCTGTCTATGTGTATGCGAGACAAAATTTTGTGGCAACTGTATCTCAGGCACTACTGCACAAACTTCATACAAATGGGTATGTAGTTACACATTGACATAAATGAGTGCCTATCAACTTTTGGTAAAAATTGTCTAAGAGGTTGCGTTGCCATCCCGCTTTTTCTAAATTTTTAACAAGTTGGTATAGGACAAAATTTTGTATAAATGTGCATAAAGAGAATTATTCTTTAATAATCATTATGGAATTTATAAGAATTATTTATAATATAGATAGTCAACTGTGGAAAAAATTTGTATATGTAGAAGAATCGATTGAAGTCCCCCCCCCCCCTCCCTCGAAGGGAATAAATTTTCATGATGGGTATTGGTAAGTAAACGACGGACCATATATGAATAGAATTATTTATTTTTATTTCTTGAGTTGGAGAAAGTTGACGCTTACCGGCCAACGTATTTTTCTCTACTGCTGAACTTTTACATTGCCTCACTAGAGGGCGTATCAAAAAAGGCTTACATGATGCCACAGAATATTTAGTAATTGTTGGAGGGAGAAATACTTAACAGGTATCTTTCGAAAGAGCTCGCCAATACCTTTAAAATGAATGGTTGAACCATGGATCTGCGATAACTTAAGATAAAGTTATCGATTTTTTTTTTTTTTTTTGTAATATCGAGAATAAAATTAACTTTTTTGTTTATATATATATATATATACTAGCTGTTACCCGCAACTTCGTTCACGTGGAAATTTTGATGTGTATGTGTGGGAACTGACGGTTTGATCATAATATGTAATGTAAAGAAGCTTTATCATTGTGGTGCTGTGCAAAACAGAGTCTGATAAAGTATACAAAAAAAAAAAAATGTAACTCATTGAAAGCCAAAATAAATAAATAAAAAGTTATCGCCAACATGCGATAAAAATTTAAAATTCGTTCATAGGGATCCTGTGCTAAAACAGTACTGCGTTGCGAAAGTCTAAAAACTGGGTCGTCAATTATGAATTTTATTTCGAAACCTTTCTTTGTATGATTTTAGTTCACTATTGCCCAATATTAATCTGGTTCTAATAATAATTTGGTGACTGGTGAATTAAAATTTTAATTATGTGGTGAAATTCATATAATATTTATGAGTTTCAAATTTATAAGTTTTTTGTTTTACAAAGAAATGATTTTTTTTTTTTTTTTTTTTTCATCTCCCGGTTAATTGTTGAATAATATTTTAGTTCTTAAACAATTTTGGACGGTTTTGCCCGCTCGCTGGCAAACTCTTTTCTATATAAAGTGTCATTTTCTCATCGACCAATTTAACATTTAGTAATTTTTTATTTTTCTCGTGAAAGCATATTTCATTTTATGTTGAAATAAATAAATAAATAATAAAAATTATCTCGTAAACTTTTTTTGGCAACAATTAAAAATTTAAATGGCTTATATTAAGTCAATTACCAGTTTATAATTTTCATATTTTAATTAATTTTAAAAAATCTAATCAAATTTCCGGTATAAATAGTAGCCTATGTTTTATTCCAGACTATTCTCTATCTCTGTACCAAATTTCATCCAGATCCGTTTAGCCGTTGTGGCGTGATTGAGTAACAAACATCCATCCATCCATCCATCCAAACTTTCGCATTTATATATTAGTATAGATTTAGTGTTATACTACTTCTCTAATATGGAAATCGTGCTACATTGTCATGGAAGATAATTTTATTAAAAAATGATTTTAATAAATTATTTTTACTGAGTGAATTTGCATAGGAAAATGTAGTAGAAAGTCATGTGGTGGCCAAAACATTCTACTTTTTACTTTCTTTTATATTCAATATAAGAAAGTACTGGATTCGTAAAAAAATTACGACTTCTAGTTTTTCACGGATTTGCACGTTTTGAGAGGTCTAGAACACGATTTGACCATTTTTAGAAAATGTCTGTCTCTCTCTGTGGGTGTGTGACAAAAAATTTTGTGGCAACTTTATCGCCTGAACTACTGCTCAGAATTGTATATAAATTTATATGTAGATGCATCTTGACTTAAATGAGCGCCTATCAACTTTTGGTGTCAACCGCTTAGTAGGTGGCGCTGCTACACAGTGATTGCTGCAATTTAAGTAAAAGCAGGTTCTATTGCGTATAATCAAACAAAAGTTGATGTGTGAGATGGCCATTATGAGACATTATGCTGATTGAAGTTGGACGCTTATAGGCCAATAGATGGCGCTGCTATACTGGAAAGGCTATATCTCAACTTGTATGGCATATAACTGTACGAAACTTGATATGTGAAATAATCATTATAAAAACGTATTTTTTAAGATGTTATTTATAGATAATAAAACTGTCTTTCTTTGGAAATTTAGTGTTAGTTTTCTCTAAGATGAAAATCATTTACATTCATCCTGTTAGATAATTTTAATAAATTATTTGCCCTTAGTGAATTTGTATAGGAAAATATAGAAAAGAGTCTTGTGGTAGCCACAGCATACTAGTTTTAAATAGTATGTGTTTGGCATGGATAGTATGCTTGGCATGAAAACTAATTAAGCATCAAATTAAAAAACTTTACTTATTTTCCTGGCCTTTACAAATCCTCCTGGGAATTTTTTTTTTTTTAATTTTTGGCACTGAAGTAGACTAGACATTTTTCGCCAAGGACTCTACACAAAACAGAATGTGAACTATTGTCATAAATTGAATGTAAAATAAATATGCCACATATGTCTATCATCAAGATGTTTAGAATCGATTGCAGAATTTTGCACACATAAGACTAAAAAATAGAAAATAATTATTTAAATAAAAAACATTTTTTAATATACCGTGTTTTTAAAACGGGCTAAAAAGCATAAAACAATTTCTCCCAGCCCCATACAGATAGGTAACCGCATAGAGATTTTTCTGAAAACTTGTGACTGTGAATTAATAGCTATGAAAATATTTGTAAAATTCGTATGATTGATGCATGAATAGTTGACCTAAGGGACTAAAATTTTATCGTACTGCAAATGATATGAACTGTTGGGTAAATTTTCTCAACGACAACCACTCCCTACAGCCTACACCCTTTACTAATATCTATTGCGTGTACCCCCTGTTTTTCACTTCAAATCTTACAAATACTTTCATAGCTATTAAAAATTCACAATCACAAACTATCAGGAGAATCTCTGTGTGATTACATATCTGTAAGGAACTGGGAGGAATTGTTCTATACTTTTTAGTCCGTTTTAGAAACAGGGTACATTAAAAGAATGTACTTTATTTGAATAATTATTTTATATTATTAGTTTAGTTTACATTATCTATATAATATTTCTCTAACGAGGATGCAGTTACGATTATATTTTGTAGAAACGATACGATAGTGACGCGGGGATTAAAAAAAAAAAAAAAAAGAAAAGAAAAGAAAAAATAAGCAACATTGAAGCACGCGGACTCAGTTCAGTGATCTAAAATAAAAAAAGAAAGACAACATTTGTCTGATTAGATCATTTTATAGAAAAATTTACATCTTTACAATCTTTGCAAGCGTCGTTTTAAACCTAGCAATACTTTAAAGATATAAACAAAATATGAACTTTTGAGTCATGAATTGACTAAAAAACGAAACAATAAGAACCAAAACAAGTTTTTTTTTTTTTTTTTTGCAAAAAATTATGCGAAAATGAATAAATTAAAAGGGGCAACATGGCGGCAAAAATTTAATAAAGCTGTCCTGCCTGGATTGTCAAACATGAATTTTATTGTGAAATTTTTCTTTGAATGATTTTGGGTTCAATTTCACCCCCCCCCCCCCCCCAAAAAAAAAAAAAAAAAAAAAAAAAAAACTAATAATAATTTGGCTTCTGAAGAATTAAAATTGTAAATGGATGGTGAAATTGATATAAGACTTACAAGTTTCAAATTTTAAAGGTAAATAAGAAAAAAAAAAAGAAAGAAGGAAAGAAACTGGGAAAATTCCGCAAGGGTTTGCTAGTTAGTTTATATTATTACTAGCAGGCAACGCCCGCTTCGCTGGTCCCTATTTTTAAATGAATCACTATAATGAATTCTCAAAATTGCATTAATTTTTATCACGTGAAAAAAAAGAGAAACAAAATCTGATTAGGAAAAATGTCGCACCGGGTTCTCACTGCCTTCGGAAAAAATTCCCAAAATGCTCTAACTCTCATTTCTATTATTTTTCCCCTTCGCCCCCCCCCCCTCCCGTCTATCCCAATAATTTTACAAATTCGAAAATATCCGCAATCGATTTGTAAGCATCAAAAACCTCTAAGAACCAGTTTTGAACGATCTATCTCTATTTTTATTTTTTTTGCCCCACCGCTCCCCCCCTTCCCGCCCCTCCCAATAATTTTAAAATTTCGAAAATATCCGCAATCGATTTGTAGGTATCGAAAACCTCTATGTACTGATTTTGAATGATCTAACTATTTTATTTTTTTTGCCCCTCCGCCCCCTTCCTTCCCGGCTCTCCTAATAACTTTACACTTTCGAAAATATCCCCAATCGACTTGCAGGCCTCTAAAACCTATCTGTACCAATTTTGAACGGCCTAACTGTATTTCTATTAGTTTTTGCCCCGTAGCCCCCTCCCCCTTCCCGCCCCTCCTAATAATTTTACATATTCGAAAATATCCGCAATCGATTTGTAAGTATCGAAAACCTCTATATACAAATTTTGAACGATCTAACTCTATTTTTGTTTTTTTGCCCTCCCCTCTCCCTCCCCCCTTCACGCCCCTCCTAATAACTTAACACTTTCGAAAATATCCCCATTCGACTTGCAGGCCTTTAAAACCTATCTGTACCAATTTTGAACGGCCTAACTGTATTTCTATTTGTTTTTGCCCATAGCCCCCCCCCTTACCGCCCCACCATCCTTCCCGCCCCTCCTAATAATTTTAAAAATTCGAAAATATCCGCAATCGATTTGTAAGTATCGATAACCTGTATATACCAATTTTGAACGATAACACTATTTTTATTTTTTTGCCCCCCCCCTCTCCCCTCCCCCCTTCACGCCCCTCCTAATAACTTAACACTTTTTAAAATATCCCCATTCGACTTGCAGGCCTTTAAAACCTGTCTGTACCAATTTTGAACGGCCTAACTGTATTTCCATTTGTTTTTGCCCCATACCCCCCCCCCTTGTTGCCCCACCTGAGGGCTGAATTTCTAAAATACCAGAAATTGGTTTTTAGATATTTTTATTAGCTATATTTTCGAGCAAAAATTTCACGTGTATCTATTTTTTTGTTTGAGATATATAGGATTATGCAAAATCATGTTTTACGCATGTGAAATCACGTTTTGCCCCCTCGTACCCCTTGGGGACCGAATTTTGAAAATTCCAGAAATTGGTTTTTAGACATTTGTGTTAGCTATATTTTAGAGCAAAAATTTCACGTGTATCTATTTTTTTGTTTGAGATATATAGGATTATGCAAAATCACATTTTACGCATGTGAAATCACGTTTTGCCCCCCCCCCCCACCGTCCCCCTTGGGGACCGAATTTTTAAAATTCCAGAAATTCGTTTTTAGACATTTGTGTTAGCTCTATTTTAAAGCAAAAATTTTACGGATATCTGTTTTTTTGTTTGAGATATATAGGATTATGCGAAATCACGTTTTACGCGTGTGAAATCACGTTTTGCCCCCCCCCGCCCCCCTTGGGGACCGAATTTTGAGAATTCCAGAAATTGATTTTTAGACATTTGTGTTAGCTATATTTTAGAGCAAAAATTTCACGTGTATCTATTTTTTTGTTTGAGATATATAGGATTATGCAAAATCACATTTTACGCATGTGAAATCACGTTTTGCCCCCCCCCCCCCCCGCCCTCCTTGGGGACCGAATTTTGAAAATTCCAGAAATTGGTTTTTAGACATTTGTGTTAGCTCTATTTTAAAGCAAAAATTTTACGGATATCTGTTTTTTTGTTTGAGATATGAAGGATTTTGTGAAATCAAGTTTTGCCCCCCTCCCCCCCTCGGGGGGCGAATTTTGTAAAATCGCTTCTTAGTGGATGCCTACGTCATAGAAAGAACATTGTCACAAAATTTCATGCTTCTAGGTCCAGGGGTTTGGTGTGGGCGTTGATAGATCACCCCCTCACTCACTCACTCAGGAAGTGTTCTTTTATATATATAGATTATTTTACAGTAATTATCAGTTTAGTTTATGTTATTAATTTTACTATTAACGTTAGGCGAAAAAGATTTAGTCATGAGTATCATGATTATGCTGAACAACTAACTATTGCTATTGAATTTGAAGTTAAGCCCAGACATTTTAAAAATGAAATAGATTAGTTTATGTAAAGATTTAGTTTTTGAACTCAAAACATGTTTAAATGATTGGCTAAATGGGAACATCTTGACTACGACAAATTTAGCGATTTTTAAAATTTAGAAATGAAGTAGCTCGGACGTTTTTCGCCAAGGAATTCATTGCGCAACCACGATAGCTATTTTAACTCTAGCCATGCTTTAAATAAAATTAATTAAATAAATTATAAAATGCGCATGTCATGGTTTTGGAGAGAAACTTCCGAGCTACTTGAAGTTTTAAATTTCGCCAAGAGGTCAAAGCTGTTCTATTGCTTTAGCATGATTTTTCGCAATTTTATTTAATTATATTTTTGATGCGCTACGTGACGTAAAATGACTGTCGCGAAAGTAGAGTGCTTGGAGAAAAATTTTCTATCAGCTTCAGTGTCCAACTTTAAAATATTGCACATGATTATCTGTAAGTATATTATAATTATTATATATTTTTTAAGTTTTAATGACGTCATTTTGTTATATGCATAAGCAAATTGAAATTTATATACATTTTTATTATTCGTGTGAAAATATTTCTTTTTATGTTGAAGGAAAGAAGAAAAAAAAGGGGGGGGGGGGGAGGGGGAAATGAACTCATAGACTTTTTTGGCAAAAATTAAGTTTAAAGCTAGTATTTAAATGGCTAATTTTAAAGCTATGATAAAGTTATTATTTCTATGTTTTAATTAATTTAAAAAACTAATATAAAATTCGAAAATCGGACTTCAAGGTGCACTCGGATACGTCTGGAGAAATCTCCGTGTCGAATCACGTGACTGGCCGAGCTACCGTCTTTGCACTACGCTATCCATTCATGCATGCACAGAGAGAGACAGACACATTTGTCTTTTATAAATATAAAATTGTAATTGTGGCGTCATATTTTTCAACTAAATAATTTTTTCACAATATTCTATTCATTCGTCCAAACCAAGGATAAAAATTCATTATATTATTATTTATTTGTTTGTTTGTTTATTTTCTTTATATATTAAAAAAAAAAGTTTCTGTCGCTGGCGACATTTTTCTTTTTCCTTTGTTTTTTTTTCGTTATGAGATATATTAGTGTATTCCGACTACTTCAGCTGCTTAGAAATTTCTATCATTTTAATTAACGAAATTATCAACTAAAAACGTCAGGTTTATAAAGGTACTCTATTTGCCACCGTATAAAATTTTTCTCTTATGACGTTGTTTTTCTGTCATGACGTCATTTTCTACGGGAAAATTAAAATATGATCCATGGTGTCGAAAGTTGGCTGGTTGGGTTTAACAGCACACTGGTACTGCGTAACGTGTAATTGGTGACGGTCTGGGACTAACATGGTGTTAAAAAAATAATAATAAAAATAAAAAAACAGGTATATTGTGGCCACCACATGACTTTCTTCTATATTTTCCTATACAAATTCACTCAGTAAAAAGATTTTATTAAAATTATTATTTAAAAAAATTATCTTCCTTGATAATGCAGACGACTTCCATATTAGAGAAGTAGTATAATATTAAATATCCAAAAAAAGTCAATCTTATTCTCAATATTACATTAACAAAAAAAAAAAAAAAAAAAAATGAAAAATGAAAAAATAAAAAAAATTATAACTTTATTTTAAATTATCGCAGATCGATGGTTCAACCATTCGTTTCAAAGGTATTGGCTAGCTCTTTTGAAAGATACCCATCATGAAAATTTACTCCCCTCGAGGGGGGACTTCCCCCAGGGGGGGGGGGGAAGGCGAGGCTCCTACATACACATTTTTTTCCTCCAGTTGACTATCTCTATTACAAATAATTCTTTTAAATTTCATAATGATTATTAAAAAATAATTCTCTTTATGCATATTTATACAAAATTTTGTCCTATACCACCCTGTTAAAGATTTAGAGAAAGCGGGATGGCAACGCAAGCTGTTGGATAATTTCTACGAAAAGTTGATAGGCAGTCATTTATGTCGAGGTGTAACTACATACCAATTTGTATGAAATTCTGTGAAGTAGTACCTGAAATACAGTCGCCACAAAATTTTGTCACACACACACAGAGAGACAGACATTCTCTAAAATCGGTCAAATCGTGTTGTACAGCTCTCAAAACATGTAAATCCATCAAAAACTCGAAGTTGAAAATTTTTACGAATCCAATACTTTCTTCTGTTGAATATAGACGAAAGTAAAAATATGTTGAACGTGAAAATAAATTTAGGATTGTAATTTGCTATCAGAAAATATCTTTTATTATTATTATTATTATTATTTCCACTTTTAGAAAATAAATTTTCTTATTGGCAATCTTTCAAGTTTATAATTCTTTTTTTATAAGTTTCTTTCTTTCCTCCTTTTTTGTAAATAATGAAACAGTATCTGTATATTTGAATGCATTTCTTTTTGTCTTTAAAGTGTATTTATCTTTTTTACTTAAAAACTTTTTTAAAAAAATACCTCGAATATATTTTGCCATAAAATATATCCAAAGTATTTTAAATTTATGGCCAAGAAGAAAATCATCACCTAAAACTTTTATAGAGAATCGAGTATGTTTTATCTTTCGTTGTTTTAAGAAGTATGCTGGAAGCAGAGAATTAACAATTGAAGCTGTAGTTCATTTTTCCAAATTAAAATGACAATAATAATAATAAATTTTTCAGATATTTTCAAGTGTATAAAATTATTACCTAAATGTACCATAGAAATGTATAGAGAGCATTATATACTGCCCTAAATTAACTAAAAAATGCAATAGCAAAAAATCAGTTGTCAGTTATTATCCTTAAAAAAAAAAAAAAAAAAAAAAAAAGATTTAGTTTCTAAATTATAATTATAGTGCAATCGTTAGAAGTGACGGTTTTTAATTCGTCTAATTTATTTTGTTAGCGAAATAATTTTCAATAAGTTTTAATAACGACTCTTCGAATTCTAAAATATTTATATCATTTTATTCGAGAAACAAAGAAAGTATTTGGCACTGTAATTTGGCTGTTTTCTTCTGAATATTGGCCTTTTACTTCCTCACATACGTTTCATTCTACTGAACCTATCGCTTTGATCTTGTCCAAAATTTACTCTGCCCATTCATCATAGTCACGCCTTCCTATATTCATGATTTCCTTTTACCGACTCATAATGCAAGCAAGAAATAATGCATGAGGAAAAGACGCTTCTGAAGGCAGTGGGGACCCCAAACGAAGCTCCTGTGCGTTTCTTTTCCCCCCTACACACGCGAGTGCGGGTAAGGGGGTGCCGCAGGCTTTGTGGGTGGAACCCCCACAGTTCGAGCAGGAAAGACACTGCTGAATAGAATGGCGATCCGTACAGAGGATTCCTTGAAATTTGGTTTCCGAATTATATTTTTTTTTTTTTTCAGATTTTTATCAGTAATTTATTGAAACACAGTGATCAGAGAAGGTCCGTTAGTAATAAAATAACAGAAATGTTTAAGCTCAGGAAAGTAGAAATTAAGCACCAAGTGCTCACAGTACATCGAAAACGACCCTTTTTACTTTCTCTTACCCATAGAGTATCTCATAGTCGAGAAAGTATCTCATAGTCGAGAAAGTATTGTTTTAGGGTCAAATTTTCGAACGTGAGTTTTTGTTATATTGACATGTTCTGAAGTCCCCTGAATACGAAAATCATGTTTTTAGCGAATGGTCTGTGTGGATGTCTGTTATCAACCTATCTCAAGAACAAATAGTAGCAGAAAGTTCAAACTTGGTATACTAAATGTGTATCCTATAGGGATGCTACAGTAAGATTTTCGTTGAGATGAAGCAAATGGTTCGTGTACAGGGACACTCAAAAGTATTCAAATACATTACGAACGAATATATATTTTTTGTAATGCAGATAGACAACTGGGGGGAAAAATTGTGTATGTAGAAACGACACCTCCCCCCCTGGGGGGGAAGCCCCCCTTCGAGGGGAGTCAATTTTCATGATTGGTATCTTTCAAAAGAGCTCGCCCATACCTTTAAAACGAATGGTTGAACCATCGATAATTTAAAATAAAGTTATCGATTTTTTTCATTTATAACATTTTTTTTTTTTTTTTTTTTTTAAATGTAATATTGAGAATAAATTCAACTTTTTTTTTGGATATTGAGTGTTATACTACTTCTCTAATATGAAAATCGTCTGCATTATCATAAAAGATAATGTGTTTAAATAATAATTTTAATAAATTATCTTTTAAAAACCGAATTAAATTCTATATAAATGTAGGTGCATTAATTAAACGGGGGGTTGATAGCTCCCCTCACGCAGAACCTATTATCCTATAAAACTCGTCCGAAGCCTAATTTGATTTGTTTTAACACATGTTTACATAACAGTTCTCGTTATCTTACCTCTTATTCTCCAACCTGTATTGATAGTATTCAATTTCAGGGTAAGAGAAAGTCGTGTGAGTGACACACCAGATTATTTCTTTGCAGACAGAGGAATCATCGGAGAGCTCTCTGAGGATTAAAACTCGAACCAGAATTAAAATGAGGGTTACCTGTTCTCACGTTTCATAAGGTGGTCGCCAAAGGTTTAGCAGATGACGAGCATTGCAGCGGACGGCAAGGCAACAAAGAAAAAACAAAACAAAACTCACCAGGAGAGAAAGAAAAAGAGAAACTAAAGGAGGTAGAGCGCCAACGTCAGGTTTTTTGACGGACGGAATCATTACTCTTCTGACATGGATAGGAGGACTCACTAACATTCAATTGACTACACGCATTTAGATTACAGCAGACACTTTTTTAGATTACATGCATTATTCCACAGTGGATTCATTATTAGGTTATACCCATTTTACATTAGGTCGGCTAGCTCCTATACATTATTCTATTATATTAGATCGCATACATTTAGATTACATTAGAGACTCTAGATGACATACATTTAGATCTTAGTAGTGGATACTTTAGATTACATACACTAGTGTCGTGCCGCCATAACCTTTTAAATTTTAAATCTTTGTAAGAGTTAATCAATTTTGAAGATTTCAATTTAATTTTTCCTATTCGCTTCAATTCTGGGTCGTGATCTTTCAATATTTTAAATCAATAAATACACGTAAATAATTTCGTACGCGTGTCATTTACAATCACAGTGGCGTATCCAGGATTTTTCCAGGGGGGGGGGGGGTTCGTACTTCTGAATTTTTAATTAAGTTTAATTAAGTTTAATTAAGTTTATTTTTAATTAAGTTTAACAATCTTTTAAAATATCATAATTACTTGCCGAAAATAAAAGTAAGAAAATGAAAAATAGTAAAACAAACTCACCAATTAGAAGATCAAGTTAAAAAATCTTTAATTAGCGACAAATAACGTAGAGCCTGTACAAACTGCTACACAAAACATAAAATTCAATGCATAGTTAGGCAAAATATTTCATTGAATTTTCTTATTTACAGAGCGAAGTCTAATCGACGGGAAGTTTTCGCTAGTTCATTTAAAATGTCTTCTACTGTTGGGGTACTGTTTGGGTCACTCCTTCAAGGTCACTACTTCAATGGTCACCCCTTCCCCATATGGTCGAGCCCTCTTGTCCTTGAGTATGAACTCGTAAAGGTGAAATCCTTTCAGAGAATTATTTTCAGGGGAAACATGTTTCGCGCCGCGCAAATGAAGTGGTTTAGTTATTTTCAGGAGTGTTTATAGCAAAGTAATAAAAAAAAAAGTTAGTCATAATTTTAAACCACTTCGTAGAAAAAAAATTCTACGCTTGCTATAGATTTTTTCCGCCTGAAATGTGAAAAAAAAAATGTAAGGAACAGCCTCATTTTTCTTATCATACATTTTGTCAAGGGGGAGGGGTTAAACCACCAACCCCCCCCCCTTGCATACGCCACTGCAATCCTATATATTAAAAACACAAGCCACTTTTTTAAGACCAAAATAATAGGATCTGAGCATGCTCTGAAGGCTATTACCACCTTATGGGATCCGGACATAATATCGCGGGGCAAAATATTGCCGGACAACATATCGCGAAAAAAAAAAAAAATGTTGGTTTTAAAAATAAAATATTAATCCTTTTAGAACAACATATATTAGCATCATGAACTACATTAGCACTGTATGAATGTGTAGAACTTTTTTGAAGTGATAATAACGTTCATTTTTGTGAGATGTCTAATTTAACTTTTTACAATTTTTTTATATTCGCGTTTAAATAAATGTATTTATTTTTATGTCGAAAGAAAATGAACTCGTAATATATATATTTTTTTCTAAGCAACCATTAAATTATAGCTAATATTTAAATGGCTAATTTTAAAGCTATTAGGAGGGTTATTATTTCATATTTTAATTATTTAAAAGAAAACTAATCTAAAATTCAAAAATCGGGCTTCGAGGTATTGCGCTGTCATCGTGTTCTGAGCTATTTTAAAAGCTTCAAATGTCTAGCTAGTCGGGCAGTTAGTTGAAAATCGGTTGCAAGATTCGTACAGGACAAATAAACGAACAAACAAACAAAAAAGTGAGTTAATAAGAACATGGTAAAATACTGATGATTTTCTTTTATAATTCAAAATTATTTTGTTTTGGCGCCATCTGTTAGCGCCGAATGTAAACACATAGAAATAGATATTTAAAATTAATTATTTTCCTTTTTTTATAATCTAATTAATATTACAATCTCTGTAAAATATTTCATTTTTATACTATACTAGGTAATTTACATGCATAAGTATATTATCATAAATATTGGTGTACTCTCTAATTTAGAAATATTAGTCCTTTCCATACTTTATACATTTTGTGTCTTCTTTTTAATTACTACTAACATTATTTTGGTCCTATCTAGAAAAAGCTTCGGGTTTTATTTCGACTCTTTTAAATTTTGTATATTGAAGTTTCATTCAATTGACTCCACCCTAACCAAAAGACAATTGATTAAAGCAGAGATTCAAAACTGGTTCAGAACAACTGAAACTATCAAAGCTGGAACTTTCTAAATTTTATGCAGCGAAAAAATTTATGTTCCACATTTACGTATCCGTCCAATTTTGACGGGTATCAGCCAGTTCCATTTTATGTATCCAATATACATATTTCAATACTCATTATTATTCAGAAAAATATTAATAAGGTGAAACAGATAAGACTTCCACTGGCCTTTCGGCTTCCGTAATAATACTCCGCGTCCAATTCGTCTAATATGTTTTCCTTTCCCATAACAATATCAATTCTAATAAGGATGTTTCTCTGCTTCGCACACTTCTTTTTAACTCTCCTGACCTTTTCGAATTTCGGACCTCACTATTTTATGTTATCAGGAAAAGTTCAGGGTCTGTCAAAACCGAATTTTATTTCTTTCCTCCAATCTATAATGAGTTTTGTGTAATAATAATAATAATAATAATCATCTGGTGTGTCACTCACACGACTTTCTCTTACCCTGAAATTTAATACTATAAATACAGGTTGCAGATTAAGAGGTAAGATAACGAGTACTGTTATGTAAACCTATGTTAAACAATTCATATTAGGCTTCGGAAGAGTTTTATATGATAATTACAGTCCCTGGCCAAATTATTAGACGCACTATAATTTTTTAATAATTACATGTTTTGCAGCTCAGAGAATGGTTTCCAAATGGATAACCATTTATTTTTATGCTAGATGGAGCTCCCTGCCGCACAGAACGGCCTGCTAAAGATTGTTTGGAAGTGCCAAAAATCCCTCTGTTGGATTGGCCGGGTAATAGCCCAGATATGAAACCTACTGAAAACGTGAGGGAGCTGATGACGAGAGAAGTGGCTAAAGGTGTGATCATAAATAAAACGCAACTCTTGGAAAAGGTCATTCATGTGTGGGATCACCATCCTCAGATGCATAATTGAAGCTCTCATAGCGGCTAAAGGTGGCTCAACAAAATATTAACATTTAATTGCATTAATTTCAAATTTTTTCAAGAGTTAATAAATACATATTTTTTCTATAACTATGGTATTTTATTTGTGTTAAAAAACAGGTAATAAGTTGGATAATAAAAAAAAAAAATACATTGTATCTAGTAAAAACAATAAAGCTATATAGTATCACCTGATAATTAAGATTTTACATAGAATCGTACAGTGCGTCTAATAATTTGGCCAGGGACTGTAGTTTTGTGTGAGGGGGGCTTACCGCCCCCCTGAACCCACCGTTTCATTAATGCACCTACATTTATATAGAATTTAATTCGGTTATTAAAAAATAATTCTCTTTTTAAAAAATAATTTATTAAAATTATTATTAAAAAAATTATCTTTTATGATAAGGCAGACGATTTCCATATTAGAGAAATAGTATAACACCAAATATCCAAAAAAAGTCCATTTTATTCTCAATATTTATTAAAAAAAAAAAAGAAAAAGTACGATTTTTTTTTCTAAGTTTTTTTTTTTTTTTTTTTCGTTAAAAGTAAAAAAAATCGATAACTTTGCTTTAAATTATCGCAGATCGATGGTTCAACCATTCGTTTTAAAGGTATTGGCGAGCTCTTTTGAAAGATACCCATCATGAAAATTTACTCCCCTCGAGGGGGGACTTCCCCCCCAGGGGGGGGGAGGCGAGGCTCCTACGTACACAATTTTTTTTCCCCAGTTAACTATCTCTATTACAAAAAATATATGTTCGTTTCATTTGGTTTAGTGCAGTCTATAGACGTTAAACTCTACTTTCCTGCCATTTCCCCCATAGACGTGATGTATTAGAATTCTCTCGATTGTCCCTGTACACGAACCATTTGCTTGATCTTAACGAAAAGCTTACTGTAGCGTCCCTATATGATACACATTTAGAATACCAAGTTTGAACTTTCTGCCATAATTTGTTTTTGAGATAGGCTGATAACAGACAGACACACAGACATACACACAGACCATTTGCTAAAAACATGATTTTCGTATTCAGGGGATCTCAACACGTGTAAATATAACAAAATCTCGCGTTCGAAAATTTGACCCAAACTTTCTCTATCTTATGGGTAAGAGAAAGTAAAAATGAGTTTTGTGCTGCTTTTTACCATGTTTTTATTAACTTTATAATAGAATTTCACGATAGAACATTTAAGAATCTTCTGCTTCTGACAGACTACTGAAATTAAAATGTTTTCACTTCACTTGCCAAGAATGGCGACATCGCAGTCTATATTATTTTAAAAGATAGGGAAAATGGCTCCGTATAGATAGGCTGTTTAATATATTCGTAAGGTAAGAGTTTGAACTTTGCGCGCTACAACTTCTATTTTTGTTTGTTTGTCCGGTACAAATCTTGCAGTCGATTTTTAACTCACTTCCCTACTGTAGCTAGACGTTTCCGCGACTCCATGAGACGCAATTAGAGAAATGGGCTCCCCGTGTCACGCGTCGGCCGTCGATCTTCCTTCACTCACCCCATCATTAGGGAGGAGGATCGGCCCACAACACGAGGAAGCGTCCACAACAGGTGATGCTCGGATTGTTTAGCCGAAAACTGTTAACACCTCGTTAGTCGGAAAGAGGCACATTGGTTGAGGTCGGCTAATGACTCTATAACAGGTGGCACGCTCCTTTGAGAAATAGCGTGAAGGCAAGCGATCCTCGTATAGGAAGACAAATTGAATATGGGCGAAAAGGCGGCCGTTTTACCGATCACCGTAAAACGTAATAATCGGTAACCACAAACACTCTCTCTTACCCATAAGGTAGAGAAAGTATTGCTTTAGGGTTCAATTTTCGAACGTGAGTTTTTGTTATATTGACATGTTCTGATGTCCCCTGAATACGAAAATCATGTTTTTAGCAAATGGTCTGTGTGTGTGTGTGTGTGTGTGTCTGTCTGTGTCTGTTATCAGCATATCTCAAGAACAAATAGTAGCAGAAATTACAAACTCGGTATTCTAAATGTCTATGATATAGATGGGGACGCTACACTAAACTTTTCGTTGAGATGAAGCCAATGGTTCGTGCACGCACAGGGACGCCCAAGAGAATTCAAATACATTACGTCTATGGGGGAAATTGCAGGTAAGTAGAGTTTAACATCTATAGACTGCACTCAACCCAATGAAACGAATATATATTTTTTTATATGCGTGAAAACATGTTTCACGTAGAATAGGGTAGGGAAATCATTCACTGTTCGCTTACAGGGTTACACAAAAGATCTAGATTATAATGCGAGAATAGTTGAAAATGGATGGAAGTGTATTTCCGGCTGAGACATGTAGGATTACTATAGGATTATATTTAGATGCACCATGTGGTCTGCGTATAATCTTTGAAATATATACAGGGCTGCCAATATTTAAGCGATAACATTCTTTTTTGTTGTTAGTGAATGTATATTACCATTTCCAGGAGAGCTGTTCGGGAATTGAAATAAATTCCTCCTAGAGATAGGGTAAATAATGTCTGTTTTCAAGCTAAATATTCATCGCTTGCTTTTTGTATATTGACACTTTTTGAGGCTTCCTGATGACCGTAGTCGAGTTTTTTAACGTTTGAACTTTGTCTCTCTTAGAGTGACTTAAAATCGAATAATTTCAGGAGATCCAAATGTTGTATTTTGAAGTTAATGTAAGTTTGTTGCTGGAAATGTTTGACCAAGATTAATAAGTTTCAAGGAATGTTTGCGTGTGAAAATTGTCTGTATAATTTTAGATGAACTTTAATTTTAATAGCAGATTTAAATTCTATATAAATGTAGGTGCACTAATGAAACGGGGGTTGAGGGGGCGGTAGCCCCCCCCCCCATTACACAGAAGTAATTATCTTATGAAACTCTCCCGAAACCTAATTTGAATTGTTTAACATAGGTTTACGTAACAGTACTCGTTCTCTTACCTCTTAATCTGCAACCTGTATTTATAGTATTCAATTTCAGGGTAAGAGAAAGTCGTGTGAGTGACACACCGGATTATTTACTTTCTTTTATAATTATAAGAACAGAATACTGGATTCTTCAAAAACTTCAACCTCCAGATGGACATGTTTTCAGAAGCCTTGAACACGACTGAACAACTTTGTCTGGATTTTGTGGACAGTGTATATGCTGTATCTTATTGGGTTAGGTTTCGATTTACTTTTGTACTTTCTGGTCTTCCTTCCTGGTGTTTAATCACAGTAAAGATTAATTATTAGGATGATATATACAGAGTTCTTTAAATTAAAGTTTGCTTATTTAGAAGGCTCTAGAGCCGGTTCTATGACTCCAAATGAAACAAAATTTTCATTACTATGTAGTACAAGTGATGTATTCCGTGAAAAACGGGAAAAAGTTTTGGTGAGCCAATAGCGCTAGTTTTTTTTTTTTTTTTTTTTTTTTTTTTTTTTTTGTAAAAAATTAATAAATAAATAAATAATAATAATAATATAATAAATAAATAAATTTTGTGTGTTGCGTTTGGATGGATTGAAGTTGACAGAATGAATCTGCAGAAATTACAGATTGTGAAATAAATGTTCCTTTATTTTATTTTTTACAAAAGATCTGCAAAAATCGCCCTTAAATATTAGTGCAGCGCCACCTGTTGACGAAAATAATTAGGTGACGGCGTTCAGCGAAAATCATTGTGAAAACTCATCCATGCCTTTGAACTGAACTCTAAAGCTACAGTTTTTTGAAAAAGCAAGGTTTCCCCCCCCCCCCCGTGAAAATAAATAAATAAAAAATATGACTCCACTCGACTTTCCGAACATTGAGTCATTAACAGTTTTGTAGATAAAGTAAAGAAAGAGGAGTTGTTAAACAAAAGAAAGAGAGAAAACCATAATAGAGTGTTTCAGTATTTTTCTCCATATGTTACACGATGTTTTATTTAAGGGGTTACATCCAGTTGTATGCACGAAAAAACGTGGTTTTTTGTGATTTTTTTGTGAAGAGGCCTTTTATTAAAGAAATATATACAATACATATACATATAGCAAATTTAATGTATGTTAAGAATCCGTGATGAGTTTACAAAAATATTGGGTTCCGCTGTTCCTGTAGTAGATCTCCTAGAGGACTTCCACAAAAAGGTGTCTGGCGGTGAGCAAGATATCTCTGATGCAAATTATCTGAAATGAAAAAAACCAAAAGATTTATTTTTAGGATAGATGAATACAGGTAATGATCGTAGGAATAGTCAAAATTTTGATTTTTGACAAAATGGCGGCTTCTCCAAACAAAAAATCATTTTTTTCATGAAAATTTACACTTGAAAGTGGCTGAAAAAATCGAAATTATTATCAGAAACCTTATTCCTACGATCATTACCTGACAAAAATATCTAAGAAAATCGTGTCAAAATTTCAAGTCAATCGGTCCAGCCGTTTCGGAGAAATTTTGCTCACCGACTTTGAAAACACAGTTTCGAAATAAACGCGTTTAAAGTTTTGGAAACCATTTAAACTAAGTTAAAAACATTTTTTTCCTACTTACATCGAGTCATCTATTCCAGGACCATAAGAGGAACCCTCTGCTTCATCATTTGCTTCTAGTACAGCCAACTGTTGTTGTCTACGTGACATTCTCCCCTCGCGCGTGCTCCCTTGCGCTCGTGCGTCAGAGATCAAGATGCGCTCTGCGTCCTCTTTTTCTACATAGGCATGGGCATTAGGCCCAAGCGATAGTCCCATTGCGTTCATGAAGTATAGAAGAGATGTTTTTCCTTTATTGAACATGCCGGCAGCAAGATAAGCAGCAATTTCAACGATCTTAGAGCCACATGGGATTATTTTTGGAGTTATTTTCCATATCAGCTGATTATTACTTACTGTATACCTAAAATTTCTAAATATAGCTCTCAGATATAAGATAAACCTTTTATATTCTTATTCTAAGAAGCAAAACATTATGAAAAGCATGGACAAGGGCATAAGGATAATCAAAAACAGCTGCTACTCTGGTTTACGCTCCGCCTACTTTAAAATGCTCGGAGACGTCTTTACAAATATGCAAATTTCTCCGAAACTAATTGCCGGATCGATATGAAATTTTCAGACAATATTATCAAATATATGTACATTCAAAATATGTAAAAAAAAAAAAATCGATTTTTTGAAAATTACAACTGGATGTAACCCCTTAACGCTACTGAACTTTGAGCCCCTAGATCATAATGATAAAGAATTTTTCGTTGTGTCCCTGTAAAAACCTATAAATGCTAGATTCACCAAAATGCTTATAGTGAGTGCAACAGTGATTTATAATATTCATGTAAATTTTCAGCTCAACTGAATAAGGCGTTTAGATGCTATCGCACTTTTAAAAATTCGGTCCCGTAGGCCATAATGATAATGAACTTTTCTTTGTGTCTCTGTAAAAAAAAAAATTCTAAGTGCTAAATTCACCAAAATCTATACAGTTGGTGCAACTGTGACCTATAACATGTGTACACATTTTTTGCTCAGGTTAATAAGGCGTTTAGACGCTATCGCAGTTTTAAGAATTTGGCCCCATAGGCCATAGTGATAAAGAATTTTTCCTTGTGTCCCTGTAAAAAAATTATAAGTGCTAGATTCACCAAAATCAATAGGGTTCGTACTAGGGTGACTTACAATATACGTACCAACTTTTAGCTTATTCGAACAAGGCGTTTAGATGCTAGCGTGTTTGTTCACTCACATACATACAGACATACATACACACACACATACATGCAACATCGTAAAAACAGTGGAAACGGACTCAGGGGACTTCGAAACGTATAGAAACATCAAAATCTCAAATTCGGATTTTTGACATGATTACAATACTTTCTTCACTATAGTGTTCGGAAAGTAAAAATAGATATCAGTGGGGCAAAACTGCATTTTTTTTTTTTTTTTTTTTTTTTCGACATTAAGTGTTACACTTTGCAATTTTTCGGCGATGAAAATCGTCTACACTCACTATGCAAAGTTATTGTAATGATTTAATTTCAGTCTAATTTTCGCTGCTTGAATTTGTATCGCAAAATAGAGAAGAATGTTTCACGTTTGACAAAACACACTCTTTTTTTTTTTTTCCCTGTCTTAAAATATCTTGTTAGATGGATTGTCGGATGTAAGAAAATAGACGATGAAATGCCCTCCTTATCCGCAAGAACCAAAAATTTTTATGGAAAAAATTTATAATTGAATTAAAGATGTGAAAAAATCCATAGTACTCACTTTAGGATGATCCTCCTCGAAATCCCGGCATAACCAATAAGGATCTGATTTAAAGAAAAAAAAAAAAAGAAAGAAATCAGAGTGATCAATCACAACCTGACAACAAATAAGATGACAATTAATAACCCTTATCAAACTTTAATAATAATAATAATAAAAAAAAAATCAAATTATCACAAATCTATGGGTCAATCATTTGTTTAAAAATACTCATACTGAAAATGGACGCATGTCTGGGGGATGAGGGAAGGAGCAATACTTCTACAGGGTTGACCACTAAACAGTGATTCGTTAAAAATAATCTAAATTGTATATACATTTTTATGAAGGTTCGTATTATTATAGTGTCACGGGACGACCGAAACACCTGTTGAGCGATATACAATAAAAGGTGATAGGCATTCATGAGGGGAAGATATAGCTCAATTTAATTTTTTATAAAATTATACGCATATCTACTCGAGCTAGGATGGGCAGAATATTTTCACACACACACACACACACACGAATATATCCCAATGAGGAATGCAATCGTGTTCTGGACCTTTCAAAACGTTTCAGTCCATCGAAAACTGAAATCTTTTCACGAATCCGGAAAATCATGACAGAGAAGAACAGCGAACCAGTTGCAAGAAAAGGGCGATGGATACCACGATTGCAAATTGCAGACAACGTCCTCTCGCTCTCTCCGAAAAGAAAGTAGAGAATCACAAATAACTACGAACGATTTTCGGAATTATATCACGGTCATTTTGTGTGACTCTGTAAACTGAACTTTATTTCTAATTATACTACATCATTAGATATGTGTCATACTTTTGTGCATGGGACTGAAGTATGACAATTTTGGTTTGTTGGGATGGGACATCCAAATATAATTTAGATACCTCTCGTTGAACGATTGAACGTAATGAATCGGGATTATTTTTTGTGTTCCTCTACACAAATCAGCACTATTTTTATTTTATAACATTACCCAAATAACCTATATCAGCTTCACGGCATTTAAAAAGATGAAAATAGCACGGACAGCAAGACAGATCAGCAGACAAACCGAAGTCATAATTACCTTTCAGTTTCATAGAAAAATGTAAAAAAAAAAAAAAAAATGACTGGCACTGGGTTGGTTTAAAATATCAACATAACTATCTCTTTTATATTTGGCTAATCAACAACAAACAGCACTCCGTCGCTCGAATGTTGTAAAACCTTCTTAACTCGAACGAGCACATAAATTGGTTAAAACAAAAAAATAAAATAAAAAGGAGGGGAACAATGATATCCGGAGAGACAAACACAAAATGAACAGGTTGCCATCCATTTCTGAGATGATCGCAACCGATAACAAATTTCAGACGATGCCTTCCCCCCCTGTGAGAAGGAAGTAAAAAAAGAATTCTCAAAGTCCCCCGCATTCGTCTAAAAAATTCCTCGCATGCCACGCCAAACACCCACAGGTGTGTGGAGGGGGGGGCGGATTTACGCTCGCCACGCCACCCCCATTTCTCTCTCTCTCCATCTCACGTGACTTTTGGCTCCTTCCCTCCCCCTTTTTCTACTAGAGAGAAAACACACGTGGTCTGGGAAAAACTCTAACAAACCGCTTTCGCTCTGTCAGTCCGGTGTCTAGAACTCAACCGGTGAGGTTCACCGCCGGAGAACAAGGAAGGAAAAAATATACTTGTTGTGGAGATAC
This sequence comes from Salticus scenicus, assembly GCA_963930645.1. Taxonomy (NCBI): domain Eukaryota; kingdom Metazoa; phylum Arthropoda; class Arachnida; order Araneae; family Salticidae; genus Salticus; species Salticus scenicus. The sequence goes on along the minus strand of OZ005658.1, from coordinate 36,871,759 downwards.
GATTACTTTCTGTGTGCAACATTTTCAGATGTCGTGTTTGTCGTACCGTATGATCTCCGGTATCTGTGCGTGGATTTTCCGTGTAAACGATCTTTAGTTCGTGTGGGACGCTTATCTACAAACCATTTGGATAAAGAGGTCGAGTTCCAGGATTCGACATCGTAGATCCGAATGAATGAAATATCGGATTGGATTTGTTTCTTCGAAAAGTTTGAAAATTTGAACTTGAGTGACAGTTTTTGTGTGCGCTTTTATCTTATCGAATCCCATACAGCTTATTACATGGATGAATGATTGGATGGAGTAGATCTGATTCAATTCTTCAAAAAGTTTGATGAAATAACCTTCAATGATTATTTTTCTGCGTGTTTTAAACCTATTTATCAGACGATCGACTGCGATAATACTCGTGATTATCTTTTATCGTGAAAGTGATTTGATTTCCTTCAAAAATTTGATACAGTTAACTTCAGTGAGTACTTTATAAGATCAAAACGATAAATCATGTGATGTGTATACGTTAGCAGGATGAAGGATCTGAATGAATTAATTTGATTTCCTTTCAAAATTTCACGAATTAAACTTAAGCGACAGTGTACTTTTATCCTCTTCCACCGTATCCGAATGACTCCATGGAATTAATTTGATTTCAATCAAAAATTGAATTAATTAAGTTTCAGTGACTGTGTGCGATCGTTTGCTTTGCCCGTACAGAAACGAATTCCATGAGTGATCCACCACGAATTGTGTTTGAGCAAGCCTTTTTTACTTTTCTATGTGCACGAGATGATTGCCGTAAAATATACGCAGTTCGACACCAGCTCAGACAGAATGCGACCTTACACCATCTCCGTACCCGTGGTGATCAGGCCGCGACAGACACGGCCCAACATCCGCCTCACCATCCTCTTCTCGTTTGCGGCCGGCATCCTGATAGGCGTACCGCTCACTTTCGGGGCGCTGTTCCTCGGCTCACTGTCTCACGCAGACGATAAATGGGTGTCTTCTTATCCAAGGGACCCCTCCTCGACCCCCACTGCGACCTGGTTAACGAGCATTCGCGAATCCGGTCTCGAAGTCTCAGCAGACAGCGTGCAGTCGACGGTACCGAAGACTGATTATAACACTCGCGGTGCGGCAGTGAGCGCCTTTCAGGAAACTTTGACGGACGGGATATTTTGGACTGAATTGGCCGAATCGGTCGTGCCCAGGGGATTTGACGACGAAGATGCCCGCCAGTGGCGCAGATTCCTGAACCTGACCAGCGTCCTCAAAGTGGAAGAAGGCTGCGGCCGAATGCAAAACAGGCTGGTCACTTTTTCCGAAGGCAAGACGTCCTGTTGTCGGTATCGTCACAACAACGATCAGATCCAGGGCGAAATTTTCTCTTTTTATCTGGGACGTTTGTTGAACATCGACAACTTGGCACCTTCGGCCCTCGCTCTGGTCGACCCCAGGACGCGACAGTGGTCAGCTGCCGCCTCTCAGATGGCCTTAGCCAGATGGAGTCCAGAGAGACCAGCGGTATTGACACAGTTTGTCCAAAACTTGCAGCCGGCGTTCGTCCCAAAACATTTCAGAAACTCGAAAAAAAGAAGGTTGCACCCTGTACAGCAAGATCTGGGCAACCTCACCCTGCCAGAAATTTCAGAACTAGTGCAGTGGACGGACCTAGTCCTGTTCGATTATCTCACAGGCAACTTGGACAGAGTGGTGAACAACATGTACAACGAGAGGTGGAATCCGAGCATGATGTCTCAACCCACCCACAACTTGGCCAAAACACCCCAAGGGCTCTTACTTTTCCTGGACAACGAGTCCGGTTTGCTTCACGGATACCGGCTACTCGAAAAATACGACCATTTCCACAGGGCGCTGCTGGACGCTACGTGCGTTTTCAGAAAAAGAACTGTCCGGGCGATCGAAAAGCTGCACCGAGACGGCGACCTCGAACTGCATTTGAAGCGAGCTTTCGCTGAAAACGATCCAGGCATGTCCGACTGGCTTCCTTTCTTGCCGGACAAAAGTATCAGGACACTCAAAGACAGGATAGCCCAGATTTTACGTCAAGTGGACCGATGTCGGTCCGAATTCGCTTCCGTGTGATAATTTGCATTGTAAGTTTTATAAAGTACTTTCTTCGGTAGATGAAAGAATAGAACAATAGATACTTTTCGAAACTGCGTGTGACTCTATAAAACGACTTTCTTTTTTTTTGTGTGTGTGTTAACTGGATTAAGACACGTGTGATTCATGATCTCCTTGGAAAAAAAAATTCCATTTCCAGGTAATTTATTGGTTCCTAATTTTTTGTGTCTTTTCCTTTAAGAGATCATAACGCTGTAAAATGTAAAGAAAAATTAGATTTTTTTTTTTTTTTTTTTTTTTTTTTTACCTTAGCATAATCTATCTATATGAATAAAGTATTAATAAAGTTGTGTTTAAAATACTGCAATAGAAAATGCTTATTCAATTTTAAATTTTACTATTTATTTGTATTAAAGGAGCCTGACTTGGAAAATTTCACAAAATTGTAAATTTGAGTTTAGAAGTAGAACAATAAGCAATATTTAAACATAAATAAAAAGAATTCTTAATGAAGAGTTGTTTTTGAAAAAAAATATATGTATTCAAATGTAGGTCTTGAATTCACTTCAATGTTTTCGATTGTTAAAAGATAAATAAATATTATTTATTTATTTATTTATTTATTTTTTTTTTTTCTTAAATGAGCTTTAAAATTTAAATTGTCAGGGCACTGAAAAAAAAAAAAAAAAAAAAAAAAAAAAAGGCAGATTGTTAAATGGACAGAAGACAGTCCAAATTCAATTCAGACTTTTATTATTATTATTATTTTTAAATGTATAATAGCATTAGAGAAGAAAGGAGACAATTTATGCTTCTATTTATGTTTAACCAACATGCATCAAATAAATTATTTCTATTATTTAAAAGCAAAATACAAAAAAAAAAAAAAAAATATTGAAATTGACTCAAAAAATGTGTCAATGTAGCGGGATTTGCAATTATTTTATTAAAATATCATTTATCAATATGCAAAAAATTCTTACTATAATTATACGTAGACATATATGTGTGTGTGTGAATATTCTTTGAAGGGGAAAAGGAATGACAGTTTAATAATAATAAAAAAAAAATAATTTGCTATATATAAGTGTGAAAACAATTTTTAATACATGGCTTTATATTTACATTATAATCCTCAAAGTATATATTATAGTATAGTTTGAGGGTGTGAGATATAATAGTTAAAAAATCGGTTTTTATTATTTATATGCTAAGTGAATCAATCACTATAAATTGAAAGAAAAAAAGTCAATTATTTTTGAGATTATCATTTAGAAGGTGAAGTAGATATTTTATGAACCAGTTTTAAACTTGCATATTATTTGTTGCATATTAACCTAAAAAGAAAAGGAGAAAATTTTAGAATCCATTAACACTTAGTTTTATTTCTATTGTGCATTCAATAAAGAAAACCATTTAATATTTGTAAAATAACGTTTAAAAAATAATAATAAATAAATAATTTTTTCAGACATAACTTTTATATGTCTAAGCAAAAGTGATGTGATTCTTGGCAAAAATGTTCATTACTTTCAAATTTTATGCATCTTTATACATCTTTTATCTGTTCTGAGAATTTTAAAACAAAAAAGTAGAACGACCTAAAATAGGAACCAAATGTGTGTTATAGTGATGATATAAATTAATTACAGCAACTTTTTCTTTTAAGAAAAAGTTTTTATTTTATTAATAGGTAATTTTTTTTTTAATTAAAAAGTTTTTTTTTTTTTTTTTTTTTTTTTTTTTAATTAAAAGGTAATTTTTTTATTTTTTATTAAAAGGTAAAAATATTTTCTCTCTTCTTTTGTGTCATGCCTGGTAATGGACTTAACTCCCAAATCAAATCAAATCATAAAAGAAAAAAAAATCTGGAGTGACTCCACTCGCCTTTCCGAACATTGAGTAATTAACAGTTTTGTAGATAAAGAAAGGAAAAAGGAGTTGTTAAACAAACAAAAGAGAGAAAACCATAATAGAGTGTTTGAGTATTTTTCTCCATATAGTACACGATGTTTTATTGAACGCTACTGAACTTTGAGCCTATAGATCCTAATGATAAAGAATTTTTTGTTGTGTCCCTGTAAAAACCTATAATTGCTAGATTCACCAAAATGCTTATAGTTAGTGAAACAGTGATTTATAATATTCATATAAATTTTCAGCTCAATTGAATAAGGCGTTTAGATGCTATCGCACTTTTAAAAATTTGGTCCCATAGGCCATACTGATAAAGAATTCTTCTTTGTGTCCCTGTAAAAAAACTGTAAGTGCTAGATTCACCAAAATCTATACAGTTGCTGCAACTGTGAAATATAACATGTATACAAATTTCTTGCTCAGATTAATAAGGCGTTTAGACGCTATCGCACTTTTAAAAATTTGGCCCCATAGGCCATAATGATAAAGAATTTTTCTTTGTGTCCCAGTAAAAAAACTATAAGTGCTAGATTCTTCAAAATCTATACAGATTGCGTATCTGTGACTTATAATATGTGTATAAATTTTTTGTTCAATTGAATAAGGCGTTTAGGTGCTATCGCACTTTTAAGATTTTGGTCCCATATGCCATAATGATGAAGAATTTTTCTATGTGTCCCTGTAAAAAAAACTATAAGTGTTAGATTCACCAAAATCTATAGGGTTCGTACTATGGTGACTTACAATATGCGTACCAACTTTCAGCTTATTCGAACAAAGCGTTTAGACGCTAGCGTGTTCACTCACAGACATACACACATACATACACACGTACATACACACATACATACACACACACATACATACATCATCGCAAAAATTGTGAAAACGGACTCAGGGGACCTCGAAACGTATAGAAACATCAAAATCTCAGATTCGGATTTTTGACATGATTACAATACTTTCCTCACTATAGTGTTCGGAAAGTAAAAAAAAAAAGAAGGCGAGTTTCATAATTTTAAACTAAAAAATTAAATTTTGAAAAAAATTTCTCTTTCAGTCTAGCGCAGCTAAAAATATTATATATAAAATCTTAATCATTTGTATAATATTAAAATATTTTTACCAATTTAGCCTGATTTACAAATTTTTCACAAATCTGTAAATTTGATTTCGAAATATTACAACCAACAAAAAGTTTTTAATATAGCTATGTATGTATTCAGTGGATGGGGAATAGGGAAATAAAATAAAAAATTAAAAAAAACTGATTACTAACAAAAATAAAAATTCTTTGCTGTATAGTAAAGGGTTTTCATAGAATTGTAAATTTGAATTTTAAAAATATTCAAATATACAGTTTACTAAAATTGTAAATTTGAATGATTTTACATTGTGAGAAAATTTGAATGATTTTACATTTTGTCAAAATTTGAAAGATTTTATAATTTTAAAAAACTACTGCCATATATATATATATTATATAACGGTCCTATTTCAATTTTCAACAGGTATTGTAGTCTAAAAATTTAAAGAAAGTACTAATATTAAACTTAAAAAATAAATCAATTTAACAAGGGTTGATCCAGGTTTCAATTTTTGGGGCTCATTTTTGTGAAAAACAAAATATTTTTCTGAAAAATTGTTTCTTTTTGCGATGAAAAGAATTATCGCACGTAGCCTTTCACTTTAGCAGTTACTCTATCTAAAGTTTAATACCAAGTTAACAGCATATTATTGAACCGAGTATTGGACACTCATTAAAAATAATACTGTTAACGTGGAGATTTTTTACAAAAGCATCTTTTTTTTTTAAATCTTGTGAAAGGGCTGTTGTTATGAATCTGAATTTTGTAAAGGGACCCATTTTATGGATTTGAATTTTGTGAAGGGGCCCATTTTAGAGATTTGAATTTTGTGAAGGGGCAGCAGATGGGTCCCAATTTTTATCTGGATCGACCCCTGTTTAAAAAATTTAGTTACTTTGTTTGGCCTGTGTATGTTTCTTTGGTGAATTATTTGGCTGACTATTCTTCGTTCTCATTCTTTTCTATTAATAACAAAAGGATTATATATAATATATGTATATATAAAGTCAATACAACGAAATTAAAAATAAATGTTTTTATTATAATAATAAGGTTACAAAATTAATATCAAATTTTCTTTATTTTTCAATATAATTATATTTTAATATTCTTTGAGGGAATAGGAATGTCAAAGAATATTAAATCTTTAAAACTACAAATTTAAAAATTTCAGTATTTCAATAAGACTGTAAATGTATGAAATTACATTTTAACAGAAAGAATAAATCACGGTATTTGTATAGATTATGAACCCTTTCCAACTGTACTTAAACCTACAAATGCTAGATTCACCAAAATGCTTATAGTGAGTACAACAGTGACTTATAATATTCGAATACATTTTCAGCTCCGTTGAATAAGGCGTCTGGATACTATCGCACCTTTAAAAATTGGTTCCCATAGCCCATAATGATAAAGAATTTTTCTTTGTGTCCCTGTAAAAAAAACAATATCTATGCAGTTCGTGCCACTGTGATCTGTGATCGTGACACTGTGATAACATGTGTACCAATTTTTTGCTCATTTTAATAAGGGGTTTAGACGCTATCACATTTTTAAAACTTTGTCCCCATAGGCCATAATGATAACGAATTTTTCTTGGTGTCCCTGTAAAAATACTATAAGTGCTAGATTGATCAAAGTCAATAGGGTTCGGGCTATGGGAATCTATAATATACGTACCAACTTTCAGCTCATTCGGACAAAGCGTTAAGGCGTTGTCGTGTTCACTCACACACATACATGCATCACGGAAATTCATGTAAAATCGTGAATATCTCAAATAGGGGAATCAAAACTAAAGTTGGAGGTATACTACTAGACAGCATGACAGATATAAATTTGCAAAATTCTACGACTCTTCTTTTTTGATACAAAATCCATTTTGCTAATCATGACAGCTTTCCTTACATAGAGAATAATAATGACTCATAACATTAAATTTTAATTGGACGAATTTTCAATTTCTATCCCATAATGTGTCTGTCAGGGTTGGCAATACTGTAGTACCGTACTCATCAAAACCCTAGTCTCCTAAAGTGCTATAGATTTCAGCAGAATTATATTTTATTAAAAGAATGCAAATATTTAAATGATTTACAAAATACGTCATTAGGTGTGCATGTACGATTATTAATTTTTATTTTGTAACTGTTTTAAGTAGTTGCCGTTCTTCTAATAATATGTTATATTATATATAGAGTGAGAGAGAGATAGTTACTATAAGAATTGTAATATACAAAGCATTTTTTATTACGGAAGACTTAATGTAAAAATGTGGATAACTATGTCTCAAATACTATTAATATTTGCAATATCTACACACAATATGAATAAACATGATATTTGCTTTAAGAGAGAAGTATCTTCAATTTTTTTTTATTTTCTTTTAAAATGTATGTTTAAAAAAATTATCTTGAAATAATATACATATATATATATATATATATATATATATAAGCTTAGTAAAATAAAGAACAACAAAAGATTAAATGCCACCAAAAAACCACACTAACCTTTAAGAATATTTTTAACTAAATCAAATGACATTTATGAAAACAGTATATATGTATAGAGTGAAGCATTTTAGAACGTTAAATAATTTAGCAATACATGATGAATACCAACAACATTCAAATAAAAGCTATTTTAATTCAATATAAATGTTAGCACTCCTTTTTTCTATGATTTTCATTTACAGTGTATGAATTAATAGATAAATTCTTTTTAAATTACGCTAACATTTGCAAATAGGAACATAGCACTAAGGACTACAGGGAATGATTTTTACCATGCGCTATTCAGGAAAGTTATTAAACGAAAAACAAGAATTTTACAAAATTATGAAAAAAAGATAAAAGAAAATGAGAACTGGAATTAGAAATCCTTCATAAGTAAGGGAATATTACATGTAGAAATTTTAAATGTTAATTCTTAAATACATATTTCGTTTTTTTTTTTTTTTTTTTTTTATATCTGCCATTTTAAAAGGACTTCATTGCCAATTTAAAACTTTAGAATTTATTTATTACTTTCTCTTACCCATAGGATCGAGAAAGTATTGTTTTAGGGTCAAATTTTCGAACGTGAGTTTTTGTTATAGTTACATGTTCTAAGGTCCCCTGAATACGAAATTCATGTTTTTAGCAAATGGTCTGTGTGTCTGTGTGTGTGTTATCAGCATATCTCAAGAACAAATTGCAGCAGACATTCCCAACTCAGTATTCTATAGGGATGCTACAGTAAGCTTTTCGTTGAGATGAAGCAAATGGTTCGTGTACAGGGACACTCAAAAGTATTCAAATACATTACGTCTACGGGGGAAATTGCAGGTAAGTAGAGTTTAACATCGATAGACTGCATTAAACCAAATGAAACGAATATATATTTTTTGTAATACAGATAGTCAATTGGGGAAAAAAATTTGTGTATGTAGGAGCGTCACCTCCTCCTTGAGGGGGGGGGGGAGTACCCCTCGAGGGGAGTAAATTTTCATGATGGGTATCTTTCATAAGAGCTCGCCAATACCCCCCTCACACAGAACTAATTATCACATAAAACTCTTCAGAAGCCTAATTTGATTTGTTTTAACGCAGGTTTGCATAACAGTACTCGTTATCTTACCTCTTAATCTGCAACCTGTATTTTTAGTATTAAATTTCAGGGTAAGAGGAAGGCGTGTGAGTGACACACCAGATAATTTTTAATACGTTTTAATTTTTAAGAATTCAAAATAAAAGTATTTTTAAACAAAATTTCTGTGAAATAAATTGACAGAGTATCCAATTCGGATGGACTGTCATAGATATTTTATTACAGTAAAGCACTGTTAATACGTCCTTCAAGGGGGACTGATATAAAAGGACTGACATAATCGAAATTTTAATAATAACACATTGATGACTGCAAATTGAATGACACTTAAGCAAAATCTGTTTCAAAATGCTAATTAATAAAGTTTCTTAAATTAGTAATTGTATATTATACTTTAAGACAATAATTAATTTTAAAAAAAGAGTTATTATAAAAAGTGAGAAAAAATCATACTATCAAAATCTGTTTCAAAATGCTAATTAATAAAGTTTCTTAAATTAGTAATTGTATATTATACTTTAAGACAATAATTAATTTTAAAAAAAGAGTTATTATAAAAAGTGAGAAAAAATCATACTATGAATGCATGGCTGGGTACATATATATCCTATATTGAGCATTATAATTTTATTTCTTAAGAACTATAGGGATACATTTTGAATATTAATTGTATAAATTGCGTATCTTTAATAATAAGTATACGACTTATGCCCATGCAGATAGTTATTTAATAACGGTCTTATTCGCTGCTTGTCAAATGTGTGTTAAAAATTCTACTGTGAATTCAACGGATTCTTGGATCAGTATTCTTTGATGTTTCTCGCGTTCCTCCCTTTGAGATGCTTTCTAGGAAAAATCCGTCTTATTTAGAATGGAAAAACAAGGACAGGTCGAGACATTTTGCGAATTTTAGTAAAGTGGAAAAGACGTATAACCGATAGGAGCGGCTTATGACGTCACTAAAAGGACGTATAAACGGTGCTTTACTGAATAAGAAAAATTTTAAAAGGTACTGAAATTGCCATTTTATATAGCTATACCAGCAAGTCTACCTGACACTGTGCTCTGTTTATAGAATTTCGGAATAAAATCTAACGTAAGTAAAGAAAGTATGAGAGGGAATTTTTATGTATGATATGATATTGCGAGTGAACGGTTTGAATAAATGCTCGTCCATAAAACGTGTTGGCGAATCGATAGATAACTGTGTAAAACGATGCGCCTTTACAACACGAAGAGAGTTTTTTTTTTTTTTTTTTTTTTTAGGACTGTGGATTCAAACTGCGGATTTTTACGATACCAGTTTTACGATAGTTGGAAATTCATGGAGAATATAATTGAATAATTTCAAAGCAATGTTATATTTCGAAAAAAAAAAAAAAAAAAAATAGTTCTCCGTCCTAAACTAAATTTTGCTTTTGCCAGAATTTCCTTAAAATCTTTCTTTTTCTTTTCTTTTTTTTTTTTTTTTTTTTTTGAAAGAAAAAGAAAATTAAAAATAATCAGTATCCAAACAAACATTATCGAAAAACTTTTTCTTTTAAATAATTTTGAATTGCGAAATAAAAAACGCGCGTGGAAAATGAAATAAAATAATCTGGTGTGTCACTCACACGACTTTCTCTTACCCTGAAATTGAATACTGTAAATACAGGTTGCAGATTAATAGGTAAGAGAACGAGTACTGTTATGTAAACCTGTGTTAAACAATTCAAATTAGGCTTCGGAAGAGTTTTATAGGATAATTAGTTCTGAGTGAGGGGGACTACCGCCCCCCTCAACCCCCCGTTTCATGAATGCCCCTACATTTATATAGAATTCAATTCGGCTATTAAAAAATAATTCTGTTTTTAAAAAATAATTTATTAAAATTATTATTTAAAAAAATTATCTTTTATGATAATGCAGACGATTTCCATATTAAAGAAGTAGTATAACACTAAATATCCAAAAAAAAGTCCATTTCATTCTCAATATTTAAAAAAAAAAAAAAAAAAAAAGATTTTTTTTTTTCCAAGTTTTTTTTTTTTTTTTTTTTTTTTTTTTTTGTTAGAAGTAAAAAAAAAAATGGATAACTTTGTTTTAAGTTATCGCAGATCGATGGTTAAACCATTCGTTTTAAAGGTGTTGGCGAGCTCTTTTGAAAGATGCCCATCATGAAAATTTACTTCTCTCGAAGAGGAAACGATGTTCCTACATACACAATTTTTTTTCCCAGTTGGCTGTCTCTATTACAAATAATTCTTTTAATTCTTTTTTAGTAAATCTTTTATTTAATTATAAATGCTAAACATAGGAATGAACAGAAGTTTGTTGAGTTTTGGTATCAGAATTATTTAAACGTTAAAAATGGAGAGAAACATCTAATGAAATAAAAAGAAAGCAGTGAAATGAATCACTGCATGTTCTAACTACCTCCCCATAAAATCCTAATTATTCGTACTCAAAAGTAGAATCCTAAAATTTTTCCGATAAGAGAAACTTAATGAAGACTTAATGAAGATCGCGAGGTAAAAAATAAGAAAGAAAAAACAATGGCAGAGTTATTTTTTGAAACACCAATTTCCGAGATTTGAAGATGACCTACCTAAGCAGGATGACTGTTAATTTTTTCATCTAATAACCCCGTAATACATGAGAATGGAATGGGATTGTATAACAATTTTCAAGAAAATCGTTAGGGCCGTTTTTGAGATACCAACTTTTACTAAAACTTGGCATACTCAATCATTGACTGGAGAACAATAATTACATATAAAATGATATTGAAAAGGGAGTTAATAGGGCTAGTTTGGAAAAAATTCGTTCAGCCGTTTTTAAAAGAATGCGCTTGCGAAACCTGAAATTGAGCTATTTATACAGGACGCCTATCCTCTTTCCTGAACTAACGAACTATATCATTAGAAAGGACAACTAATAGAGTATTTATATAGTGAATTTGAAAAAAATCGTTAGTGCCGTTTTTGAGATACGGACTTACGGTCCCACGTCCGATTTCCGATGTCCCACTTCCGGCTTTTCAATTTTCCCCCAAAATTTGGAAAATTCATCTGTACACCAGACCTGTCTCAATTCTGAAGTTTTGTAGGAATCTTCATATGAAGTTCATAGGAATCTCATAGGAAAAATTTGGAAAATCCATCTGTACACCAGACCTGTCTCAATTCTGAAGTTTTGTAGTTCTATCTTTATTAGTTTCGGAGATATAATAGCCAGAAGATTCCATACATACATACACACATACACACACACACTGACCAATCGCCAAAAACCACTTTTTTGGACTCGGAGGACCTTAAAACGTGTGGTGAAATCTCGATATCGAATTTTTGGTCCGAATACAATACTTCCATTAACTACGGTAGTAGGGTAATGGAAGTAAAAACCTATTGTACATACAGTTTTTTACGAGATAAAAAAGAAATATATTTACTTACGCGTAAGCAATAATAATACATGTACAGTAAACGATTCATTCTTATTCATTTTAATGCAAAAATTCTTTGTTTGTACAGTCGAACCTCCTTAACATCCTCTTTCGAATAACCAAATTTCGAAAGTGTCAATATTTAGCTCTACTTTGCTCTCTAACGTTAGAATTTGCTTTGGTTTCGTGAACAAAATATAGTCGAGCCTCATTAACGGGGACGCAGTTAACGTGAATTACTTCTAACATGAACTGTTTCAACAATCCCTGTTAGAATGAAGATTAGTTTAGTTATAGGATGATCAGTTATTGATAACATGAACTACGGATAACATGAATAGATTTTTTATCCCCTTTGAGATTCACGTTAACGAGGTTTGACTGTACTACGTTAATATCGGTTATACGTCTTTTCCACTTACTAAAATTTGCAAAATTTCCCGACCTGTCATTATTTTCCATTCTAAATACGACGGATTTTTCCTAGAAAGCATCGAAGAATACTGATCAAAGAATCAGTTGAATTCACAGTAGAATTTTTAACACACATTTGACAAGCTGCCAATCAGACGAATGTTAAAGATTTTTAATGTTATTAAATAACTATCTGTATGGACATAAATCGTATGTTTATTATTAAAGATACGCAATGTACAATAATTAATATTCAAAATGCGTTCATATAGTTCTTAAGAAATGTAATTTAACACTCATTATAGGACATTTGTAATCAGTGCCCAATCATGCATTAATAGTATGATTTTTCTCACTTTTTATAATAAATCTAAAAGTATAACTTAAGACAAGTAACATTGACTAACTTAAGAAACTTTATTAATTAGTATTTTCCTATAAATTTTGTTTAAGTGTCATTACATTGTAGTCATCAAAGTGTTATTACTAAATTTTCGATTATAGATTTTCATTTATACGTTCCTTGAAAGACGGTGCTTTACAATGTATATTTAATTTTTCACGTGCAATAAATATATTTTCTTTTATGCATGGAAAAAAAAAAAAAAAAAAAAAACTGAATGTGTAATTTATACTCATTGATTTATTTTTGGCGTGTTTTTGTCTTTGTTCTTTTTGAATCCATTAAACTAAAAAAATACGGCGTTAGCTAGATTTTTTGCTGATTAATAAGTGTATATGCTAATTAAATAGATGATCATGTTGTGAATTTCTCTTTACATAGTAAAAATATTTAAAAAGCTAGGTGAATTTTCAGCGTAAAATACTTATAATTACTAATTATAATGGCTACTAAGAATGTAGGGACAATAAAATGAATATTCTCATAATTTTAGACAGTTTAGGACACTTTTGGACAATCAAAACTACATATCTTCTCCAGAACCAGTTTATGACTTAATAAATTCCAATCTGAACTGTTTTGCGAGTCTTTTAATTCAATTAATTACGCCAATTCTTCTTTATTTTACGGGAAAAATAGTGTATTTCTTTCAAGTGTACATCAATGTCATTACATTTTTTGCAGCAATATATATATATTAAAATAGGCTTAAAAAAATATTTCTCATAGATCATAACGTAACACAAATATTTAGTAAGTCCACAATACACAAACCATTTGCGCTATTAATATTGCTCTCGATAGAGAAAATGACATAGTGAAAATTAGAGCGTGGACAGACGGATAAATCGGTCACTTTTAAATCTTGTTATAAAGTGTTAAAAACGCTGACTATAACAGAAAATGCACTGCCAGCAAATTCCAATTATAGCCTTTAATGTATCTGAATGCTTTTGTTTGTCTCTGTAAACCAATCATTAATGTGAATCATGTACAGTACAAAGACATTAAAATATACTTTATAGGAATATAATTTATTTGAATTCTCATACTAGCTATCCCTGTACAAGAAACATGTATTAGTTTCAAAACGTTCTTAAAATACAGAAGTTAGAACGTGGAAAACCGGACAGACAAACCGAAATCATAAATATTTTCCAACTTTCAGGAAAAGTGTAGCTTATCAAAATTTTGTTACTGATAGTGTGTAAGTTTAGCTTCTTTATCTCTTTCCTCTGAACTTTTTTCCTTTTCTTTTCCTTTTCCTTTTTTTTTTTTTTTTTATATATAATTTTATAAATAAAAATATTTGCAGTTTTAATTTAATAAACTAAAATGAAAGCTAGATTGAAAACTTTTTCATTTTTTTTTTTAAATAAAAAAAAACTGGAGTACCCCCACTCGACTTTCCGAAAGTTGAGTCATTAACAGTTTTGTAGATAAAGTAAAATAAGAGGAATTGTTAAATAAACAAAAGAGACAAAATTATAATAGGGCGTTTGAGTATTTTTCTCCATATAATGCACAACGTTTAACTGAACGCTACTGAACTTTGAGCCCATAGATCATAATGATAATGAATTTTTCGTTGCGTCCCTGTAAAAATCTATCAATGCTAGATTCACCAAAATGCTTATAGTGAATGCAACAGTGACTTATAACATTCATATAAATTTTCAGCTCAATTGAATAAGGCGTTTAGACGCTATCGCACTTTTAAAAATTTGTTCCTATAGGCCATAATGATAAAGAATTTTTCTTTGTGTCCCTGTAAAAAAACTGTAAGTGCTAAATTCACCAAAATCTATACAGTTTGTGCAAATGTGACCTATGACATGTGTATAAATTTTTTGCTTAGTTTATCAAGGCGGTTAGACGCTATGACACTTTTAAAAATTTGGCCCCATTGGCCGTAATGATAAAGAATTGTTGTTAGTGTCCCTGTAAAAAAAACTATAAGTGTAAATAAAACTATAATAAAATATTGTAACTAAAACTAAAACTATTACTATAACCCTGTAAATAAAACTATACATCAAAATCAATAGGGTTGGTGCTACAGTGACTTACAACATAAGTACCAACTTTCAGCTCATTCGAGATGCTAGCGTGTTCACTCACTCTCTCTCTCACACACACATACATACATTATCATAAAAATAGTGAAAATGGACTCTGGGGGCCTCAAAACGTATAGAAACATCAGAATCTAAAATTCGATTATACATTGATAATTCATATTTTTAACAGTTTAAATTAATATTTTTCAAATAGTAAATAAAGTAATTTGATAAATAAAATAATTAATAACATTTCATACTTTCAATAATAATTATAATGGATAACCTACATTGGATAGATGCAAATACAACGAAAAAGGTATTTATTAAAAAGAGTATTTCAAGAAAAACAAGCTTTTTAATTATTAAAACTTATTGTATAACTGCGTCGATTTCCAAATTTTCAATTTTACACAAAATTTTAAAATTCAGCAATAACAATTATAATAATAACAATAATCAATGGTGACATACGATATATTTTGAAAAATTGAGGGATAGAAATTCATGGAGAATTCACGTTTAAAACAATATATATATATATATATATTTTTTTAAGACTTCTGTTTTATTATTATTATTATTAAATTTGTTGTATATTTCTAAAAATTTGGCATAATTGGATAAACTTCTAAATAGGAGCTTAACAATATAGAGACAGAAATATACACAGAGTGGCCAAATTATTATGACAGCACCTGAAACTTTCTGACGTTTTGTGAAATGCCTCAAAAAGTGCTGGACACATCCCCTTGAAACTTCAGGAATGTGCTGACTCTGTTGTACCTTCTATATTTCAGTGAATTTTTCGCCCCGAGAGAAAAAGAGGGTCCCATCCAAAATTAAAGGAAAATGGAAAATCTTTTGGATCACCTTGTAAACTAGTTGGCATAGGTGGACTCTGCTCAGTTCCCCATCTATTACATGTATATTCTCATAAATTTTTAGTTCTAGTGCAGGATATGTAATAATCATGTTAAGAGAAATGAATTTGACCAAATGCTTGACACAGTGACAGAATGAAATCCCCGCCTAATAGGCTATCCGCCGTTCACTTCGATCTATTTATCTTATTCTAATCTATTCATTTATTTTATCATCGGGGTCCATTCCGTTGTTTAGTTTTCATGCTACTGTTTCCAATGCAATAATCCTCAAAATTCCTATTTATATGGAAAATTTACAATTTCGCTATGTTGATAAAATCGTAAATTACGAATAATTTACGAAATTTTCCTATCAGAATATTTGTCGACAATCGTGTTCAAACAAGTAACATAAATGTTGTTTTGAAGTTGTCTAATGTATCTACGATCCTCAAAATGGAAGTTTAGGCTCGATTTTGCCTTATTCTGACATGTTAAGTCAATCGTAAATTCCAAATAACTTAGGAATTTTTTAAATTGGAAAAATCACAGTCTATGATATTCATGCCGGTATCCTAAATAATATTTCAAAAGTGGTTCGACATTTTTACGCTGAAAACGGTGTTAGGGCCACACGAGGATCCTGGGACTATAGGGACTATGTTACGCTTCATTTTGCAAACATAGGAAGCTATGGAACAGTACTCTGATAGGATGTTCATTCACTGATTGAATCCCCGATTTGCTGTTATATCAGTAGAGTCGACTTTTTAAATAATTTAAAAAACACGAAAAATATTGGAATCAGTCATTTTCAATCTCTAGAGGACGGTCAGTGTTTTCACTCTCCGCCCATTTTCCTAATTCTCTTTTCGACACTTTGAAGTAAAACTCATCCCATGGAAACTCACCTTCTATTTTTAAATCCATCATTGCTTTGAGAGTACTTTGTGGGATAGAAAAATTTCAGCTAAAAGTAAAAACAACAGAAAAAAAAAAATATTGTCATTGGATGCCAAATGTAATAAATTTTCTAATAGTTAAAAGATAATCAACTTTAAAAAAAAGAGAGAGAGAGAGTTTTTTTTTTTCCTTTTGAGTTAAATAAAATACACATAAAATACATTTTTTATCACCCCTATTCTTTCTCTTAAATCACGTTATTTGATTACACACATTTTTTAAATACTTTTTTCTGATTATTTTAGAGCAATGTTTAAAGATAAAAAAGAAAAAAAACTTACCACAGCATTTTATTCATAACTGATGTTCGTGCTGGTAAGTAAAGGTGAAAAAAATAACCAGTACACCGTCTGGGTGTGTGTGTGGGGGGGGGGGGGAGAAAAATAAATCTTTTGTACGGAGCCCGATATAAAATAAGTAATTTACATTCGTTTCTTAAAATGTTGTATAAATTACTCATGTAGCAGAGATGCAGATCAGGAAAACAATCTGGTTCAGCATTCGCAGGACTTTCTAATAAAAATATTTTGTTGAGCTTTAATTTTACAAAAAGACTGAGAAATAAAAATAAAATACTAAATAAAATAAAATAAGAAATCGTTATCTTTCCCTCACTTGAGGCCGTACCAAACCTTCAGTAGAGGATGGCTATTACATTTTAAAATAAGTGTTATTCTAAGTAAAATATTAAAAAATCCAATTAAACCCCAAAACACCCCCACATTACGTTTTTATTATTATTATTATTATTATTATTATTTTTTAAATAAACCCAATAACAAACGCTGTATATGAATGTACTTAAAAAAATGCATTAAAGGAGAAAAAAAATGAATTGTAAAATAAAAAGTAATTTTAATTTTTAAAATATTTTTATAACTTTATTTAAAACTGTCATTCATTACATTGCGTTTGAAAATGCATAAAATTTCAGTATGTATTTGTAAATATTTTGAAGTTTTTTCCCAGACTTTAAAGTTTTTTTTTAATTTTATAATCTCAAAAATGATTAAATTAACTGGAAATAAGGCGAAGTTTTTATATTATTAGCTGTTTTTTAAATAATATCTTATGTGGCCTTAAATTTTTTCCAGCTTTTTACGTATACGAAAAAAGAAAATAAGTTTTAAAATAATAAATAATTTAATTTTTTGCAAAATTTTTTATAGATATAATTAAAATTGTCATTTTTGTGTTATATTTAAATTTGA
The DNA here is from genome assembly GCA_963930645.1 of Salticus scenicus. NCBI lineage: Eukaryota > Metazoa > Arthropoda > Arachnida > Araneae > Salticidae > Salticus > Salticus scenicus. The sequence goes on along the minus strand of OZ005658.1, from coordinate 36,853,728 downwards.
ATAAAACTCCTATCAGCGGTTGTGAAATAAATTAAGTTTCTCGCTTGGCCTTAACATTTTTTCCAGGGCTGTACGTAACATGGGCGTAAAAACATATTGTTAAGTCACTTTTACACAATTTTATTCAAAATTTAAATTAAAAATCGAAAGGGAAAAAAAAAATATTTTAGCATTATTACTGAAGCGTCGATGTCCTTTTTGAAGCGACAATTTGTTTAGTAATACTGTATACAATTCATTTTTTATAGTAAATTTGTCTGACCTTTCACTAAAATAATTTTATACTATTTAAGCATTACGTTTACTTATTCAACAAACCCTTTTCCAAAGTTTTTAACTGAGATTCAAAACAGTGTGCCTCCTAAAATCCAGAAAAATGGTTATTTTAAATCGGTTTTCGGGGGTTTCGTGGGGATCCTTTAAAAATCCTCACAAGTAGGAAATCGGAATATAACTAACAAAATTAGGATTTAGGATTTTTTAAATTTTCATTTTATTTCGGAAAACGAGACCCAGAAAAGTATATTTTGTTTTTAATTTAAACAATTATTTTATTTTGATCCAAACCCTTTCTGGAGAGATTACAGAGTGGCTCACTTTGGCACGTTTTTATGTGCAATCAACAAAATAAACTAATAAAACTAAGTAAGTTATAGAGTTCAATAACTTTATTAAACTAGTATGTTGTGGCCGCCACATGACTTTCTTCTATATTTTCCTATATAAATTCACTCAGTAAAAAGAATTTATTAAAATTATTATGTAAAAAAATTATCTTCCATGATAATGCACACGATTTCTATATTACACAAGTAGTATAAAACTAAATATCCAAAAAAAAAAAAAAAAGTTGAATTTATTCTCAATATTACTTTTTTTTTTGGTTAAAAATGAAAAAAAAAAAAAAAAAAAAAAAAAATCGACAACTTTATTTTAAATTATCGCAGATCGATGGTTCAAACATTGGCGAGCTCTTTTGAAAGATACCCATTATGAAAATTTACTTCCCTCGAGGGGGCTCCCCCCCCCTCCCGGGAGAAACGAGGTTCCTACATGCACAATTTTTTTTTTTTTCCAGTTGACTATCTCTATAACAAATAATTCTTGTAAATTTCATAATGGTTATTAAAAAATAATTCTCTTTATGCACATTTATACAAAATTTTGTCCTATACCGCCATGTTAAAAATTAAAAAAAAAAAAAAAAAAAAAAAAAAAAAAAAGCGGGATGGCAACGCAAGCTGTTGGACAATTTCTACCAAAAGTTCATAGGCACTCATTCTTGTCAAGACTTGTACATACCAATTTGCATGAAATTCTGTCCAGTAGTACCTGAGATGCAGTCGCCACAAAATTTTGTCACACACACAGACATTTTCTAAAATTGGTCAAACCGTGTTCTACAGCTCTCAAAGCGTGTCAATCCATCCAATACCCGAGGTCGAAAATTTTTACGAATGCAATACTTTCTTCTATTGAATATAGGAGAAAGTAAAAAATAATTCGGATGATGTCCAAAATGTTACATTTTGTGGTTGACAGCCCCTTTGATCGAGACACGTGTTTAACAATGTTTCTAATGTTAAAGAGTGCATTTTTTAAAACATTTTCCAACATGGCTTAAAAGGCTTCGTTTCTCTGTCGTTCCAGCTCGCGGGCATATTATTCCAAAATTTAACGTACACAAACATCAAACCGTTTCAATTATATATATTAAAAACAAAAACTATTTTATTTACGAGACGAAACGTAAGTTAAAATACATTTAAAAACTAAATATACATATAAAAATAATTAAAATCTAGACGTTTCGAAACCCGTCCGGGTTTCCTCATCAGTATCAATTACAACACAATATGCAAGCATTACATGAATACCCAAGGAATGCCGTACAGCAAAAATTAGGCCGTACAGCAAAAATTAGACTACAGGAGCACAGACGATCTTTTAAAAATTGCAATCAAAATTCTAAAGTTGTAATCCATTCAACAGAAACCGATCCTATTCCTGACTTCGATAATTTAAAAGTTCTAAATTCTGGTTTTGATAATTATATTATTATAGTTTTAAAAAATTAAAGAACACGCTTTTATAGAAATATGAACTAAAAAGCACAAAATATCTATCTTAGTATTAAAATGCGGGGTAAGAGAAAATCGTGTGAGTGACACACCATAATATTTACATACATTTAAATCTTTAATTAAAATAATTTAGAATTAAACAAAAAACATTTTTAATAAGTCTCCCCTGACTGGGCTCGAACGCTAGACCTTTAGATTCGCAGCGCGGAGCTTTACCTCACAGCCACGGTGTTCACGTAGGCAAAGTCTTTTTTTTACAATATAGATTTTTTGTTTGCTCCCAGAGCGGTTACAAACATACATACACGTGAAGCTAATAAAAGCGTGTTAAAAACAAAGATGTGTAGGACTATCGACTTGTGAAGCAGATCTGTTAAAAACAAAGATGTGTAGGACTATCGACTTGTGAAGCAGATCTGTTAGCCACTGCAGGTACTGCAAGAGAATTAACATGGACTTTAAATATGTTACAAGAACTTAAATGCGAACAATTTGTTGAACAATTTGTCGATTTATTCTGATAGTCAAGCCGCCATAGATTGGCTAAATACTGCAAAGTCATCAAATATAATATTATAGTTTTAAAAAATTAAAGAACACGCTTTTATAGAAATGTGAACTAAAAAAGCACAAAATATCTATCTTAGTATTAAAATGCAGGGTAAGAGAAAATCGTGTGAGTGACACACCATAATATTTACATACATTTAAATCTTTCATTAAAATAATTCAGAATTAAACAAAAACCATTTTTAAAAAATCTCCCCTGACTGGGATCGAACGCTGGACCTTTAGGTTCGTAGCGCGGCGCCTTACCTCAACGCCACATCGTTCACGTAGAGAAAGTATTTTTTTACAATATAAATTTTTTGTTTGCTTCCAGAGCAGTTACAAACATACATACAAACATACATACATACAGGTGAAGCTAATAAAAGCGTGTTAATAAAATCACGTATTTTCCTTGAGAGGAAAACACTGCCAGGCATCTCCACACTATCAATGAAGCATGCGCACTCCTCAATATTCTGTACTTCTATAAATTCCTTGGGTATTCATATGTTGTTGTTGTTGTTGTTGTTGTCGTGTGCCACTCGGAAATTCCGAGCCCCGGTAGTGGAACTACCGGATTTTAAGGCAAGAGGGTTGCGTCTTCCGTTATTAGGAACGCCTCATAGGGAGGAAGTACGACTTCTAGTTCCATAAGCTGGTGAAAGATGGCAGCACCAGCCGAACTCGAATTTTGATCCGGATCAGAGCGAGTTAGACCCATGATCCGGTACCCCCAGGGGTATTCATATAATGCTTGCATATTATGTTGTAATTGATACTGATGAGGAAACCCGGACGGGTTTCGAAACGTCTAGATTTTAATTATTTTTATATGTATATTTTGTTTTTAAATGTATTTTAACTTAAGTTTTGTCTCGTAAATAAAATAGTTTTTGTTTTTAATTATTCCAGAATGTTTTGAAATTTACGTATTTTATCCAGTTTTCCATTGCGGCTTCCTTACTGGAAATTGCATTTATGGGACTAAAGTTTTGTGTACAGGAACGCTCAAAAGATACAATGGCGGATTTTTTGAAAAGCGTCTTCATACTGCATTCAACACAACGAAACCTTTTTTTAGGTGCGCAAAAGAATGTCGCTTTTAAAAAATTACGGGAACGGGATTAATATTTTGTCATTCAAAAAGAATTCGGATACATTACTAACTGTAACTGAAAATACGTTTTGAGTTGTTTTATGAGATTTATTTAATTTTTAATTTATTTACCAAATTTTACTGCATTGCCTATACGGATATAGGGGGCTACTTCAAATCAGCTGTTTGTCAAGGACGTTTTTCATCCCCGCTCTCCTTCGAATTTAAGAAGTTTATTTTTATGCAGGAATGGTAGTAAAGATATTTTAATTGAAAAACATGCAAAACTAAACGTGCATTAAAATACTATTTTACGAATTTATGTGCAACATACGACTATTGCGATTACATGACAAACAAAATAGATATTGCATTTTTTTAAACTAAAAATAAGGATCAAATTTTTATAAATTTATGCATATGGTTTATGTATATATAATATTGTAAAATAAATGAACAAAACTACACCTCTTACCATTCATGAACATTTTTTAAAATTTTCATACAGAAAACTTATTGATAATTTCCTATAGAGTTTTTCTTTTTCCTTTCGTTAGAATAATGGAACTAATTTAATATTGATAGGTTTATTCTCTTTTTTTCCCCCTTTCTTTTTCTTTTCTTCGCTCTTTTTCTTTCTTTTTTTACTTCCATTACACGACTACCGTAGATAATGGAAGTATTCTAATAGTTCAAAAATTCGATATCCAGTTTTCACCTGATTTACACGCTTTAAAGTATCCTGAGGAATTTGTCAGTGAGTGTGTATGTGGAGAATCTTCTGGCTATTATATCTCCGAAACCAATAAAGATTCTTCTACGAACCTCAGAATTCTACAAAACTTCAGAATTAAGAAAGGTCTGGTGTACAGATGAATTTTCCAAATTTCAGTAAAATTGAAAAACCAGAAGTGGAACCTAAGTCCGTATCTTAAAAACGGCTCTAATGATTTTCTTCAAAGTTTCTATATAAACACTCTATTAGATGTCCTTTCGAATGATATAATTGGTTATTTCAGGAAAATTGACAGGCGTCCAGTATAAAGAGCTCAATTTCAGCTCCCTCAAGTGCGTTCCTTTAAAAACGGCTTTTCGGATTTTTTTCAAACTCGCTCTATTAACTCTTTATTACTTTCTCTTGCCCATAAGGTAGAGGAAGTATTGTTTTTGGGTCAAATTTTCGAAAGGGAGTTTTTGTTATATTGACACGTTTTGAGGTCCCCTGAATACGAAAATCATGTTTTTAGTAGTCGGTCTGTGTGTGTGTATCTATCTTATCAGCATATCACAAGAACAAATAACAGCAGAAAGTACAAATTTGGTATACTGAATGTGTATTATATAGGGATGCTACACTCAGCTTTTCGTTGAGATGAAGCAAATGGTTCGTGTACAGGGACACACCCAAGAGAATTGAAATACACAACGTCTATGGGGGAAATCACGGGTAAGTAGAGTTTAACGTCTATAGACTGCACTAAACCAAATGAAATCAATATATATTAGTTCACTATAATAAGGCTAAGAACCGGTCGTCACAGAAGCATGAAAATTAATGAAGAGGGTGGAAGGGTGCATAGAAACTGTAACAATTGCCCAGATACACAGCTTACACCTTGCCATATCTTTGAGTGTCCGGCAATAAGTGCAAACTTGAGAGAAATTGGAGTATTGCCGTCACTGATAGACCTATAAGACGACAACATCCAACAAATCGCAGATGCAGTTATAAAGATCCACGGTTTAATCTGATTCGACTACGTCATGGACACGACAAAAAAAAAAAAAAAAAAAAAATTAATATATATAATGATCCTCATCTGTCATGAACGAATCCGGTTAGTACCGCTTCAAAACAGAAACTTTTGGCAGCCATTTTTTTTTCCGTTTGTTTAATTCAACTTAGGAAACATACATATCATTTTCATACATGTTTTGTATCGCACATATTCTTATTTCCTATAAAACCTTGAAAAACTATTCAATTGTAATGTTTAAATGTCTAAATTAAGTATAGCGGATCACTGGCTATTATAAACCTATAAATAGAATTATGTAACTTCATGATTATAAACAAAGCAAGACCAAATAAAAACAAACCAAAACTGTTGCCATTCAGAAAATACAAATTCCAAATGGACAACTTTTTAATTCCGAATGAACGACTCTTTGACTGTTTCATTAAAAAAACGCTTAAAATATTTCTAAAACATATTAAAGCCTTAAAAATCTTAAAATATTTCTAAAAACACATTAAAGCCTTTAAATATTTTTATCAAACTTTATTGTTTGTTTACATTGTAAGGTATGATTGGCGCCGAGTTTAGTACGTAAATGCCGCCAGTTGATTTTAGTTTTGAAATTAGTGTAAAATGATAGTTGGGATAGAATGTTTGGTTGAGCAAGTAAAAGTCACCAGTTGAAATGAGTATTGAAATTAGAGTAGTCTAAGGTGATAATGTCGAGTCAAGGTAAAATGTTCGGTTGAGAATGAGAAAGTCCCTAGCTGGATCCTGGATATTTTGGCGATGTTGAGGGTGAGATAGCTCGTTGGAGGTATCGAGTAGAAGTGAATTTGGGTTAGCATGGAGTGTCTGTAGTTATTGGATAGTTAGTTAGAAAATTTGAAAACAGGATCTACGATAGTCTTAAAAAAAAGTATTTTGGTAAAATGAAGTGAATCGTTTTTTCTTATTATGAGGACTTTGAATACGCAAGCGAAGTGATGACGTCACTGGCCGTTCGTGGATACAAGAAAAATATTTCCTATATTAAACGCCCAATGAATTTTTCGTAAAAAAATTATTAAAAATCGAGGGAAATTATTTCCCGATTTTAATCCCCATATTTAGGTTTAGATATGTATTAGTTATCATGTGCATGCGTTAGATTAAGTTGTTTTTGTTCTAAAATTGATAAAATTTGAATTTTAAATTTCAAAACTCTAGATAAAAAAAAAAAAAAAAAAAAAACTTCCATATTCCATTGAAAACATAAACATTTCATTTCAAAGGATGATATTACACAATAAATATCCAACTAATATACTAATTAAAAGGAAAATGATAAATATTCTATCATAATTTGAAGTGAAATTTGTTTTCAAATGTCTAAATAAAGTATCTGATATAAGATACTAATATGTTGCAGCGGAATAGATTTGATATCGGTCATCCTTGGCAGAATATATATATATATATATATATCGCCAAATTATCTGGCGAATATAATTTAATTCCTTTCAAAAATCATGGTTATTTTAAAAATTTATATTAAGAGAGTAAGGAATAATATGAAACAATATTTCGCACAACACATATTACGAAAATATACATCTGGCATGTATATTTTCGTAGTACGTTTTTGATCGCCAAATACAAAAACGCCAAGGACAACAGAGTTTTGAAATTTAAATTAAAATTTTGTCAATTTGACAGCAAAATAACTCAATCTAACATATGCACATGATAACTAATACATATATATATACCCAAATATGGGGATTAAAATCGGGAAATAATTTTCCTCGATTTTTAATAATTTTTTACAAAAAATCCAATGGGCGATTAAGATAGGAAATCATTTTCTTACATACACGGACGGTCAGTGACGTCACACTTCGCTTGCGTATAGAGCACTTAATGGAACACTGGGATGTGTTGTTGCTGTTGTGTTGTCGGGCCTATATTTTTTGTCAACCAGCAGTTTTTTTATTGTCATTCATATTTATTGATCGGGTAAAATTTTTGAAGTGAAAACTTCTTTAGGCGCGTTGAGCACTTTTGGGTGAACAAAAATCATTGAACTCCCGTCATCGTCAGCTAACGCTTTCCATTTGAAGTGAAAACTTTTGGGTGAAGAAAAATCATTGAATTCGCGTCATCGTCAGCAAACGCTTTCCATCCTTGTATGATACAAATAATGTATCACACAATTAACTTGCTAATGTGATGTGTTAATAATTATATACTGTATATTGTTTTACAATCTGGTGCGGCGTTACACGACTTCTCTCATCTCCGGGCACTGTCTCTATTGCAGTTAGACCTCACAAAACCGTGAGAAAGCCCAAAGCTGCCATTTTTCTCACGTTTTTACAATCTGGTGCGGCTCTACACGACTTCTCTCTTCTCCGGACACTGTCTCTTAAAGATTGCAGCCGGAAACGTTGCAGTTAGACTTCACAGAACTGTGAGAAAGACCAAAGCCTCCATTTTTCTCACGTTTTTACAATCTGGTGCGGCTTTACACGACTTCTCTCATCTCCGGACACTGTCTCTATTGCAGTTAGACCTCACAAAACCGTGAGAAAGGCTAAAGCCGCCATATTTCTCACGTTTTTACAATCTGGTGCGGCTCAACACGACTTCACTTAACTCCGGACACTGTCTCTTAACGATTGCATCCGGAATCGTTGCAGTTAGACTTCACAGAACCATGAGAAAGACCAAAGCCGCCATTTTTCCAAAGCCGCCATTTCCAAAGCCGCCGTTTTTAAAATCTGGTGCGGTTCTATACGACTTCTCCAGAGCTTCCAACCTAATCCGGCAAATTGTTAGTACCGCAACTTTTTCTTCACCACTTAATTTTTAGAGTATTTTTCTTCTTAATTCATTGTAGATACATTTGAAGAGAATTTCTCTAAAAATTAAGTGGTGTAGAAAAAAGAGGCGGTACTAACAATTTGCCGGATTAGCTTGGCAGCTCTGCTTCTCTCATCTCCGGAAACTGTCTCTTAAAGATTGCAGCCGGAAACGTTGCAATTAGACCTCACAGAACCGTGATAAAGGCCAAAGCCTCCATTTTTCTCAAGTTTTTACAATCTGGTGCGGCTCTACACGACTTCTCTCATCTCCGGACACTGTCTCTTAAAGATTGCAGCCGGAAACGTTCCAGTTAGACCTCACAAAACCATGATAAAGGCCAAAGTTGCAATTTTTCTCACGTTTTTACAATCTGGTGTGGCTCTACACGACTTCTCTCATCTCCGGACACTGTCTCTATTACAGTTAGACCTCACAAAGAACGAAAATTATAAAATATAGAAAAACATTTGATTTATTAACAAAAATTGAAAATACATTTAAATGATCACGTGGTAACCATCATGATCTAAACATTGTTTTCAAGATTTATCGTTCACATTCCGTCATTTTTGACGGGGTTATATACTAGTATATATATATTAGTTCCCCATCATACTATAGGTATGGGGAACTTCGGTAATCGTGAAAATTTTCGACCTCGGTTTTTTGACTTTTTTACACGTTTTCAGGTGTGAGGAATTCGAAAATGACAAAATTTGTATGGTGTCTGTCTGTAGGGTGTCTGTTAGTCTGATAGTGTGTTAGTCCGTTAGTTTGTTAGTCTGTGTACACGATATCTCAAGAACAAATTGTCGCAGAGAGGTCAAATCAGTTTTAAAATATTACTTTCGACACTGGCAAGAACCCTATTCATTTGCAACATTCAAATTAAAAAACTTCGTAAGTTATTAGAAATTTACGATTTTCTTAACATGGGAGAATAGAACAAAAATTTACTTTAAAGCATTTAATGGAAACTTTTTACTGTAAAAATGTCAGACCAGTTTTAAAATATCACTTTTGATGCCAGAATAAACATCAGTAACTATAAATAGGCTACTTTGAAAATTTCGTAAGTTATTGGAAATTTACGAATTTCTTAACATGGCAGTATAGGGCAAAATTTCACATAAACGTCAATTTTGAGAGATATTTTCATCGTAAAGACGTCAGACCACTTTCGAAATATTATTTGGGATACTGGCATGAATATCATAGATTATGATTTTTCCAATTTAAAAATTTCGTAATTTATTTGGAATTTACGAAATTTTTACGAAATTTTGCTCTATTCACTTAACATGTCAGAATAGAGCAAAATTTCACATAAACATCCATCTTGAGGGATATTTTCATCGTAATGATGTCAAACCACTTTCGAAATATTATTTGGGATACTGGCATGAATATCATAGACTATGATTTTTCCAATTTGAAAATTTCGTAAGTTATTTGGAATTTACGATTCACTTAACATGAGGCAAAATTGATCATAAACTTCCATTTTGAGGATCCTATATACATTAGACAACTTCAAAATTACATTTATGATATTGGTTTGAACATGATTGAATAGAAATATTCTAATAGGAAAATTTCTTAAATTATTCGTAATTTACGATTTTACCAACATAGCGAAATTGTAAATGTTTCATATAAATATGAATTTTGAGGATTATTGCATTGGAAAGAGTAGCATGAAAACTAAACAACGAAATGGACCCTGATAAAATAAATTAATAGATTAGAATAAGATAAATAGATCGAAGTGAACGGTGGATAGCCTATTAGGCGGGGATTTCATTCTGTCACTGTATCAAGCTTTGGTCAAATTCATTTCTTTTTACATGATTATAATATGTCTCGCACTAGAAATTTATGAGAATATAAATGTGATGGGGAACTGAGCAGAGTCCACCTATGCCAACTAGTTTTTTATATATGCGTAAAAACATATCTCCTGCAGAATAGGGCAGGGATATCATTTACTGTTCGTTTACAGGGTTACACAAAAGAACTAGATTATAGTGCGACAATAGCTGAAAATGGATGGAAGTGTATTCCAGTGCGCATAACTTTCAGAAGATATACAGGGCTGCCAATATTTAAACCATAACATTCTTTTTTATTCGTTTGTGGAAGTACTTTACTATAATGTAATATCATATAATATTTTACCATGTCCAGGAAAGCTGCTCAGGAATTGAAATTAATTTCTCAAAACCACATAATAAATAATGTATCTTTTTAAGCTAAATATTCATCGATTGGTTTCTTGTATATTTACACGTTTTGAGGCTCCCTGAATACTGAAGTCAAGTTTTATAATTTGATCTTTGCTTGTGTGTTTAAGAGTAAGTTAAAATTAAATAACTTCAGACGGTCCAAATGATGCATTTTGAAGTGAATACGTTTGTTACTAGAAAAGTTTGTTCAAGAGTGTAAAGTTTCAAGGAATGATGCTTGTGAAAGTTGTCTGAATAATTTTAAATGAACTTTTGATCTTAATAACAAATTTGAATTCTCTATAAATGTAGGTACAATAATGAAACAGGGGGTTGAGTGGGGCTGCCGCCCCCCTGACATAGAATTACTTGTCAAATAAAGCTGTTCCGAAACCTAAGTTGAATTGCTTTAACATAGGTTTACATAACAGTACTCGTTATCTTAACCCTTAGTCTCCAATCCGTACTTACAGTATTAAATTTCAGGGTAAGTGAAAGTCGTGTGAGTGACACACCAGTTTATTTTTTTTAACAAGAAGTTTTGGCAAAACAAATAAATAAGATGTGGGTCGCCAACCATGAATTTTATTTTGAAACCTTTCTTTGAATCATTTTGGTCACACTATTAATTTGGATCTAATAATATATTTGGCTTCTGCTAAGTTAAAATTTTAGATATATTTTAATTTTCATGTAACTTCCATACAATTTCCAATGCAATGATCCCCATAATGCAAGTTGGTATGAATTATTGCTCTATTCGGCTATGTTAAGGAAATTTCGAATAACTTACGAAATTTTCAAATTAGAATGCTCCTATTCAATTATGTTTAAGCCTAGTAACCTAAATAATATTTTAAAATTTGTCTGAAATCCTTATGATGAAAATATCCCTCAAAATGGAAGTTTGCCCTGTTAAGAAAAGGGTCAACAACTTACGAAGTTTTAAAGTTGAATTTTCATAATTATGTTCATGCAATCTGGTCTCACATCTTTAGAGTAAAAATATTCCCTTTATTTTAATGCACGTTTAAGCAAAATCTTTCTCTATTTTCCCTTGTTAAGAAAATCGTAAATTTCGAATAACTTACTAATTTTCTTAAATTATATAAATAGGGGTTTTGCCAGTGCCATAAGGGATATTTTAACATTGGTCTCACCTCTCTGTGCACAGTCTGATACATTGATACGTTACAGAAGCACACCCAAAAGATTTTGTAAGTTCCGATTTCTCAAAACTCAAAACGGGTGAAATCTTTAAAAAGCCGAGGTAAAAGTTTTCACGACTACTTAAATTCCCCATACCTATAGCATGATAAGAAACTAAAAAGTTAAGCATATATGTTACGGCAATATTAAACTTAAAGAAAAAAATAATAATAATCTGGTGTGTCACTCACACTACTTTCTCTTACCCTGAAATTTAATATTATAAATATAGGTTTTAGATTAAGAGGTAAGATAACGAGTACTGTTATGTAAACCTATGTTAAACAATTCAAATTAGACTTAGGAAGAGTTTTATACGATAATTAGTTCTGTGTGAGGGGGGCGACCCCCCGTTTCATTAATGTACAAAAAACAAGCGATGAATATTTAGCTTAAAACATACATTATTTACCATATCTCTATGAGGAATTTATTTCAATTCCCGAACAGCTTTCCTGGAAATGGTAAAATATTATTAGTAATGCACCTCCACTAACAACAAATAACTAGTGTGTTGTGGCCACCACACGACTTTCTTCTATATTTTCCTATACAAATTCACTCAGTAAAAACAATTTTTAAAAATTATTACTTAAAAATATTATCTTCCATGAAAATGCACACGGTTTCCATATTAGAGGAGTAGTATAACACTAAATATCCAAAAAAAAAAAAAAAAAAAAAAAAAAATTGAATTTATTCTCAATATTACAGTTAAAAAGAAAAAAAAAAACTTTATTTTTGTTAAAAATGAAAAAAATCGATAACTTTATTTTACATTATCGCAGAACGAAGGTTCAGCCACTCGTTTTAAAGGTATTGGCGAGCTCTTTTGAAAGATACCCATCATGAAAATTGACTCCCCTCAAGGGGGGACCTCTCCCCAGGGGGGGAGGCGAGGCTCCTACTTACACAATACATCTGTATTACACAATACATATATTTATATATATTCGTTTCATTGGGTTTAGTGCAGTCTATAGAAGTTAAACTCTACTTACCTGCAGTTTTATCTATAGACGTAATGTATTAGAATTCGCTTGATTGTCCCTGTACACGAACCATTTGCTTGATCTTAACGAAAAGCTTAGTGTAGCATCCTTATAAGATATACATTTAGAATACCAAGTTTGAACTTTCTGCCATAATTTGTTTTTGAGATAGGCTGATAACAGACAGACACACAGACCAACCGTTAAAGATATGATTTTCGTATTCAGGAGACCTCAGAACGTGTCAATATAACAAAATCTCACTTTCGAAAATTTGACCCAAAAACAATACTTTCTCTACCTTATGGGTAAGAGAAAGAAAAAAATTGCAAAAACTAATTTTTTATACAGATTCCCGCTCCCTATTGTCACATTTAGAAGAAGTTGACTTAACGAACATTACACAAAACCGACCCAAAAATGACCCAGATATTTAATTTTAAAGAATTCGGTTTTTTCGGGCTTCATTTTTAGTTCTCCATCCTACTAAGGGAACTTAAGTCATTAAGAAAATTTTCGATTTCGGTACGTTGCCTTTTTTTTTTTTTTCCTTTTTTTAACATCATTTCAAGAAATAAGAAATCCCAAAATCGATGGGGTGTCCATCTGTAGGGTGTTAGCGGATTGGTTTGTGAGTCTGTATAAACAGGATATCTGGAGAACAAAGGGTCGTAAAGAGGTCGGACCCCTTTTAAAATATCACTCATGCCATTGAGAAGAAATCTACTGCTTTGAAAGTTTCTAATTTAAATAGTTCCTAAGTTATTTGCAATTGACGATTTTCTTAACATGGAAGAAGAGGGCAAATTTTCACATAAACGTGCATTACAAGGAATATTTTTACTATAAAAATGTCAAATCAGGTTTAAAAAGCTTTACAAAGAAATAGCCATTAACAAAACTACTAATATTTTAGAATACAGCTACATAAAAAAGAGAAATCGTTATTACGGACGGACAGAAGACGAAAGTACAGAGAACAATGTTACAAGATATTAAAAATAGTCAATACTACTAAAAATGTACTTTCGTCCATTTCAGCTTATATTCCGTAATGCAATCGAATCCATTCGTGTGATCCTGTAAACGTTAATCCAACCATTTTCAACGTAAAACCAAGTCCTCATTCGGAAGGGTAGGTTGATTTCTTTTTCCTCCCTCATTAGCCGTCATTTAGTATGAAAATGGCGGCAAAAAAATTATTAATGGATTTGGTATAAATATTGATGTAGGCTATGTACATATGAAGTTTTACGCAAATCAGCCTTTTTATGTGAATTTAAAATTTTCAAGTGGCCAGCACTTGGAATCTTGTAAACAAGATAGCGGGCCAAGTTGGCAAATAAATATATCAAATCGATTTGTGAGCTAAGTCTACTTTACACATTTAGTTCGAATTAATTCAGGATTTCAAAAGTGATATCGGGCTGAAAAATTAAGTGGCCACCATTTGGTTCAAAATGGCGGAGAAAGTTGATTAGTGAACTAATCCAAGATATTTGCTAGTTCACTGTCCAACTTTGGTTCGAATAAATTCAGTATTTGAAAATTTATCGCGATAACAAAATCTCAAGTGGCAGCGTTCAAGTGTTCTCAACTTGGAAACAAATTTGCCCACCGAAATTCATTGTTGTTTGAATGATAAATCTATTTTTCAACTTTTATTTGAATTAACTATTTCAAAAGTTACCCTGATAATAAATTTTCCAGTGGCTGCCTCTTGGAAAAAATATAATGGAGCAAGTTGCTCAGCAAACTCATCCAAGATATTTGATTCATTGGTTCACTATCCAACTTTGGTTCGCATCAGGCCAGTGTTTCAAAAGTTATAGTTATGGCAAATTTTCAAGTGGCAGTCTAAGTGGCTACAACTTGGAAACAAAATAGCAAAACATCTTGCCCAGCGAAATCATCCAATATATTTGTATGATAAGTCCATTGTCCAGCTTTAGTTCAAATTAAATCAGTATTTCAAACATTATCGTGATAAGAAATTTTCAAGTGACACCAGGCTTTCAAGTGGACACCACTTGGAAAAAGAAAAAAAAAAAAAAAAGCGGAGTGAGATGCCCAGCGAACTTATCTGAGATATTTCAATGATAAATCCACTACCCAAATTTGATGCGAATTGATTTAGTATTACAAAAGTTATAATGATAAATTTTCAAGTGGCCGCCACTTGGAATTAAAATTGTGGATCAAGTCACCGAGCGAACTTATCCGAGGTATTTGAACCATAAGTTCACTATTCAACTTTTGTTTAGTATTTTAAAAGTTATCGTGATGGCATATTTTCAAGTGGCACCGTGATTTCACGTGCCCACAACTTGGAAACAAGATGTCGGGACAAGTTGCCCAGTGAACACATCCAAGATAATTACATGATAATGTCACTGTCCAACTTTGATTCGAATTGAATCACAATTAAAAAAAAAAAATTCAAGTGTTAGCCTAATTTCAAGTTGTCTCGCTTAGTTTATAACATTCACACTTTGTTAAGAGTGGCGGATAAAGTTCATTGAAACACTTATACGGTGTATCTATATATATCAAAATTCAAATAATTCGGAATACACATTTCAAATTTGAATTTGAAAATTTCAAGTGGTCTCCACTTGAAAACAAAATGGTGAACTAACGTGGTTAAGAAACTCGGCCAAGATATTCATAAGTTAAGACACTGTCCAAATTATATAATTAGGAGTATTATTTCGGAAGTTATCGTGAATTTAAATTTTCATGTGGTAGCATGATTTCAAGTAGTCCCGCTTAACTTAAGGTATCCGCCACTTTATTAAAAATGGCGGATAAAGTTCATTAATAAAGTTCATTGAGACCCTTGTGGTCTATATTTACATCAAAATTCAAGCAAATCCGGCCTTAAATAGGCTTTTTACAGTGTGGATTTGAAAATTTCAAGTGGCCACCATTTGAAAACAAAAAATCGGAGCAACTTGGTTAACGAACTCATCCAAGATATTTATGAGATAAATTCGCTGTCCAAGTTCGATTTGGAGTATTATTTCGGGAGTTATTGTGATGAAATTTTTTTCATTATAGATAGGTAGATAGATAACCGAAGTGAATGCAATAGGTCGATTTCTAAAGAAATCAACTAAAAATGCTTTTGCGTATTTGAAAAATGATGCTAATTTCTTTACATTGAGTGCCCTGGAAAATAGCAAAAGTACTTACAAATTGTGCTTCATAGTCCCTAGACTCTACAGACCATGACATAAAGCCTCCTAGACAGTAAAGTATCTGATTTCTTTTGTTTGTACATGTGCGCAAACTAGTAGCGACATGCCTATCACGGACCGTAGGCAATGTAATGAAACCTGCTCTTGTGACGTTAAATGAGATATCAGTTTCGAGACGTGCTAAAAATATTTGCAGAATTTAGAGCGGAAACAGTCAGACATCAAGCTGAAGTTATAAACACAAAATAAAATTTAACTAGCTTATTAAATTACGTAAAATGAGTGAATCAATAAACGTTCTGTTATTTACCTTCTTCGTTGAGTAACGGGGATAGTGGAAAAAAATGTAACCCAGCCCCAATCCGGCACGAATATTAAATAAATAAATAACGCTCCCGATCCGGCCTGAGACCCAATTGAGATTTTCGGGCCTGTACAGGACCTATAGAAGGATCTATGCGTAGAGCATGATTTTTCTCTCTTTCTTTATGAATGAAGTGGTTGCCACACGTGTGAAGCAGGAAATTCCTATCTTGTACGAGGCCGTACACTTTTTGCAGGTGATGCAAAATGTTAAAGTGGGGGGCCTTTTTCTGTTCCAGCTTGAGAAAGGGACACTTCACGTGTTGGTACCTAGTAGGGGGGAGGGGGGGTCGATCGTCCCCTTTTATCAACATTTTTCGCTGTCACAGATGTCTTAACTGGACTTTAGACCTGAATGGTATGCGGCATGAGACCAAAAATATAGGAGTTAGTAACTTTGTTTGTCTAGGTGGATCATGCAGATGCAACTGAAAACGAGAAAGAAAAGTCGTGCGGAACGTCTGGATAATAAAACTCTTTCCAACTAGATTACATTTTACCTCTGTAAAGACGCTCTAAAATAGATGTAGTTTTAAATTAATTTTTGCGAACGAAGTCTCCCAAAAAATATCCATTGTTTATTGTTTGTTTTTGTGTTGACATGGACACTATTTTAAATTCCCTTGTGCGTCCAATTGGGCGATAAAAATTCAAAGTAGTACAACTATTCTAAATTTTTAGCATTGTGGCATCTCAAAATTTGCTTCTGATATTTCCATATAAATTCACTGAGCACACAAATTATTATTAATTATATCAAAATTATTTTCCCATGATGAATGCAGGCGATTTTCATCTCAAAGAACGTGACATTCAATGTCGAAAGAAAGTCAGTTTATGGTCTACAAACAACATCTGGAGAGGGGAAAAAAAAAAAAAAATATATATATATATATATATATATCAGGGTTTAAACTGCCATTAGTTTTTTTAGCATTTTGCTAAAAGGTATCCTATTTTGCTAAAACATGTTGGTCAGAATTTCGCTAAAAAGCTAAAACTGGATAACTGTATAAAATAATATAATAACTCGGATTTTTTTTTTTTAATAATATTTGCAGGCAAAAACTACGAAAGGACTGAAATTTTTGAGAATGATTATTTATATAGTAATTTGGATTTATTTTTAATTTTTAATGATTGAATTTAAATGCAAAAATATTTAAAAGTATGTCAGAATTCAGAATTTGATTCATAGAAGCATTCTTAGCACTAGTATTTCACGATTACCTACCACTACACTTTACTTAATTTTTCAATTGCTTTTTCATTTTACACATATGATGAGTACCTCTTTTTCTATTGTTAAAATCAAAACATAGTATCCCTGATTCCTATTTTTAAAGTCACAAATATGGATGCTTGGTTAAAATCATCCATGAACAAAAGAATAGAAAATAATACTGAGGATAACAAAGCTAAGTAAAAGAAATCAATGGTATCCAAAGAATTAACTTTCGAAAAAGCTAAAATAGTGCTTGCCTATTTTCGCTAAAATGCTAAAGTAATTTTTTTGCCAGGTTAAACCCTGATATATATAGATATATATATAATATATATAATATTAATACATAGTATATATGTATATAAATATACAGTAACGGGTTAAAAATAATTCTCACCGTACACATTTATATTAAATTTTGCTCTATACTAGCCTGTATAAAATTATATATACTATATATCGTTAGGCTTATGAGTTATGTGTGTCATTTTTCTTCTGGTGTAAGTACTTTTACATGTTTTTACTACTCAGTGTAATTAAATTAAATTATCATCGTGACAATAATTTTATTCGAAATACATCTCATTTAAAATTTCATACGTTGGTATTTTCATCTCTCTTTCATTTGCCGAGTGTTAATTAAATTATTCAACTTACATTTACATTTAAATTTAATATGCTGCTTATGAGCAAATTTTTGAATGTATTTTGTTTACTATCCTTTTTATAGAACTTATTATCATTATTAAATAACTTAATATCAAATCTACTGCTTATTGTATTGTATAATTTAATATGTACAAATATTGGCCTAATAGAGCAATAACACTACTTTTAAAAATTACATGCACTTCGACTACAGCTGCTCATGGCGCTTAAACAATTGTGTATTATTTCCTTCTTTTATTCCCGATGCTGATTTTATGCATTTCTTAAATTATTAATTTTTGCATATTAAACTTGACATTTAATGGGTTGTTGGATACACCAACTCTTTTCCTCTGAAAAGTAAAAAGTGAATGACTCCATTTGTGGTGATTTTAATAATTTAATATGTCATTTTATCCACCTCTAGGTAATCTTAAATGATTCTCGAATTTTTATTAAACAAGAAAGAAAAATCATGCAGTACGCATTGATTAGTAACACTTTCCAACTGTACGCAATTGTTGTATCGAATAACTATTAATATTCTTTGCCTACGTTATCGCACAACAGACAGAAGGACTGAAAAACATACAGTTAGACTAATTGATTTTAAAATTCTCTTAGGCATTTTGGAAAGTGTTAAAAAGGCTTAACGCAAAAGAAAATGCAGCCGTTAGATTATAATTACAGCTTTTAAACTCTCTGAATATTTTACTGTAGCCCTGTAAATCTGAAAGTTAATCTTATCCTATTCTATACAAAACAATATTTTAGAATATTAATAATACATGTCAATGTTTTTAAGATTTTTGTAGTAGAAAGTTTTTTAAATATAACTTTTAAAAAATTGTGTCCTAAAACGTAATACATTGGTTTTTTTTTTAAATTGTTGTTGCTGTTGTTGTCCCTGTAAACAAACTAGTTGTACAGGACCTATTAATGACATTTTAAATACGGAACATTCCATAGGGAATTTGAGTGTATCATTTAAAAAAAACTCTCAAAATATTCACGGATGATAGGAGCCGGAGACAAACAGATAGAAAGGTAGACAATCGGACATACAGATGCATAAATTGAAATCATGTTGCCACTAAAATTATAAGAAAGTGTTAAAACGCTCATGTAAACAAAAGTGCAATTCCAGCAAATTTTTATTAATACCTCTTAATGTAACTGATTATTTTCGTGTGGCCCTGTAAATTTAATGCTAACCATACTATATTACATAGAAGGCACATTCTTTTGTGCATACGAATAATATATTTCAATTGCATTAAGCTTTGTGGAAAATAAAATTTGTAAAATTTTGTTTATAAAAATAACTTTCATACAACACAATGCTTTGGAGTACTTTCAAGTGCCCCTGTACACAAACCAGTTATAAATGTACTCTACTTTACATAGGAAACATCGATAGGGAATTGAATAACATATTAAAATTTCATTAAAGTTTCTATACAATAAAGATATTAAAATATGATTTTTAGAAACTCCTCACATAGAACACAATGCTTTCCAATACTTTCGGGTGTCCCTGCACACAAACCAGAAGTGATATTCATTCCATTTTCAATAGGGAACATCCGATAGTGAACTTCAATAAAATATATCGGTTTAAAGAAATTTCATAAATATTTACGGGAATTAGAGCGCAGAAAAACAGATAGAGAGACAGACAGACGGAGAGAAGAACAGTCAGACAGATACACAAATTAAAATTATATTCACACTAAAAAAAATGATAGAAAGTGTCAAAAACGCTTAATGTAAACGAAAGTACAATTCTAGCAATTTTTCATTAATAGCTCTTAATAAAACTGAATATTTTTGTGTCACCCTGTAAATCTAATAGTAACCATGCTATATTCTGTTCAAAGCATTCTTTTGTGCATATAAATAACATATTTCAATTTCCTAAAACTTCGGGGAAAGTAAAGTTATTAAAATTTGATTTATAGAAATATCTCACAAAGAACGCATGCTTTGGAGTACTTTTGAGTGTCCCTGTATATAAAACAGAGTTGATATGTAATCTATTTTATATTGGAAACATCGAATAGTGAACTTGAATAACATATTTCAATTTCATGAAGATATTGTACAGTAAAGGAATGAAAATATGGTTTATAAAAATACCTCTCATAGAACACAATTCTTTGAGATGCTTTCGGGTGTCCCTGTACACAAACCATTAGAGGTATAAACTCCATTTTCAATAGGAAACATCCGATAGTGAACTTCAATAACATATATCAGTTTCAAAAAATTCCATAAATATTTACGGGAGTTAGAGCGCGGGCAGACAGACAGACGGACAGATACACAAACTGATATCATATTCACATTTAAAAAATGTTAGGAAGTGTTAAAAACGCTTAATGTAAACGAAAGTAGAATTCTAGCAAATTTTTAATAATAGCTCTTAATATAACAGAATATTTTTGAGTCACCCTGTAAATCAAATGTTAATCATGCTATATTCTATGTAAAGCATTCTTTAGTGCATATAAATAACATATTTCAATTTCCTAAAACTTCGTGGAAAGTAAAGTTATTAAAATTTGATTTATAGAAATATCTCTTAGAACGCAATGCTTTAGAATAATTTTGAGTGTCCTTGTATATAAAACAGATTTGGTATTTAATCCAATTTATACAGGAAAATTTCAATAGTGAACTTGAATAACATATTTCAATTTCATTAAGATATGTGTACAGTAAAAGTATGAAAATATGATTTATAAAAATACCTCTCATAGAACATAATGCTTTGAAATACTTTCGGGTGCCCCTGTACATAAACCAGTAGAGGTATTAACTCCATTTTCAACAGGGAACATCCGATAGTGAACTGGAATAACATATTTCAATTTCATTAAGATATGTGTACAGTAATAGTATGAAAATACGATTTGTAGAAATACCTCTCATAGAACACAACGCTTTGAACTACTTTCGGGTGTCCCTGTATACAAATCAGTAAATGTATAAATTCCATTTTCAAAAGGTAACATCCGATAGTGAACTTGAATAACATATATCTGTTAAAAGAAATTCCACAAATGTTTACGAGAATTAGAGCGCCGAGAGACAGACCAGACAGACAGACAGAAAAACCGAAGTCATTAACACTTTTCAACCTTGTTGGGAAGTGTTAAAAATGTTAGAAAGTGTTAAAAACGTTTAATGCAAACGAAAGTACTCTTTTAGAAAGTATTTATTAATAGCTCTTTATATAACTGAATATTTTTGTGTCACCCTGTAAATCTAATGCTAATCATGCTATATTCTATGCAAAGCATTTTCTTTTGTGCTTATAAATAACACATTTCAATTTCATAAATCTTCGTGCA
This sequence comes from Salticus scenicus, assembly GCA_963930645.1. Classification (NCBI taxonomy): domain Eukaryota; kingdom Metazoa; phylum Arthropoda; class Arachnida; order Araneae; family Salticidae; genus Salticus; species Salticus scenicus. Next base: position 36,832,192 of record OZ005658.1, on the reverse strand, counting down.
AAGTAAAGTTATTAAAATTTAGTTTATAGAAATATCTCCATAAAACGCAATGCTCTGGAATACTTTTGTGTGTCCCTGTACACAAATCAGTGGTTGTATTTGCTCCATTTTATACAGGAAACATCCGATAGTGAACTTGAATAACATATTTCAATTTCATTAAGATTTGTGTACAGTAAGGGTATGGAAATATGGTTTATAGAAATGCCTCTCATAGAAGACAATGCTTTGAAATATTTTAGGGGGTCCCTGTACAAAAACTAGTAGAGGTATAAACTCCATTTTCACTAGGGAACATCCGATAGTGCACTTGTATAACATATTTCAATTTCATTAAGATTTTTATACATTAAGGGTATGAAAATATGGTTTATAAAAATGCCTCTCATAGAACACAATGCTTTGAAATATTTTCGGGGGTCCCTGTACACAAACCATTAGAGGTATAAACTCCATTTTCAATAGGAAACATCCGATAGTGAACTTCAATAACATACATCAGTTTCAAAAAATTCCATAAATATTTACGGGAGTTAGAGCGCGGGCAGACAGACAGACGGACAGATACACAAACTGATATCATATTCACATTTAAAAAATGTTAGGAAGTGTTGAAAACGCTTAATGTAAACGAAAGTAGAATTCTAGCAAATTTTTAATAATAGCTCTTAATATAACAGAATATTTTTGAGTCACCCTGTAAATCAAATGTTAATCATGCTATATTCTATGTAAAGCATTCTTTAGTGCATATAAATAACATATTTCAATTTCCTAAAACTTCGTGGAAAGTAAAGTTATTAAAATTTGATTTATAGAAATATCTCTTAGAACGCAATGCTTTAGAATAATTTTGAGTGTCCTTGCATATAAAACAGATTTGGTATTTAATCCACTTTATACAGGAAAATTTCAATAGTGAACTTGAATAACATATTTCAATTTCATTAAGATATGTGTACAGTAAAAGTATGAAAATATGATTTATAAAAATACCTCTCATAGAACATAATGCTTTGAAATACTTTCGGGTGCCCCTGTACATAAACCAGTAGAGGTATAAACTCCATTTTCAACAGGGAACATCCGATAGTGAACTGGAATAACATATTTCAATTTCATTAAGATATGTGTACAGTAATAGTATGAAAATACGATTTGTAGAAATACCTCTCATAGAACACAACGCTTTGAACTACTTTCGGGTGTCCCTGTATACAAATCAGTAAATGTATAAATTCCATTTTCAAAAGGTAACATCCGATAGTGAACTTGAATAACATATATCAGTTTCAAGAAATTCCATAAATATTTACGGGAGTTAGAGCGCGGACGGACAGACAGACAGACAAACCCAAGTCATAAACACTTTTCAACCTTGTTGGAAAGTGTTAATAAGTGAATTTCATATTTCTAGCTCATGCATTCTGGCTATTAATAATTATTGCTTTTCTCATCTGGACATTTATAGGAATACTTGTTATCATTCAATGAATTGGTGCTTTGCTAGGCTTTAAGCTGATGCTTGTTTTAGTTTGGAAGTTTATGTAAATATTGTAAATAATTTACTATGAATATAACCTAGAAAAAGTGGGAAAAGTTTAAAAAATTAATTTTTATTTAATTTATATATGTATGTATATATATATATAGCTGAATTATAGCGTTCGCTGATGTGTGACTTGATCCCAATATTTAGGCTCGAATTTATGTCAAGGTGCAACCACTTATAAATTTGTATGAAATTCTGTTTATGAGTTGTCGAGACACAGAGCTAGCAGAAAAATTATCACACAGACATTTTCTAAAAATAATCCAATCGTGTACCTCTGAAAACGTGTCAGTCTGTCCGAAACTGGAACCCATATTTTCTCTGTTGATTATAATCCCCGTATACCACGATGAAGAAAGAAAATGCATTTCGTGCAATTTGTAATGACACCTCTCTATTTCTGTGTAGCCCTGTAAATCAGTCATTCATGCTCATTAAACCGTATTCGGCAGGAAACATGAGAAATATAGGCTACTTTACGTTTTGTATGAAAAAAAAATCTATATATTGTTAAAATCTATATATTTTTTTATATTTTAATTATGGGTGTCGTGTATAAAATATGTGGTTAATGTAAGTTTGAGAAAAAAAGAATTATTCTATTACGATGTCAAGAAAACATTCATAAATACCTTTATTTTTCCTACGCCTTTTCGCGTTAGACACGTAAATCATTTGTGCTTAAAATTCGCTTCCTTTTAATCGTCTGCGTCTCATGGGAATGGATAGGAAATTTTGACAATTTGAAGTGACGAAATTACCACAGACGCCGTGTAGTACGGTGCATTTTATCCTCTTGAATTGCTGTTTGCGGAAATGTCCAAGATACCTCCAAAATAGTCGGTCAGGCACCACTTTTACGAAGATTGTGTTTTATTTCGAGTTAATTGATCCCTTGAGCGTAAAAATTTGCCCGACTGTTTGAAAAGTTATCCACCTGCGTACCCTATTGTACGGAGAATGTGTCACTGTTTTAAAAGTGCGATTTTCATTAAGTCGGTCCTATTTTCGTTGTCAGATCTGCTTGTTTTCTTTAGCTCGAAATAAGTTAAACTTGACTCATGAAAGAGAACCAGTTCAGACCAATAATTAACTAATTATTTTTTAATTTTTTTAGCCTACTGAGGTCTTGCTTTCCTATTTCTCTTCACTAAGAATGGAATTTCTTCGAATTTTCTGTCATTTAAACCTGATTCGTTTAATAGTTGCTGCACTGCAGTTAAAGAAATTAGGCTGCTAAACACTTTTCCGAATCTCTTTTATGTTCTAAATGTAATACAAACTGATTTTATAAGCAATGGCTTTTTAACTTACGGTCATCTCGCTTGGATGAGCAACATGGTCGCCTAAAACCAAATTTCCAGTTTAAACGGCCAAAAAATTTTATATCTTGCTGAAAACCCTTTTACCAATATTTCGTTAACATTTAATTATTTTGCCATCTCACGTATTAAATTATTTTTTGATTTTCAATCAAAAATTAATACTTTTTGTGGCATCGTTAACTGCCTTTTTCTTACCATTTTTGAAATAATTTCTAAAATTACAATTTTACTTACAATTGCATTTTGTTTTTAACACTGGACTAAAATCTAAAGTGTATGTGAAGGACAACATAATGAAATCTGTTCGAAAATTTGCTTTTTAAACGATAAAATTAGCGGTTGTAGAAGGCGAAAAGAAAAATATCCAAGTGCGGCTTTTTTTTTTTTTTTTTTTTTGGTCGCTTAGTGTATATACATTTGTCAAGAAGGCAAATAAAGATACTTTTTTTTCTTTTTATTCACTTTTTTGTTTTATATTGGTAACCTTTTGTGCTTACAATTTATGTAGAATTAAATTGTTAAAATTTCGTGATTTAGCTTATTGTCTGGATTTACTTTTTAATACCTAAAACATAACAACATACGAAATAATCACTCTTTTCTTTTTCTGACGCTATTTTTATCATTTGTCTTTTAGGAAAAAAAGTGAGTACATAAAAATTCATATATAGAAGTAATATTATTCTTTTTTTAAATAAATTAAAATAATTAAAAAACTATTCAAGTTAACTCAACTGGCCTTCGTGGATTTTTGTGGTGAATTATTCATCTGTTTATTTTTCGTTTATGTATTAGTTTATATATTATTTGTCTGGCAACATAAGTGAGTGTGATTTTTTTTTTTTTTTTTTCAAATTGTTGGCAGATATATATGTTCTGAAACAGGCAGTGGTTTATGCAGTTGAAATGCACAGAAAAACTTTGATCGGTTGGATTGAGAGACAAATAGAGATGTTAATACACTAAGGCGTTAAAAAAAAAGAAAAAAAAAAAAAAAAAAAAAAAAAAAATAGCCGCACTGCAGAAAAATGGACTTATACCTTTTGTGTTTGTAATAACTTAAAAACTAATGATTGAAATAAATAAAACTTTTATGTTTATATAATATGGAAGTCATAACATGATGTCTATGTACATGTTTGATTTAATAATTCGCTTTATTACACTGTACGAAGTATTTGATAAAAATCTACATAAAAAGTTCTTTTTAAACGTAATATAATGAACATATACTTTGTACTGTATTATGATTTAATGCAGGGACGTATCTAGAGGGGGGGGGGGGGGGCTCCGGGGGCTCGAGCCCCCCCCCCCCCTCCCCACGAAATTTTCTGAGACAATATTTTTCATGTTCTACTAACCAGAAAAAAAAAATTGTAAAAAAATGAATTTTGTCTCCACACTATCTTTTTTTTGTTGTTAGTTTGCTTGTGACACCTTATTTATTAGCAATTTTCTGTCTTGTAAAGTCCAAATTACCAAAATTCATATTAGCTTTTTGTAAAAAAAACACTAAAAAGAGAACTGTATGGTACTTATTGTTAAACACTCTTTTCTTAGCATTTCCGATTTTAGGAAACTTAATTTCATTGTTTGCCGCAATGCGGCGTTGTAACCGATCTTAATTATAGCGCATAACCATTTTACTATGCTTAGATACGAAGTTTAAGGCAATAACTTATATTTGTTTTAAAGTTAAGGTGATTGAGGGGGGGGGGGGGCAAAATTTAACGCACACGCTGTTGGTGTGCATATGTGCAGGTGCACAACCAACATCTAAGTGAAAGTTGGGCCCCCTCCGACATTTTTTTCTGGATACGGCCTTGATTTAATGTATGAAATAAAACTATTTATTTGTTAGATCTACACAATTACTTAATAAAATATATGTATTCTGCATTGGATAATTCCACCTTTATATGGAATGACTGCTTTAATGCGCAGTGGCAAATATTTTACAGTTTTTTAACATGAAACTCAGAAATTTCACGGTGCCAAATATCATAAATAATTTTTTCTAGTGCTTGAAATGTTGTAGTCTACAAATTTCGAATCTCCACTCTCTTTTATAGAGTAAACATTTACGAGCAGATTGAGAATCTTATATTCTTCTATTTCATCTTTACTTCTATTTTCAGGTCTAGTTAAATAAGAAATTCTACGATATTTCTTTGTGGAATTTAAGTAAAAAAAGTTATGATGACGGTCAAAATTATAAATGATCATGGGAATGGACAGGTAATTTTAACAACTTGAATTAAATAAACGCACTACAGGCGCCATGTAACAAGGTGCATTATCATCTTGAAATGCTGATTGTTGAAAAGTCTGAAACACCTCCAAAATAGTCGGTCATGCATCCATTTTTTAATGGCCTAGTTTTATTTCGGGTTAATTGATCCCTTGAACATAAAAATTTGCCCGACTCATTGAAAAATTATGCACTTTCGTATCACAATGTACGGAGAACGTGCCACTGTTTTAAAAGCGCGATTTTCATTAAGTCGGTCACAATTTCGCCTTAAGACCTGCTTGTTTCCGCCAGCTCGAAATAAGTTAAACTTGACTCAGAGAGAACCACTTCAACCCAATAATCAATTGATCATTTTTTAAATTTTTTAACCCTCTGAAGTCTTGCTTTCTTAATTCTTTTCGTTAAGAATGGATTTTTTTTTTTTTTTCAGATTTTCTGACACATAAACTTGTTTTGTTTAATCTTTGTTGCACTGGTATTTAAAGAAATTATGTTACTAAACACATTTTCTGAATCTCTTCTATGTTCTAAATGTAATACAAACTGATTTTTTAAGTACTGGCTTTTTAACTTGTGGTCATCTCGATTAGATGAGCAACGTGGCCGCTTAGAGACAAATTTTCAGTTTAAACAGCCAAAAAAATTTATTTTTTGCTAAAAACCAGCTCACCCATATTTTGTTAACATTTAATCAGTTTGAAATCCCGCATATTAAAATATTTTTTGATTTTCACTCTAAAATTAATATATTTTGTGGTATCGTTCATTGCCTTATTCTTGCCATTTTTGAAATATTTTCTAAAATTACAATTTTTCGAACAATTGCATCTTGTTTTTAATAATTTAATCAATTATTAAAATCAATCCTAAATTGTACGTGGAACACAACGTAATAAACTCTGTTCGAAAATTTACTTTTAAAATAAAAAAATTGGCGATTGCACAAAGAAAAATGAAAAATATCCAAGTGCGGCTTTTTATTTGTTTATTTACTAGTTTGTTGTAAGGCGACTAAGGCGCCCGTTGAAAAATAATCGTTTCATTTTATTTATTTCTCACTCTAAATAATTCATTTGCTAGCAAGCCCATGCGAAATTTTCTCACTTTGTTTATCTCTTCATTACCCTTAAAAGTATTATTTTATAGACGTCATTTTTTTCATATGCATGAGCAAATTTATTTCTATTTTTATTTTATTTTATTTTTTTACGGGAAAGCATATTTTATTTTATGCTGAAAAAAAAAATAATAATAAATAAATAAAAAAAATGGCAACAATTAAAATTTTAAAATGTATTTTACAGCTTGTTTTTTCTTATTTTAATTAATTTTAAAAAATCTAGTCATATATTCGTTACAAATAAGGTACCCAATCAAAGGCGTAATTTTTCTGAATCCGTTGGTTTAAACAGCTTATCGATCGGGCAATTATATTATTTAAAATTGACTAAAGTATGAAAATTAGGAGACAGAGTCCAAGGAAATCTTTCTTAAGCCTACTCTTAAGCCTAAAGTGTGACAGAATCAGCCACGGTTGAGGATAACTATATATGCTGATTTATTTATTTATTTATTTATTATTATTTTATTTTATTTTATTTTATTACTAGCAGGCTATGCCCGCTTCGCTGGTCACTATATTTAAAGGAATTTTCAAAAGAATTGGATCAGTATTTATTTTTTTACATCACATTACAAAAAAAAAAAAAAAAAAAAAAAAACTGAAATCGCTTTGGATCTCGCTTCTTCGGGTACCCGTTGCCTAAGGCAGTTCTTTTTTTTTTACCCGCACTGCATCGGGTCCAGTTTCCCACTATCTACAGAAAGGTCTTTCCTGGCGCCTCAGTCTGGATATTTATCGACGACTTGTGGATTTTCTGCTATTTAAGAACTACGATTTTAAAGATGACTGTATCTCAGCATCTATTATATATTTTCGTTTTTGAATCATGTGTTTTATAGCCCCCGTTATTTACACTATATTACTATTTGTTTACGACCAGTGCAATAAAATAAAATAAAAAAGTAGATTTTCTTTTAAAAGGAATTAAATACATGAAAAACGAATTTTAATCAGTTTATCCTTTCCTCTATAAACTACCATTTTTTTCACCCAATAAATATTATAAATAATAATAATAATAATAATAATAAAAGATTTTTCTTTTAAATGAATTAATTAGAAAAAAATGAAAAAAAAAAGTTGCTATATTATAAAATTTATACATAAACGTAACAATTTATTTCTACTGCATTACCATTTGATTTTCAATAAATATAATAATAATAATAAAGAAAAGAAAAGAAATGGTCTTCAAATGAATGTATTAAATAAAAAATGAATTGCATAATAGCCACTGCTAAGATATGCAGACGATTACAATCGAAGAATAAATTCATGAAAAATGAAACATTAAAGCCAATATTTAAAATCGAAAAAACATTAATTTAAAAAATTCAAATTCGAAATTCGAAAAAATCTCGATGAGGTGCACACCTGCAGGGCCCCAGGTACCTATATGCCAAATTTGGAAGCTCTGTGATCAGTAGTGTGAGCGCCAGAGTGCAGATACACATACAGACACACACACAGACACACAGACACTTCTCTTTATTTATATAGATTATTATTATTATTATTATTATTATTATTATTTTTGTCCCTTACTGTACTTTTATGCATCGTCCTGTAAATAAAGATGCTAATAGTGTTTTGAGATAGAGTAATGACTAAGAACATTGCTTGCACAGAAGTTTTGAATTTCTGTACTTATTATTTAATGCTTTGTTTCGATCACTGAGTAGTACTGGTATGCTCGAAAGTAGTACTTCTGATTGAATTCTTTCGTGAGTATCTGTATGCAAACCAGCACTGTTGATGTAATGCTTTTCAACAATCAACATTGTATGATGAGTGAAAACGAATGACCTGTATTCATTTCAAGGAATTTTTTAATTATTAAAGGAAGTGACAATGATTTGTGCAGACAGACAATCTAAAAAATACTTTTCCATTTTTTGGAAAGTATTAAAAAAAAAACTAAAAAGGACTTTTTGCATAGTGAAACCGAATAGTTTTGTTTAAGCCATAACGAATCGGTGTTTATCTTGCGATTTCTGCAGTCATTATCCTTTACGTACCTTCATTTCGTTACGTCTATTGTAAAAGTGGAAGGTTGAAAAGTGCCTAAAAAATACCTCTTTAGGCTGTAATGTATGCGAATTATTTTGTGTGTCGCTGTATGCAAAAACCAGTTTTGCTGTCTCTACGAGGGTCCATGGGCGGCATTCCTAGCAAAGCTGGAGAACCTAACTAACACAGATCCCATTTCAAGGAATTATTGAAGTGAAAAGAGAACTCGGACAGAAGAACTTGGATGCTGTTCAAACTCCATTAAAATGCACTTCATCAAGCAATGTGTGTGGATTGCAAAAGATTCTGCACTGTTAAAAATAATCTGAAATTCACGGATATTTTTATCCTGAATTTCACAGAAAAAATCCATTTTCACGACAAACCGGCATTTTCCGTTAAAAAACACAAAATTTCGTCATATTTCCTGGAAACATTGGAACTATAGGAGCCTTATTTGGGACATCGGAAATATTCCGTTATCATTTTGTTTTTATCAACTGCCGGCATGGAAGGGAAGGAACGCCTCTTCGTGAGCCGTGACGTGAAGCCTGGGGTGATTCGTTTGTTTACTCAAAACAATGGCGTTTCATTCTACTAGATTAGAAGTAAGTGCCTGATATTTATTATTTGATTTGAATATAAGCGATATTTTAAAAATAATTTTGATTGTAGTGTCTTTAATTCTTGCTTTTGACCTTTTATCATGCAAAATATGTTTTTGTTTTACCCAATTATAACGGTTCTGGCTTCCCGCACTTGTAGAGAGCGCGAATTCCTAAACCAAATGGAATAGAAACATTTTTGCTCTTAGTATGTTATCACTGAACTATCATGATCAAGTAACATGAATCAACTTAGAAAATGCAATGAATCATAATTTGAATACATGCTTTTTTAACAAAAATGAGTGCTGATAAAAACTTTGTTTGTAAACTGTGTAAAGTAGAATTCCTTAATTTAAAATCATATGCTAGCCATCTACAACTACATAAACATGTAAAGAACTTTAATTTTAGTTGTAGTGTCTCAGGTTGTCCGAGAACATACACTAAATATTCATCCTTCAAAGCTCATATTTCTCGAGATCATAAAAGGCAGAAAACTGAAAATTACTCCAATAGTATATCTTTAAAATGTGGGATTGAAACTTGCCAGCAAGATTGTTGTGATGAATCAACTATGATTGCGCATCTCCAAAAGCATATCAAAAATAATGAAAAAATAAAATGTCCATTATTTAATTGTAATATAGAATTTCACAAAAGATCTTCATTTTCTGCCCATTTATCTAGGAAACACCCATCTTTAAAATTGAAACCTTACAAAGAATCAAATTGTGTTGCTGGAAGTCCATTTGAGAACTTTGAAGATAGTGAAGTTTCTAATAATTTGCTCGAAAATTCTAAAATCTCTCCACAATCTGTAAATAACTCATTAGCATTATTTTGCCTGAGATTGCTATCAAAATTTCAGCTGTCATCTTCTGTTATAGACTTAATAATTACTGAAATAGTAAGTCTCCATGAACTAAACATGCAAAGTGTAAAAGAGTGTATAAGTAAAGAACTGATTAAAATTGACATAAATGAACTTGCAAGAAATAATATATTAAAGTCTATAGAGAGTAATAATTTGTTATCTGTTATTAATTCAGACAAAAGCTGTTTAAAATCTAATTATTTAAGAAATGCTTACTTCAAAAAAAATTTCAATTATGTTGAACCAGTTGGCATTTTTTTTAGGTCGAGACAGATTAAATAAGAAATGTTTTTATCATTATGTTCCTATACTAAAAAGTTTAAAAGCTCTAATACAGAATAATTCAGTCAAGTTCCAAGTTGAAAATCCCATTAAAAATTACGACAACAGTCTATTAACTGATTATTCTGATGGAACTGTCTTTAAATTACATGATATTTTTAGCGAATCAAATTTCTTAAAAATCTTTCTTTATCAAGATTCCTTTGAAACAGTAAATCCTCTTGGATCTGCTAAAAAAAAACATAAAATTCTTGCAGTATATTACACTTTAGGAAACCTGTACCCTTGGAATCGATCAAAAATAGATAATATGCAATTAGTGATACTGTGCAAACAAAAGCATTTTGATTACTTTGGGCAATCAGTTTTTAAGCGATTAGTTGATGATTTAAAATTGCTGGAAAAAGGGGTAGTTATTGAAGGAAGTAAAATTCAGCGAGGCGCAGTATTTTCAATTATTGGAGACAATCTCGGTAGTCATGGAGTTGGAGGATTTGTCGAGAATTTCTCCACATCGGTATACCATTGCAGGTACTGCCTAGTTACAAAAGAAAGAATGTTCTAAGAAACTTTTTATTATGTGTTTGATGAGATGCGAACTATTGAAAACTACAAAGACTGTCTTAACCATATTGAACACACAGATTTAAATGATTATAAAGGGGTTAAATTTAATTCAGTTTTTAATGAACTGACATATTTTCATGTGTGCCAGCCGGGTCTCCCTCCTTGCATCGGTCATGATATTTTAGAAGGTGTTGTTGCATATGATGTTTTTCTTTATGTGAAAGATCTTATAAAAGACAATGTCTTTACAATTGACATTGTAAATGATAGAATCAATAAATTTTCTTATGGTGTTTGTGAAAACAGAGATAAACCTATTAGTATAAACATAAAAGGAAACAGATTGTCAGGCCATGCCATACAAAACTGGAATTTTTTGCGGTTTTTCCCTGTCATTTTTTATGACTTTAAAAACTGTGATAAAGTAACTTATAAATTAATTGTTCTTTTACATGAAGTGGTTGAGCTTATATGCACTCCAAAAATAACCATAGAACAAGTGTCTTATCTTCAAAATCTTATACAGGAATATTTGGAATTAAGGCAAGATGCCTTCTCACATGTCCCTTTAAGAGCAAAGCATCATTTTATGTTGCATTACCCAAATTTAATTTTAAAGTTTGGACCATTAATTAAATTATGGACAATGCGCTTTGAGTCTAAACACTCATATTTCAAAAAATGTATCCATTCTTGCCAGAATTTTATAAATGTGACAAAAACATTATCGGAACGCCATCAGTTACTTCAGGCTTATCTTGGAGTAGGTGATAGATTTAATGATTTTTTTTGTGAATCAGCTGTTCCTTTTTGCATATTTTTGTACAACAAACAAATACAAGATTCAGTTTTATTCACTTTGCAAGAAAATCACTCAAAAGCATATGTATCGGACAGAATTACATTTCGTGGTATAACATATAAAAAGGGCTTGCATGTGACGGTATCCAGGAAAGAAAAGTATCTTTATTTTGGAGAAATATTGTTAATATTGAATCTTGAGAGTAAAATTTTTCTTGTCATGAATGTGTTTAATTCAAGCTATTGTAATAAAACAAATTTGTACATAAAAGAAAAAGAACTGTTTTTTAAATGTTCAGAAATTACAGACCTGTTAGATTATTATCCATTAACTGTATATAAACATGAAATGGAATATTTAATTGTACTCAAGCATAGTATTATAGATCATTTCCAGTGAATTATCTCATATAAATGATTTTCATATTAGCAAATTGTCAGATTTTCTTGCAATTGTAAAATTTTTTTTTTTTCTTACAAGTTATTAATTGACAGAATAATATAAAATTAAAAACTGTCTGTGAACACAAATAATTACTTGAAAATTTACTGCAAAGATCTCGCAATACTCTCTTGCAAGATTTATGAATGATAAATTTAAAAAAATAATAATAATCTTTTGCTTGCCAGATTTAAAAACTAAAAGAAACATTGCTTTTGTTATATGTATAGTAACATAGAAGACACCAGTGGAAGTTGGTGTTATGCAACATAATTAAATATTGTGTAATTTGAAATTTTGTTGCATATAAATGTCCAATTTCTGTTGTTCTATATTTCCTCTTTTTGTCAAAATATTAGATTTTTTGCTTTTGTTTTACCCAATGATAGGTTACTGCAAACAAACAAAATAAATAAACTAACATAACACATTTTTTCACTCGTGTCTTCGACTACAAAAAAAAGGATTATTTTATCTAGTAACTAAAAAATTTCTGTAAACTTGGCAAACTTTCTGCGAACGATGTTCGTGTGTTCGTCTATGCTATCTGACTCTGTTAATTGAAATGTTATTATCTGCCTCTAAAAGCTCAATTTTTTAAATAAAAATAAATTTATTAATGACTACTCTGTCTATATCTCAAATAGTTATGAGAATTTTATTTGAAATACAAATCTGTGCTTAAAGACAAGCTTATTTTACTACATTATATTATGAAAGCCATGAAGAAGTGATTTAGTCTAACTACTTTGGTACACTCTGATTGGCTAGGATTGAAATCGTCTGCTGTATTGTATATATGTCATATGCAAGCAAGAGATATTTGTTGAATAAAAAATAAGATAAAATTAAAACTATAAAGCATTTATTTTAACAATCAACATTCCATATTTTCAAGATATATATTAATTTAATTCAGTATTCATGCTTTCTACTATAAATTTATGCATTTGAAAAATGAAGAGATACTATTTCCAATATGCACAGACAAGAAACTTTTCTTGAGTATAGTGTCTCTGTGTTAATACATATTAAGTACTTTTAATAATGGATATTTTATTTTTATTCTTTCTATAGGAAATCGAAGATTTATTAAGATCAGCTCTACCAGGAGTTGATGACCAAACCATATCAAGTCTAGTTTCAAAATTAGATGAAATTGGAGTTATTTCATTAGAAGATCTCCAATATGTTGAAGAGCAGCAAATCAATAACATTTTGAAACCCATTCAGTTAAAAAAATTTTTGCAGTTCTGCCATCAAACAATGCCAGCTTCTTCAGTTGAAACAATCGACCATAACAATTCTTCAGGAACAAGCCTATCTATATCCGTTGAAAATTCTGATGTTGACGAAATTTCAAGTGATAGAAGTTCTGCTTCTCCATTAACAGAATTGTCAATGTCATCATGGGCGCATAATTTCCAGATTGATTGGAATATGTTTCCAAAAGAAATTAAGGAAGCTCATGATAAGAATACTCTTCCGTTAAAGAAGCACATAAATGAAATGATTCGAATTTTGCTGATTCAACTTACAAACGTAAAAAAAAATCTTGGAAGAAAAGATTTCAGAATAATTGCAGCTAAAATAGTCGGCAAATACCCTAACCTTTTCCTAGATATGTGCGGAGAAAAAGTTATTGGTAATGGCTGTGAAACATTGGTAAAGAAGTTGGAAAATTGTATGGATAACAGAAAACGAAAAAACATATCATTTGAAACTAATTTTGGATCTGTAATTAAAAGAAAAACCACAAGAGACAGTTATGGCTGTTTATTTTGGCAGCCTTCAGAATTACCAGATGGCGAAACTAAAGAATCACAGATGCAACATAAAGAGTGGCTTATTTCTGAATTTACAAAATCAAAAAGAGAAGAAGAAGAAGTAGAAAACAAAATGAAAATTACATATGCGTCCCAACGCTATTTCATCAACAACTTGAAGACATCAATAATGTCAGTTAAAGAGAACTGGCCATTTTTATTTGAAGAAAACCATTTGTTATATCACTCGAACACATTGTTGGAAATGGATATAAAAGAACTTTTTTTTGCAGCAGTTCCTGAAAAAGGGAAGAAAATCTTTGATTTTATGCAGACAAAAAGCATGAAATCGGTTAGGAATTGTTTGGACTGCATTTCAAAAGCTAAGATTATAGTTAAAAACCAAACCCCAGAAGTTATTGGAGCTATTCCCTTGGTGATGGCCTATTTTAATGAAGAGCAAGCTTTGCTTTTTGCAGAGAATTCGGTAAGATTTTATTTCTAATATTATCCTCACAAAACATTTTAAGCTTTTAAAGCATACTTTTATTTTATATGGTAATACAAGATACTTTTGAAGGCAAGGATAAGTTAAGTTGATAATTTTAAATGATATTTTAAGGCTTAAGTTATGCTCATATGATACACTAGGATAAAATACAGCCATCTATCTCTAAAAAGGGCTTTTTAAAATATTGCTTAAAATGAGTTTAAAAAAAAAAGTTTTCACTGTGATTTTAATGCTTTTTAATGTAATTATTTTTAAAGATTTTTCTTGTGATGAACATTTCAATTAAAATTTAATGATTTTTTTTTCTCAATGTAATTTACCTTATGTGTTACCTTATAAAAGATACCATTGAAATCATTATATATATATCCTATTATCTGAGCATATTATGGCCTATTCCTGTAATCTGTAATATTTTGAAAAATCGAGGAATGGCCTTTTTTAATTAACATTTTAAAATTCAGAATAAAATTTAAAATGAAAAAAATTAACTGCAACCATATCTATATATGAATGTCCACATGCATATGATGTGATATTCTATATTAACAACTTATATTTTAAAAATTAGTAAGTAAATATTTTATTTTCTGTAGGATTCAGCTGAGGAGAGTATTCTTACACCATATATAAAAACGTTTGGTAAGTAGGCGTTCAAATTATCCAACATTATGATCTTGTTTCAATAATAAATCATTAATCGTATTTAACTTTATTGATAAATATTAAAACTTAGTGTTCAATGCATTATCTGCCAGTATTTAAACAAATTATATAATATACAAACAGCATATTCTGTCGAATCTGCAGTTGACTGTGAAATGTAAGCAATGAAATTTATGCTTAAAATAAAACTCATTGAAGACATTAAATATAATAATTAAAAAAAAATTGACATGTTTTGCATAATTGTGTACAATAAACTAATTTTAAGTATGCAAAAGAAAAAAGCAAACACAAATATAAATAGAGGATTTTGTATTTTAAAAGCTTTTATCAGCATGGTTTATGTCTGGGCTCTAGATTTTCCTTAGAAGCAGATTTTTAAACAGGAATTTATGACTGCATAAATTCCTTCCAAGAAATAACTTAAAACCAAAATTCAAGAGTTCTGAAATTACAATTAATTCTATGTTGTAAACAAGGTGTAACAAAAGATGCCTTGTTTTTCAACTTTTTTTTCGAAACGAAATGCAATAAACTTTAGCCATGTTTGTATCCTGCGCATAATAAAAAATGAAAACATTCAAATATCTGTATTTTAATTTATAACTATAATTGACTAATGTAATATTTGTAAAAGATTTCTGATAACATTTTATTAAATTTAATTTCTAGGTACAACAATTTATGAAGCTGTTGAATTCTCGATAATAATTGATGGAATTCCGACTGTCTTTACTCAGAATTTTATGTCAGCACTCACTTGCCTTTTTGTGTCCTATTATGTTTACAACATTGAATACCATGAGGGGACAAGGCACACTATGGAATTTATTCAAAGGTTAGAAATTTTTAGCATTTTTATTTAAACAGTTATAGATTATTCAGTACTAGTTGATAATTTTCCCATTT
Organism: Salticus scenicus; assembly: GCA_963930645.1. Lineage (NCBI taxonomy): Eukaryota > Metazoa > Arthropoda > Arachnida > Araneae > Salticidae > Salticus > Salticus scenicus. The sequence goes on along the minus strand of OZ005658.1, from coordinate 36,816,502 downwards.
GGATTCGAAATATCTCAGTTCATTTTTAATTTAATTATTTTTCTTGTATTCAACCCACCTCCACTCCCCTTCCCCTTAAGTAATAAAACTACTGAACAGTTATAACTATTTTAATCTTGAATTTAGAAAAGAAAATATATGTAACAGTATTTTTTTCTTTTGTTTCTTTATCAACATTAATTTCTTGTGAAAATGGACGGATTTAATACCCAAATTTGGCTAACATTTCCATGGTGAAAAAAATCACATTAATTTACTTTTTAACCTACAAATAGTTTTTCTGTGAGTATATACAGGGAAGAAATTTGAAAAAAAAAAATGGAATAGTTAGGAAATTACATGCACATATTTTAGGGTAAACCTGGGATAGATGGCCAACGCTTATAGTTTTTCCCACGACACGCTGTGCGGCGCTGCCAGTCAGTTGGTAGTAGAAATCCTGGATAATCTCAGAGATACGACAGGTACTTAGTACGCATGCTCTGTGGACAAGCGCTTGTCCAGATTTCCTCTTGCTACAGTAACCTTTTACAGTGCTTGGCGCTGATCGCGCATTTTGGTGATTTAACGGTGTAAGTTTTTAAAGATATTCTCTAAAGTAAAGCAAAAAAATTTTTCTTTGCAATCAAACTAAGATACATTATGCTTTACGTTACATTCGTTTTATTATTATTTTAATTATTATTTTAATTTATATTACATTTCTATATTCATAGAAATAATTTACACCATCTTATCATACTGCATATCAAAAATTCTGAATTTTAGTACTCTTTAGTTTTTAATAATATACTATGCAACTGTAGTCTAAAAATATATATTTATACAAACTGATAATAAAAAAAATAATAATAATACAATTATTTTTATTTATTTAAAAAATAATTTATTTTATCAAATTTGTCCTTGTAGTTACTGGTAAGAAAGTTCATCGATATTAAGAGGCCTCAGGAGTGATTTGACGTTTTTCTTTCTTCAGCGTTAATCTATATGGTTTTTTGCTTTACTAGTTCTTCTAATATCTCATTATGTAATTCATATTTTTTTTAAATTTCAAAAGGATTACTATTTTACACTTCTCTTTTCTTTTCGCAACTCTTCACTTTTTTAAAAAACTCATTAATTGTATTTTTAAAAAATTATTGAAATTTGTTTGTCAAAGTAGAGTTGAAAAATTGGACTTTGAACTGCTTTTTCGGAAAAAAATATTTGGTTTATCGAAATTTGATTAAGATACGAAAAATGTTCTTTCAAATACCTATTGATAGACTTAAAAATATTTTGTATGTGTTTAATATTAAATGCTACAGTAGAAAAATTATCAAAGAGAGATGAACGCAAAGTCATATATTTCCTACCCCCTCTAGTAGGGAAAAAGAAAATCCCTATTTCTAATGGGCGTTACACCTGTCAGCGTTGATAGATGTTTTTCTTATCTATTCTTTTTCTTTCAACAGCTGCAGGCACTTTTGCAGTCTCTGAAATGACCATTTGTGGTCGTAGCAGCACCTTTCATGAAATGAAATACCAAATAATAGTTTGCTTTCGTACATTGTCAGGGGTCAGGGGTTGATCCAGGTTTTAATTTTTGGGGCCCATCTTTGTGAAAATCAAATTGTTTTTGTGAATTTTTTATTTATTTTTGTGGAAAAAAAAATTGTCGATAGAAACCTTTCATTTTAGCAGATACTCTGTCTAATGTTTAATTTCAAGTTAATAGCATTTTATTAAACAAGTATAGACACTCATTAAAAATAATACTATAAACATGGAAAAATTTTACAAAAGTATTTCTTTTATAAAACAAAATTTTATGGAAGGGCTGTTTTTATAGATTTGAATTTTGTGAAGGGACCCATTTTCTAAATTTGAATTGTGTGAAGGGACCCATTTTATGGATTTGAATTTTGTGAAAGGGCCCATTTTAAGGATTTGAATTTTGTGAAGGGGCCCATTTTAGGGATTTGAATTTTGTGAAGGGGCAGCAAAAGGGTTCCAATTTTTGCAAGGATCCACCTCTGATTGTTAATGAATAAATAAATAAAAATAATTAGAAATTAACTTAAAAGATTATGTTTTTATTCTTTATTTATTTTAAACTAATGGGAAATATTTTTCGAGTAATGTTTCCCGAATTTACTCTAAAATATTACTAATACAGTTGTCCTTGTAATCCAGTTATTCATTAGTATACAAGTTGTATTTCATGGTCTAATAAAAATATGTTTTCTAAAGGTATGAAATCAAGGAATAAGTGTTATTTAAAAACAAAATTTAATAATAATAATAATAATAATAATAATAATAAAGTGCTTAAATATATACATGTGTGTCTAAAATAACTAAAATCACATAACGTTGCTCTATTCTTACGTAGATTTTTGGTTACTGATAGTAATTGCTTTTGGTCCGTTTCTTTGCGCACATTCCATAAAAGAGCATGAAATTAAATCATTGCTTATCCCCCCCCCCCACACACACACATACCTACCAAATAAAATAAGAATAAAAAATAAAATAAATAAATAAATAGAGTTCAACCATTTGAGGACACGGGCACCGTTTAATAAATACAGTTAATATAGGTGTGAAACATTTCAAAGGCTGCCTTGAAATATGGTGCTGAATTCAGGGTTTTTTAAAATTTTGTAAAATTATTTTGTTTTTATTGAAATTTTTCATTTTATATGTTTAATTTGTCTTACAATGTATAAAAAACTCCCCAAATACCATTTATTGTAGGTAGTTGTATGTTATATCATTAATATTATATCATTATGTTACATCATTTTTCTTCTTTCCAATCTACATGCAAGTAGCAGTTTTCAGGAGTTTTGCATGTCAGGTTGTTTCACCCCTGTTATTTCATGTACATTAATTCTTTTCATTTTCAACAAAATTTTATTTAGTTTTTACGTAAAAAAAAAAAAAAAAAAAAAAAAAAAAAAAATGTGGGTCAATGAGACTTGACTGCCTGTTTCTATTTTAATTAAAGAAAATTACAAATTAATGAATAATAAAAATGTATGTAAACACTATAAATTGCCCACCACACCCCTCCAAAAAAAAAAGCATGCCTTTCTATGAAAAAGATTTTTGGTATGTGTTTTGCAGAGGTTTTATATAGCCAAGCAATAGTATGTTCTTTAACAAAACTGCTGAACTTTTATAAGATAATTATATATAAACAGAAATTCATTATTACAGACAAGGCACAAACAGAAAGTCAAATTGAAAATATTAGCATTCATCAAACAGTATAGAAAGGTATTTAAAATGGTTATTGCTACTAAAAATGCACTTTCAACCATTTCCTGTTATATACCGTAATGTATCCGAATCTTTCATGTGATCCGGTAAACAAAACATTAATGCTAATCCAATCATATTCAATAGAAAAGTTGCGTTTGCCTATGCTAAATATAATGCTACTTTCATTCACTGGAAAAGAGAAAAAGTTACAGCGGAAGGATTTTTATAGCTTTCATACCACCTAAACTCTACAGACCATAGGAAACAAAGCCTTATACACAGAAACGTATCTAATTTCCTTTGTTTGTACATGTGCACAAACTGGTAGTGGCATGCATACCATTTTGAATAGGAAACCATCTAATATTACTTTAAATAAAATATATTAATTTCGAGACATGCTAAAAACATTTGCTGAAAATCAGATCACAGACAGACTGATAGTCAATTAAATTGAAGTTACAGACATTTTTTAATAAAATAAAAATTTTATGTGACATACCAGCCTGTAAAATTATGTAAAATAAATGACTGGATATGACTGGAAATGACGATCCCCCCCCCCCCCTCAAGTTTTTTTTTTTTTTGGTTAAAACTAAAAAAAACGATAACTTTGTTCTAAATTATCACATATTTTTAGTTCAACTATTCGTTTTAAAGGTATTGACAAGACCTTTCGAAAGATACCCATCTTGAAAATTTACCCACACACACACACACCGGGGGTACTTCCCCCCAGGGGGAGGGGAAGCGATGCCCCCACATGCACAAAATTTTTTTCCTAATTAACTACTACTATTATCGATAATTCATATTAGTTTTACAATCACAGGTTAAGAAAAACTCTCATGTACATTTATACGAATTTTTGTCCTATACTGCCATATTTAAAAATTTAGAAAAAATACGATCACAGCGCCACCTGTTGAGCGATTGATCCCAAAATCTAATCAGCACCAGTTTATGTCAGGGGACAACTAAATACCAAGTTTGGTTAAATTTCGTTAAAAAAAAAAAAAAAAAAAAAAAAAAAAAAATTACGAATTCTTTTTTCTTTTTTTGGTTAAGAGTAAAAAAAATCGATAACATTGTTTTAAATTATCACAGATTTATAGTTAAACGATTCGTTTTAAAGGTATTGACGAGACCTTTCGAAAGATACCCATCTTGAAAATTTATTCCTCCCCTTCAAGGGGGGGGGGGGATGGCGAGGCTCCTACACATACAAAAAAAATTTCCCAGTTGACTATCTCTATTATAAATAATTCTTGTAAATTTCATAATGATTACTAAAAAATAATTCTCTTTATGCCCATTTATACAAAATTTTGTCCTATATCACCATGTTAAAAATTTAGAAAAAGCGGGATGGCAACGCAACCTGTAAGACAATTTTTACCAAAAGTTGATAGGCACTAATTTATGTCAAGGTGCAATTACATACCAATTTGTATGAAATTCTGTGCAGTAGTTCCTGAGATACAGTTGCCACAAAATTTTGTCACACACACACACAGACACAGACAGACAGACGGACGGACAGACATTTTCTAAAAATGGTCAAATCGTGTTCTACAGCTCTCAAAACGTGTAAATTCATCAAAAAACCGAGGTCGAAATTTTTTACGAATCCAATAAATAAATAAAAGGAAAAAAAATTTAATTAATTACCATTTTTACTTTCTCTTACCCATAAGATAGAGAAAGTATTGTTTTTGGGTCAACTTTCCGAACGCGAGATTTTCTGATTTTTACACGTTTTGAGGTCCCCTGAATACGAAAATCATGTTTTTAGAAAATGGTCTGTGTGCCTGTGTGTGTGTGTCTGTGTGTCTGTCTGTTATCAGCATATCTCAAAAACAAATTATGGCAGAAAGTTCAAACTTGGTATTCTAAATGTGTATCATATAGGGATGCTACAGTAAGCTTTTCGTTAAGATTAAGCAAATGGTTCGTGTACAGGGACAATCAAGAGAATTTGAATACATTGCGTCTATGGGGGAAATTACAGGTAAGTAGAGTTTAACGTCTATAGATTGCACTAAACCAAATGAAACGAATATATATTTTTTGTAATAGAGATAGTTAACTGGGAAAAAAATGTGTGTATGTAGGAGCCTCGCCTCCCCCCTGGGGGGGAAGTCCCCTCTCGAGGGGAGTAAATTTTCATGATGGGTATCTTTCAAAAGAGCTCGCTAATACCTTTAAAACGAATGGTTGAACCATCGGTCTGCGATAATTTAAAACAAAGTTATCGATTTTTTTTTACTTTTAACGAAAAAAAAAAAAAAAAAAAAAAAAAACAGAAAAAAAATCGTTTTTTTTTTTTTTTTTTTTTTTTTTTTAAGTATTGAGAATACAATGGACTTTTTTTGGATATTTGGTGTTATACTACTTCGCTAATATGGAAATCGTCTGCATTATAAAAGATAATTTTTTTTTTAATATTTTTAATAAATTATTTTTTTTAAAACAGAATTATTTTTTAATAACCGTATTAAATTCTATATAAATGTAGGTGCATTAATGAAACGGCGAGCCCCCCTCACAAAGAACTAATTATCATATAAAATTCTTCAGAAGCTTAATATGAATTGTTTAACACAGGTTTACATAACAGTACTCGTTATCTTACCTTTTAATCTGGAACCTGTATTTATAGTAATAAATTTCAGGGTAAGAGAAAGTCGTGTGAGTGACACACCAGATTATTCATTCTGTCGCAGGTCTCTTTTGAAAGTAAGATGTAATCAAATTATTATTTTTTTCCCCTTTTTGTTGACACAAATAAATAAATAAAGCTTTAAGATTATATTTTTTAATTTTTAATTATTTCCAAAAACATTTACGACTTAATTTATTTTTCGACGTATAATAAAATATACTTTCACGCCAATAATAATAATTAAAAAAATAATAAATAAATAAATAAATAAAACTTTTTCGGTACTGTCCGTTTCGGAACTGATTATTATTAATTTTCTTTTCTTTAGTTTTTTTTTTTTTTTTTTTTTCCTTTCAAAAAGGAAAAGAAAGAAATAAAAAAAAAAGATTTTGATATATATACTCAAATTATAACATCGCTTTCAAATTATTCAATTATATTTCCGATAAATTTTCGATTTCGATAAATGTCCAACCACCGTAAAACTGACGAGAACATTTTATCCATAGATTGAGAAGACTAATAGTCCTCCGTCCTAAAAATCTGTTACATTCAGCGAAAATATCTTTATTAAATTATTGAAAGTATTTCATTGCTTTTAAAATTTGATTGTCTACTTAAGCTTTTCCCTGACACATTTATTGAAATTTAAATTAAGTAAAGAAAAAGTAATTTATAGTTGTCCATCACAAAATTAAAAAGACAGTTTATCCCAGAATTATGGATTATATACGATAAAAATAAATAAAGTAAAGTAAAAATAAAGACAAGCTTCACTAAATCAATCCATTTTCCTTTCCTTTTTTCTTTCTGTCTTTTTATATTTTTGTCAATACAAATAGATACCATATGTTTGGAAAGATTCTTTAACGGGTGTTTGAAGAAGGGGAAAATTGTGGGTTTATAGGGGAAGATCCTCTTGAAATCCCCCAGAAAAAAGGGATTTTCTCGTCTACAAACGGAATGCTTGGGGGGAAGCAGAAACCATTCTCGTCTTTCGCTAACCCTGAAACTGAATTCTCACGTCACTCCTGGGAAGCCTTAAGATTAATTTGTAAAAATTTGATGATTTAACAGTTAACTTGATTTGATATATTCATTTGAGAGATGACCGTTTAGCTTTATGATTAATTTTATTTATTGCAATAACTTACAAATATATACATTCTCAGCACATTAAATGTTTAAAAATTGTTTTAGTTGGTTTATAAAAGGTTTTTCAGGGGGTCAAATGTTGTTGAGACTGTAAAATTAAATTTGCTCTCAAAGCTGGTAGACGGGAGATATCAGGTTCGATACCAGGTAGCGCTCATCGGGCTAACTTTTTGAAATTATCTGCAGTTTTCTCCGAAACAAGCGTAAATATGGGCTAGAACACCTTAAAAAGACCACTCCTTACTTAAGTTATTCAACCCATACCTCGGCCTTTCTTTTGTAGGCAACTGGCACATTAACACCAACATGTTTTTCTTAAAATAATTCAGCTTAGGAAAATTGAATTAGTTTAATGCTTAAAAATATACCAATATTTTATAGTTAAATGCATAATCATTGATAATATTAATATTTGTAAAAATATTTATTAACTTTAAAAGTTTTATACATCCTTATTGTTCATGTCAAAAGTTTATTTTTCTTCAAATGTAATACAAATATATATATATATATATATATATATATATATATATATTTTTATTTTTATTTTTTTCGTATTTTGTACCTTTGAATAAAGTATGATAAAAAAAAAAAGAGAGAGAGAGAGAGAAAATAAATAACGTATGTGATAAAAAGAAATATGACACTAAAAAATAAATAAATAAATTAATTAATTAATTAATAAACAAATAAAGAAATTAGCACTTATAATTTTACAACATAATTCTAACATATGTTGATCTCATAAAGAATGGTTGATTGGTTGTATGGCTTAAGACTGATTGACTACTCTAGGGGCCTAGGCCTACAGGAGAAATGCCCTCCGTGGGGGGGTGGGGGGATGGGGAGTTCTAAGTGAATCTAGTTCGTATTTACGCGAGTTTTAGAGAGAACTACGGAAAACTCCGAACGGCTAGATCGATGAACGCGTTTTTTGATCGAACCCGGCACTTCCCATCTACCAACTTTGACCGCAGTTCCGCTTGACCACCATAGAGGTATTTACTTCTATTAATGCCTTGATTTCTCCATAAAAAATAAATAAATAAAATAAAATAGATAAACAAATAAAAAAAAATTATGTTTTTAAATTAATAAATAAGAGAACAATAAGCATTTTAATACTTTTAACCTTATTCTTTTCCCCCTCATATTCCGTATTTTTGAATAAATATAAGAAAAATATAAGGCACCTATTGAGTTTAAGCTTTATGCATTAAATGAATGTACTAGCCTTTATTTATATACTCCTGAAGAAATTAAAAAAAAAAAAAAAACTAAATAATTAAAAGGCCTTTTTATTTATTAGTTATGTATTTTTAACACTAAAATTTCCAAAAATATGCTTTACTCTATTAATTGTATTTATATCTAAATGTTTGTTATATTAATCAAATAATTTTTAATAAGATCAGGTAAAACAAAAATAAATAGATAAATAAATAAAATAATAATAATTGTATATTAGTTAATGTTTACTTGCATAATTTATTTTCAAAATTGTTCTAAAAAGAAGGGGGGAAAAGCCGAACGCCGCACGTTAAAAGTGCGATTTTTTCCGAAAGAGGTTGGCTGTGTAATTATTGAAGTTATCGCCAAATACGAAACTGTTTTAAGAAAAGTATTTATTTAGAAAAGAATTGACGAAAATCAATGAAAATTTTTATTTCTATTAATAGGAAAAACATTTAGGAACATGAAAATTTGCTTCAAAAATTTGTAATTACATTTAATTAATATGAATTATAAGCATTTTTGAAAGTCACAATTTCTCCCTGCCTTATGTCAATGGTAGCGATGCGCGAAATCGCCTCGGGCGGTCAAAGGGAGCTTTCCACCAATAAAAAAGTATGAACACCTTGTCGTATCTCTCAGTAAAGGGTCGCTAGTTGGTAGTAGGGACCCTATATAGAGAGAGACTGGACATTGGCGCGCCGGCTTTTTGACGAAATTCTCCATTTTAGTGCCAGTTGCTCCATTGCTTATCATTACGCTGAGAAGAAATTTCGATTATTTTACGTCATAATCGAAAAAGAACTTGTTTATTACATTTTTACTTTGTTGGAAGATAAATTGCTTTAATTTTAGAATACTTTTAAAAAATAAAAATGCATAATTATTTATTTTATATCATGCTTTAAATAGTTTGAATTCTCTTATTGTATGCTGTTTTACGTATTTATTTCCTAAATATGAGATTAATTACATTATTTATTCTCTAGCTATTAGGTTTTAAGTACTGTTTTGCAATATATTTAATATGTTAGATCTCAATGTATTTTACTGATATATTTTAAAATACATATTTAAAATAAATATATAAAAATATATTTTTTGATTATTTGCTAGTACACAAAATGTATCAGATTTCTTAAAATAAATTGATAAAAATAAAGAAAATAAGGTGTATATATATTATTTGTTAGCATATGAAATATAAATTTCTTTTAAATAATAATTGCCATAATAAATTTTATTATTTTTATTTACATAATATTTTTTAAAACTAAAAAAATAAAAAAAATAAAAATAATAAAAATAAAAATCAATGAAATAAGCAAATGTAAATAAAATAAATAAAAACAATTTTTTAATTTCTAAAGACATTAGTTAATATTTTTACAAATTATTATTAATTAAATTTTTATTTTTAATACTTAATCAAGTCATTATTATTAATAATGCGTAATTGAAATAAATAAAATATGTATTTTTAGCTTGCAATTTTTTGATTATTTGCTAGTACGCAAAATGGATCAGATTTCTTAAATAAATTGTTAAAAAAACAGAAAATAACGTTTATATTATTTGCTAGCATATGAAATATAAATTTCTTTTAAATAATAATTGCCATAATAAATTTTATAAATAATATTTAAATAAGTTATTATTTTTATTTACATAACATTTTAAAAAAATTAAAAAATCAATTAAATAAGCAAATGTAAATAAAATAATTAAATTTTTTTTTTTTTTTATTTCTAAAGATATTAGTTAATATTTTTACAAATTATTATTAATTAAATTTTTATTTTTAATATTTAATTAAGTTATTAATAATGCGTAATTGAAATAAATAAAATATGTATTTTTAGCTTTTAAAAATATTACGTAAATATTTTTATAAAACAATAAAAAATAATTTCTGTTCTAGTTTCTAGTTTTACATTTACTCATGAATTACTTGACAAAAACTAAGATTACCATATATTTGTTAAAATTTTTTCTAACTTTTTATATATAGAATGTATGTCCTCAGAAAAAATAAGGTAGAATTACTTTCACAATCAACGTATTTTGTTTAATATAAAAATATACAACAAAAATTCCTCTGTTTTCCGATCAGAGTTGAAAAAGTAATCATGTCGAAGGTTAAAACAAAATTCGTTTTTCATAAAATTCTTTTTTTCTAAGACGATAAAAAATACATATTCATATTCTGCATTACTTTCTGCACAAATTTAGTACAGTTTTCTTTCATTTATGTTGTATAGTAAAGCGTCAATCGCGAAGGAAAAAGCATTACGTTCTACGGGGATCGCTCCGAATTGGCACTAAGATGGCCGACTTTCGGTCAATGTCCAGTCTCTCTCTATATAGGGTCCCTAGTTGGTAGTTAGGAACATGAGTGAGTGTTGCTATTTCTGGATGTCTTTGAATTTTAACTAAAAATAAGTAATTTTCATGATTTTAGTTTCAGATATCCCTTGAAATTATATAGCATGTCATACCCTTTTGATTTAAATATAAGTTTCACTGTGAGTTGTGTGATAAACTTTAGTTTCGTAGTTGTTTAGGCCTAACTGCATGCCAGTAGGTAGGTTTTCTTTGAGTTGGCGTCCACCATGTTTAATGACGCGCTATGGTCGTCTATCATGGTCAATCGGGAGAGACGTCCACCAAATCATCGGGATAGATGGCCATCCCATAAACATGTTCTATATGACATTTTGACTAGTGGTTGTACTCTAGAATTCTGTCACGGGAATTCCCGGGATTCATAAGAAAATCCTGATTCCCTATTTCTGAGGAAAAAAATATCTGGTTCAATGCAATGGGAATCTACCCCTTAAGAACCTCGTTTCCCTTGCTGAAATCCACTACCAGATTCATCGACTTTACTTCAGCAAACAAATGTGGCCAAAAATCCTCTTAAAGAAGAGCATTGTCACCTGTAATAAGACCTTCTACAAGACCAGATGATATTTGGCCTATGATTTAAAATGAAATGACCCAATTGACACCTTCCAAAATTTTCAGCAATATTTCACCTATCCTAGCTAGATCCAAAATCAATCAAACAAACAAACGTAGAAAACTTAAAGCTAGAAACTTGCCATCAAAAGAAAATATTAACATGTTAAAATTGAAATTTGATGAAAAAAAAAAAAAAAAAAAAACTCCTGAAAAATATTCGGATCAAGAAGCGTAAAGAAAATGCAGACAGTTCAGACTCGTTAAATGAAGTTCAGTACAAGGATGACTCAAGTAACGGACTTCTTGAAGAAGTGGAAAAGTGCATTGGATGCGAAGAAGATTACTCAAAAACCGATAAAAAAACCTGTGATTGGATTAAGTGTGTCAGATGTCAGCGTTATTTACACGAATCCAGCACATCATTTGTTAATGGGTGCCATTGATGTGGTTATGCTATATATAAAAAATAAATCTATGCCTATAAACATTCCTTTTTATAAGTTAATCTTAGTTTTCAATTCAATAATTGAGGTGTAAAATGCTTTTTACAAATAAGATTCTGTTTAAGTTATAATTTTACAACAACTAATATCTTTATAGATATTTTTTACATCAAGAGATTCAATAAAACATGCTCTTTTATAATATTCTCTTTGATTTTAAAGTGTTTTGTACAGGAACAGTAAACAAGAATTGTATTAGTAATAGGATTTCAAATTTCTAGGACGGATAGGGCACACCTAGATGACTCAAAGTCACACTGCAGTAGTGGTTTGGTGAAGGTGATTTGTTTATGCGGTAGTGTATGCAAAAAATACAAGAAAGGAAAGTGCTCCACATATGAGAAAATATGCAATTTATTATTCAATCAAAATCCACAAAAGTAATTTATCAACTCTATAAGGTCAAAGGTGCTGTTTCAAATTAGAAGCATGGAGTCGCAAACTGCTACGTTCGAAGCCACTGGGGTGTTTAAGATAATAAGTGATACAAAAACGACAAACAAGAATGATTATACAAGATTTAATTTATGATTTTTTCATCACATTTTACACATATGCCAACAATAGCTCTACAGAATAAGCACAAAAGTTTTGCCAGATGAAGAGAGAGAGACTCGAAACATGCGGTGCTGCATCACCGCATCCACTGATGGATGTGAATGCCATGTTACATGTGTCTCAGTGTATTTCCTAACTAATTTGAACATATTCTGTAGAGATATTGTTCGAATGTGTGTAAAAAAGTATAAATTAGATATTTGGAAAAAGTGTAAATTAGATGTTTGGAAAATTATTTTTGTTTGCTTCATTAGTTTTGCATATTATGTTAAATGTCTCTAGCGGATTTAGATGACATTTTGAGACCCCAAGTACCTATGTAATTTCAAATTGTTTAGGTCTACCCTACCCCTCCCAGAAGTTTGTAACTGCATTAAAAAATCACACTATATACAAAATAATAAAAGAGGTAAATATCATTGCATGACAGGTATGATTATCATCATATGAGTAAGCAGGGCTGCCGATAGAGGGGGTAACTGAGGCACTTTGCTCTGGGTCCCCAATTCTTGGGGGACCCCAGAGGCCAAAAAAGGTGTGGTTGTGAAGTTCTAAAAAGGCCCCATTTTAAATGTTTGTCCCTGGCCCTCTGACACCTCTTGGCAGCCCTGTGAGTATGATTTATACTTGTAAATCAACATTTTAATGTTACATTTTTCTTTGTCCTTAAAATTACAAGTTTCTTAGGGCAAAAAAATTCTCCCCAAGGTGAAAATATGTGTCTGCCCGGGGAGCAAATCTGACTACCCTTATTAAAAAGTGTTTTTTTTTTCTTTCTTTATATAGGTGCTATGCCAATATAAATCCGGAGCGCGGGTCAAAAGCTCCTAAGAAAAAAAATAGTAAACAGTATTCTGTATCTCCCAAAGTTCTGAAACTTGTCAATGAGCTGAAATCATTTGGAAGTTTGTTTAACATATAAAAAAATTGTATTATTGCAATATTGTAAATGATTATATGTATACTATGTAATAAAATTGATTTTATATGCTATTATATGCTTGTGTATAGTTTTAATTCTGTTCAAAGTTTTGTGAGATTAATTAGAAACAAAAAATACTTATAGAAAATTTTACTTTTTTTACTCCCATGTGATAACAGTAACTTTGTTATACAATTTTAGGGTTGTAATACAAAATTTTTAGTTTTTTTAATGTCTTCAGCCAAATTTTTGACTGCAATTTGCAGAAATTAAGTTTTATAATAAGTTTTATATAACAAACATAAATGAGAGTTATTCTTATAGGGTTGCTACATGCAATTTCCTTTGTGTGCACATTAATTTAAAGAAATAAAAATTTCATGTGGAAAATTTCATGTGGGGGGGGGGGGGGGGAATTCCTCTCAACTGGTCTGTGAAGAGACTGAAGATATAACAGTGTGTCGTCCTCAACTGTGCCACCGTTAAGAGCTCGGCAGCCTACTTTGCTACGTTGGGATTCCAAAGTTTTTCTGTTGAAAATCCAAATTGTAATAGCATCCGTATCAGGGTTGTAAAAATCCCGTATTTTTTACAAAAACCTAGCCCAGGTGGGCTTTATTTAAAAACTTCTGTTATTTGGGTAGAAAGATGGGTTTTTTGGGGAAAATGGAATTTTTTTCTCAGTAAGTTGATAATTTATGGTATGGCCTTAGGAGGTGATGAGCCTGATTTGAAAAAAAAAACTTTGAGGGTCCCCAAGTTCAAGAAAATCTGGGGCCCCACAAGGTTTTCAAGGTCAACTTGCTCTAAGGTTTGTAAAATTTTAAAACAGTTAAATACTGACATAATATATTTGTATAATTAGTGTAATGGAGAGTAATTGAAATATGTGTTTAAGAAATGTTAAGAAGTTTTAGCCATACCAATGTCTTTTTAAAGTAAGTAAATGCTGAGTTTTTCCACCTCTTGGTAACTGGCAAAAAACACGGGAACTTTAATATTTTAATTCTGTGAGATTCTTATGGATTAAATAAGAAAGTTACTTCAAAATGTGCTGTGTTGCTATGATAATGTAGAGTATTTTGATCGATCAAGTAGGAAATGAACATTTTTTTTTAATTTTTCAATTTGTGTAAAGTTAAAATATATGTTTGTATGTCAAAAAAGCTTTGAAATTTTTCATATGTATTGTACATATGGATCTTTATTTTCAACCTCAGTTCTGATAGTGGGTCAAAAATATTTTATTTTATATCTTGATATATCACAAAAATTTTAATAATTTCAAAATTGTACGTAATTTTAATTTTAAAAAATAGTAATATTTTAGAATAGTTTAAATTTTGAAGTTTACAGAATAAAGGCAGTGTTTAGCTTTAATTTGATACAAGAGTATAGGTTTTGTTGTATATTTTTAAAAAGTTATCTTGCAAGAAACAAGAGGTAAGACAGTTTATTTTTTTTTAATTATGTGTATATATTTTATGTTATTAAAAAAATTATATTTATTTTATTCCAAAAACAGGTTAGAATTTTAAACCTAGTACAATGTTGCAATAATAGTAAAAATTTCATCTGTAAATGAGCAAAAGTTTTCTGTTTATGCTGAATAAAAAAATAAAATAAAAAAAAAAAAAAAACTATGCCAAAATGTATAATGTTTGGTTTCGAAAGGTCTTTTCTTTCCTTAATGAAATTCAATAAAACATGGTATAATAATCATGCACATAAAGTTTACATCTAAAAAAGTATTTTACTGAATATTATTGCTTTTAAAAATTACTTAACAAAATTTTGTCGTATTAAAAAAAAAAAAAAAAAAACTATTTTCTCAAAAAAACCCCAGTGGGGAAAATGGGTATCTATCCGGGCAGCAAATCTGACAACCCTGATCTGTATGGAACAACCTTAGGGTGGATCCCAGATCCTCTCCAATAGCCCATTCCGTAGCTCATTGTGACATTAATCACAGCTACTTCTACTTTATCACTACTACTTCTACTCAAATACCAAGGTGTCTGTAAACTCTTTGCCAATGTAAATTGCACTTGTAAATTAAAATGATATTTTTATGAAAGTGTAGTAATCCAAATTTTTAACATGAATTTTATGGTTACAAAATTTATCACAAGTGCATTTTTACACAATGATAGCCTGTTTAAAGTATCATTTCTTTATAGATGCACAAAAATTCTGAAAACACCCTAAACTGATGAAACTTTTTTGCAAAATATCAATAAATAGGACATACCTTAGCCATTTTGTCAGTTATATGCACAGAAATCTGATTGGTTTCAAAAACCAAAGAAGGCGCCAATGTTCCCAAAATGGGAAAAGGCTGTTTATTCTTCTGTTGAGAACGAGTTGATGTAGATTTTCAGTTTTAATCAACGTTGTTTGTTACAATAGGTTCTAAGAAAATTTAAACCAATAAAAAAGTTTTCATTATTATATTTTCTAAAAATACAAGCATAGATATTGAATTTAATGAAAAGGTAAAAATTAACATATTTTAAATTTCTGTAAAAAATGCAAATTTTAACAGAAGTTTTATTGAAAAATTACACAATATGTTGCATTTATTCTAAATTCAAATATAATTGACCTTGTAATTATGATTTGAATAGTTAGTTTGAAAAAAAATAATTAAAAGTTAATGTTCCCAAAATGGAAGTATTGGCACCTAATGGGTTGAAACTGAAGAAAGTGTAGTCTTTTTATACATTAAAAACTTTGACTTATAGGAATCTTTAGTAGTGGTACTTTTTCTAAAAAAAAAAGGTATAGTTTTATTTTCAGAAAAAATGCAATTATCTATAGTTGTCATTTATTATATTTTTATTGTTTTGATGAGAGCGTATACTCTTATTAAAATGATGGAATCAATTTAGAAATGATTACTTTTCAAATGTGTTTGAAAAATTATCATTTCTAAATAAAAAATGTTAATAACGGATTGTGACTAGAGAAAAGCTGATCAAAAACGGAAATATACCCTTCTTATTGTATTAAATTAACGGATAGTGACCTGATAAAAATCGGAAATATACCCTTTTTGCCATATTAACGAATGGAAAATGGCCGTTAATTAACGGAAAATAACGGTAGGAATTAACGGAGAAATACCAGTTTCATAACGGAAAGTTGCCGCTTACTCAAACGGAATTTTTCCTTTTTTATCTTACAAAACGGAAAATGTACTAACGGAACGGAAAAAGTCAGGCAACTTTGCTGCCAGTCGTTTCACCGTTAATTCACGGATTTATTTTTAACAGTGTGGGCAAAACTGCCTTGAAACTCCAAAAGTCATGTTTGGATAGTGGGTTTGTCTCGGAACCTATTTGTGGAATTGTTCTTCAGAAATAGAAGAACGTCCTTACTAGCCTCCTACAGCCCTTAAAGGTTATTAACTTATACTATTGGAATGCATCTATAAATCATAACATAAGCATTCGTGGTCATTTACAGGGACGTGGAAAATAGGAATGCTTTCAGTCTGATAAAAGCGTCGTCGTCAAGAACCTAGAAATGAATTAGAATGAACCGTGATCCACATTTTCCCACATAACAGAACAGAGTTGAACGCTAATACACACACATGCGTGCATAATCCCGTGCATACATACACCTATAATGACGCACGCATCGCATGCGCGGACAAGTACGCACACGAACAAAGTAAAAAAAAAAAACATGCATTTTCCCTAAATGGTATAAAATATATTGGATTCATAAACTTGTTGGAAACCTCGATAGAGGCTATCTCTTCCAGTCATAAATATGTTTTAATATGAATTTGAAATTTCAAGTAGCCATCCTTTTTAAACTAAACGACGGCCACTTGAAACAAGCTCCCAAGCGAACTCATCCGAGATGAATTCATTTTAACCTATGTGCCCGCTGTCCAACTTTGTTTCGAGTCGTTTCAGTATTTCGGAAGTGATCGCGATGACGAATTTTTCCATTATATGTAGGTAGATAGATAAATAAATAAACGAAGTGATTGCCATCCGGCGATTGGGAGAACACAAAATCTCTATGTTAGTCTCCAATCGCTGTCGTTTATCGTGTGTTATACGCTCAATTTATGACTGAAATTTTCAAATAAGTAGACAGGGGAGAAATGAAAGACACTCTAGGCCGGAGGGTGAGTCAGCCATACATTCACTGCGATGGCGAGGGTAGCATCCCAAAAATCTTACAAGTGGTACACACTCCTGTCACCGTCTAAAGACCGACTCAGAAATATTATAAGAGACCTCTCTTGATCTTGAACGAAGTACTTCCGCCGCTCTTCAGCCATCTCGGAAATCTCTTTCTGATCATTTCGAGATGAAAACCGATTGTCCGCGACAGAAAAGAAAGACCTTTCCTCTTTCAGCTCCATCCCATTCTCTCTACAGGTCGGCGACATTTTAACCCTTCGTCGTCACTCGTCAGGATAAGTGTCGGCTGGTAGTGGCGACCCACAGACGACTTTCTAGTTCTCTCGGTTGGAATTTTTGCAGGACATGTGAATGGGTGGGATAAGCGATTCCGTCTCGATGCTTCTTAAATTCGAAGATAAAAATCATAATCTGGTGTGACACTCCCACTGTTGTCTCTCGTCCCCTATTTTGATACTGCTGGGGAATCTACAGATCAAGAGACTCGACGTTCCATCACTGAGCACGATTTAGGATGACACAGGGATATAGCTAGACAAACCCAGGGTGTTTCCATTCTTTCGATCAGACGGTTAAGTTTTAAACCATTGGCTTCATACTTCAAGAGACAAAAAGTTTTCTAATGGCACGCAGCTCTTCTTTTACGTCACAGACTCTACAAGAAGTCGTATAGTAAAAATAAATATGTAACTTTTTTGCCAGGGCAAATTTTCTAATTTGAAATTTTTGTATTCAGGAAGTCTCAGCCTTGGAAAGTCATTTACACAATATTGCCCATGAATATTATGGTTACAAAAATGTGGACTTTATTGTGGAAAGAAAATAGTTGCGTATCGAAGCAGGCAAGTTCTAGTCGATGAATGCACTTTATTCAACGTATAGTCTCAAAAACTGTTCATCTAACGAACACTCTGGAAACAGTTCAGTAAATTGAATATTCCAGGAAATAGGGTCCCGCAATTATCAAGCTTTAAGCAACTGCACACTAGAAAATCACCTTATTCGCCGAAAATAAAAAGTAAACGATATGAGCGCTTTTGGATTTTTCAGCATGGATAAAGACTTTTAAATGATCTGCCCTATTCGCAAATTAATTGTTGAACTGAGTCTATAAACCAAGATATGAAAAATGTACTTCAATACTTTCATTAATATTTAGTTTAACCCCTGGGGCAGGTTATTTTTGACAATCTTCATCAGTGTCCACAAAATCTTTTCTACAAGATTATATTGTTTAATCACATATTTATCTGAAATTTACACATAACATGTATATATCATAAAGATCTCAATATTATTAATACACTTTTTAGTAGAATTCTTAATTAAGACACCAGGTTTTTTTTTTTTTTTCCCCCATACTGAAATCTAGGAACATTTTAAATCTTATGAACAAACCTTTCTAAAAGGATTTTTTTTTTTTTACCTGGATTAACCCCTGTATTTAATTTATGATAATTTAGGTTGAAAAGTGTTTATGACTTGGGTCTGTCTGTCCGTCCGTCTGTCTGTCTGTCTGTCTGTCTGTCCGCGCTCTAACTCCCGTAAATAATTATGGAATTTCTTAAAACTGATATATGTTATTCAAGTTCACTATCGGATGTTCCCTATTGAAAATGGAGTTTATACCTCTACTGATTTGTGTACAGGGACCCCTAAATTATTTCAAAACATTGTGTTCTATGAGAGGCATTTCTATAAACCATATTTCCATACCCTTACTGTACACAAATCTTAATGAAATTGAAATATGTTATTCAAGTTCACTATCGGATGTTTCCTGTATAAAATGGAGCAAATACCACCACTGATTTCTATACAGGGACACACAAAAGTATTCCAAAGCATTGTGTTCTATGAGAGGCATTTCGATAAACCATATTTCCATACCCTTACTGTACACAAATCTTAATGAAATTGAAATATGTTATTCAAGTTCACTATCGGATGTTTCCTGTATAAAATGGAGCAAATACCACCACTGATTTCTATACAGGGACACAAAAGTATTCCAAAGCATTGCGTTTTATGAGAGATATTTCTATAAACTAAATTTTAATAACTTTACTTTGCAGGAAGATTTATGAAATTGAAATGTGTTATTTATAAGCACAAAAGAAAATGCTTTGCATAGAATACAACATGATTAGCATTAGATTTACAGGGTGACACAAAAATATTCAGTTATATAAAGAGCTATTAATAAATATTTGCTAAAAGTGTACTTTCGTTTACAGTAAGCATTTTTAACACTTTCTAACATTTTTAACACTTCGCAACAAGGTTGAAAAGTGTTAATGATTTCGGTTTGTCTGTCTGTCTGCCTCTCCGCGTTCTAATTCCCGTAAATATTTGTGGAATTTCTTGAAACTGATATATGTTATTCAAGTTCACTATCGGATGTTCCCTTTTGAAAATGGAGTTTATACCTTTACTGGTTTGTATACAGGGACACCCAAATGTAGTTCAAAGCATTGTGTTCTATGAGAGGTATTTCTATAAATCGTATTTTCTTACCTTTACTTTACACATATCTTAATGAAATTCAAATATGTTATTCAAGTTCACTATTGGATTTATCCTGTATAAAATGGATTAAATACCAACTCTGTTTTATTTACAAGGACACTCAAAAGTATTCTAAAGCATTGCTATGAGAGATATTTCTATAAATCAAATTTTAATAACTTTACTTTCCACGAAGTTTTAGGAAATTGAAATATGTTATTTATATGTACAAAAGAATGATTTACATAGAATATAGCATGATTAGCATTAGATTTACAGGGTGACACAAAAATATTCTGTTATATTAAGAGCTATTATCAAATATTTACTAGAATTCTACTTTCGTTTACATTAAGCGTTTTTAACACTTCCTAACATTTTTAAAGTGTGAATATATGATATAAATTTGTGTATCTGTCCGTCTGCCCGCGCTCTAACTACCCATAAATATTTATGCAATTTTTTGAAACTGATATATGTTATTCAAGTTCACTATCGGATTTTTCCTATTGAAAATAGAGTTTATACATCTACTGGTTTGTGTACAAGGACACCCGAAAGTATTTCAAAGAATTGTGTTCTCTGAGAGGTATTTCTCTAAACCATAATTTAATACCTTTACTGTACAATATCTTCATGAAATTGAAATATGTTATTCAAGTTCACTATTGGATGTTTCCTATATAAAATAGATTACATACCACCACTAGTTTATGTACAGGGACACTCAAAAGTACTCCAAAGCATTGCGTTCTTTGTGAGATATTTCTATAAATCAAATTTTAATAACTTTACTTTCCACGAAGTTTTAGGAAATTGAAATATGTTATTTATATGGAAAAAGAACGTTTTGCATAGAATATAGCAGGATTAACATTAGATTTACAGGGTGACACAAAAATATTCAGTTATATTAAGAGCTATTAATAAAAAATTGCTAGAATTGTACTTTAGTTTACATTAAGCGTTTTTGACACTTTCTATCATTTTTTTAGTGTGAATATAATTTCAATTTGTGTATATGTCTGACTGTTCTTCTATCTTCTGTCCGTCTCTCTGTCTGTTTTTCTGCGCTCTAATTCCCGTAAATATTTATGGAATTTCTTTAAACCGATATATTTTATTGCAGTTCACTATTGGATGTTCCCTATTGAAAATGGAAGGAATATCTCTTCTGGTTTGTGCACAGGGACTCCCAAAAGTATTCGAAAGCATTGTGTTCTAGGAGAGGAGTTTCTATAAATCATATTTTAATACCTTTAATGTATAGAAACTTTAATAAAATTTTAATATGCTATTCAATTCCCTATCGGATGTTTCCTATGTAAAGTAGAGTACATTTCTAACTGGTTTGTGTACAGGAGCACTTGAAAGTACTCCAAAGCATTGTGTTGTATGAGAGTTATTTTTATAAATTTTAGCATTAGATTTACAGGGCCACACAAAAATAATCAGTTACATTAAGAGGTATTAATAATAATTTGCTGGAATTGCACTTTCGTTTACATGAGCGTTTTAACACTTTCTTATAATTTTAGAGGGAATATGATTTCAATATGTGCATCTGTCTGTCCGATTGTCTACCTTTCTATCGGTTTGTCTCCGGCTCCTATCATTCGTGAATATTTTGAGAATTTTTTAAAAATGATACACTCATGTTTCCTATGGAATGTCCCCTATTTAAAATGTCATTAATAGGTCCTGTACAAATCTTTACAGGGACAACAACAATAAAAAAAAAAAAAAAGCCAATGTATTACGTTTTAGGACAGAATTTTTTAAAAGTTATGTTTAAAAAACTTTCTACTACAAAATTCTTAAAAACATTGGCATGTATTATTAATATTCTAAAATATTGTTTTGTATAGAATATGATATGATTAACTTTCAGATTTACAGGGCTACAGTAAAATATTCAGAGAGTTTAAGAGCTGTAATTATAATCTAACGGCTGCATTTTTTGTTGCGTTAAGCCTTTTTAACACTCTCCAAAATACCTAAGAGTAATTTTAAAATCAATTAGTGTATCTGTATTTTTTTCAGTACTTCTGTCTGTTGTGCGATAACGTAGGCAAAGAATATTAATAGTTATTCGATACAACAGTTGCGTACAGTTGGAAAGTGTTACTAATCAATGCGTACTGCATGATTTTTCTTTCTTGTTGTAATATGAAAGATTTATTACCTAAAAAATTAAAAAAAAAAAAACTTTTCACATTTAGAAAATTTACAACTGTTAAATTTGTCTCTCTCTCTCTCACTTTTTTTTTTTTTTTTTTTTTTTTTTTTAATATATATTTTACTTTGAAGCTATAATAGGTGAAGAATGATGGGTGATAATAAATGTTGCTGAGTATAAGAGTTGCTGGTGTTAATAAGTTGGGTGTTCGTTTTAGTACGTATATAGGGAGGATTCCGAATTAGCTGCCTCGGTACCCCATTTAAGCATAATTGGGCTATGCACGGCAACCGCTAAAAATTTTACTTTAGTATTCAGGGGACCTAAAATGTGATTTTATTCATAAAACTAAAAAT
This sequence comes from Salticus scenicus, assembly GCA_963930645.1. Taxonomy (NCBI): domain Eukaryota; kingdom Metazoa; phylum Arthropoda; class Arachnida; order Araneae; family Salticidae; genus Salticus; species Salticus scenicus. The sequence goes on along the minus strand of OZ005658.1, from coordinate 36,794,041 downwards.
TACATGATAAATCATGTAATTATGTCATGTAATCATTGTTACATTTAAAATTACATGGTAAAATATTATACCATGTTGGCGAACACCTCCTCCCACTTCTTTGAAGGGACAGGGGCTGTAAGTTTTAGTATACTTGGATAACTTATCGAAAACTACTTTTTTTTTTTTTTAATCTAAAATGTCTTTATGGAAATATTTAGCGGGTACATTCGATTACTATTGTTAAAAATTTAACTTTTATTTTTCCGTAAATAATAGAATGAAATTAAGCAATCTATTGAGAATCCCCCCCCCCGTTCGAAATCTGTTTATTTCAGAAGATCGATTCAAAAACTACTATTTGTTCAGTTATGTTATGCACCAAATAATGAAAAGTTTACTGTCACAGTTCAATTTATTTATCATTCAGAGTCTTTTTTTTTTTTTTTTTTTCATGCCCTACTCACCCTTGTATAACCTCTCACGAATATATTGCAGCAACCCAATGTCATTTGGAGTAAAATGAACCATTCTGAATTTGGAAGAATACCGGATCTCGCCTTGAAAGTTAAGTGAGCTGAGTTGTGGACGTTTTACCAGTAGTAGATATCCATAAAAGTTTTACGGATACACCTGATTAAGCCAAAGTGGAGCCCAGGTCCTGATTCAGTTTTAAAAAATGTTATTTTTGTAACAACAGGGATCAGGGAAAAACAAGGAAGTTAAAGTCGTACCCTGATTTAAAATACAATTTGTATTCATTGCATTTTAAGGATAATATTTTTAATTGACTTAGTGATTTATACTGAATGAATAATAAAATTAAATTTATTTGTAACTACAGTGAAACCTCTCTAAGTTGGACACCTACGGTTCCAAGAAAAAGTGTCCAACTTAGAGAGGTGTCCAACTTATAGGGGTTAGACATAATGTTAATGGATACATTCCGTTCCGAGAAAAAGCGTCGAACTTAGAGGGGTGCCCAACTTGAGAGGTTTCACTGTACCAGGCATGAAAGTGTAAACTAGCTTCAAAATCTGAATTACATTGTGATAGAAAGTTACCACAATAAGAACATGTATAAATACACAGAATATAATATATTCTAAAGAATATCTGATGTAAAAAAAATTCACTACATTATAAATTTAAGTACATTCTTAGAATAAAATCTAAAACTATGTTACAAAATTCATAATTATGCATCCACATAAACTTAACAGAGTTTTTTAAAACACGTTCATTTTATTAAGCAAGAACAACTTAATATAAACTTGTTACTGAGCAAGACTATTTTGGTGCCCCTAAAATTGTGGGTCCTAGGACCCACAGGACCGTGCGTTAATCAGGCCCTGGATACACCTAAAGAGTGTCTCATCTGCGGATACAAAGGGATAAATTTTAGGACATTCTTTAGAATAGGAGGCACCCTAACAATGTTACTTACGAAGTTCTCAAAGTAGAAAATGTTGATTTTCATTACTACTTTAGGACTGCATCCGCCCGTGGGCGTTATTCTTTCGGGCTACACTACTTGAAAACAAGTTTTTCTGAATCCATACTTTGTAATAATTATAATCTTTCTAGTGAAAGTATTTGCATCCATAGTATTTTGATTGTAAAAATAGGAATATAAAGAATATTCTTAACCCATTTTATCCCATTGTCCTACTTAAAGGACAGCTGAAAAATAGCATACAGAAATCAGAATTTGCTTGGTGCGAATGTTTTGTCAGCTGGAATAGATAATGGTATGTATAAGCGTGTTATGTGTCTCACCTCCTCCTCCATCTGGAATCTTTGTTTAATCATTACATTAGGGGGCGTGGTTATGTTCTCTTTGCGGTTCAAAATTCTTTCTGGAGAACTATCATGTAAATAAGAAAGCATTATACAGATAAAGCAAAACTTTATACTCGGAAAGCATTTCTCACTATTGAAGAGAATACTAAAACATATAAGTGCTAATTTCATCCAGTGGCGGATCCAGAACTTGACTTTTGGGGGGGGGGGGGGGGCTAAGATTTTTCAAAGTGTTATTCTAGACCAATAAAAAATTTACAATTGCAATATTCAATTGTGAATGTCAGTGTTTTTTTTTTTTTTGGGGGGGGGGGCTTCACCCCCCTTAAATCCACCACTGATTTCATCCTCTTTATTTCAATGTCCCGCGTACAAGGTGGATAAGATTTCTTATACAGAATTTTTTTTTTTTTCCAAATTTTGTTGTATTTGTTTATTTAGGTTTAATTACCTTAAAAAATATAATTTTTCTCAAATTTGAGAAAAATAAATAAATTGGGATAAAATGGGTTGCGAAATACAGCAACATACAAATTGCAAAAGTAACGGCCACTGGAGGAGTTGCAGATTTCCAAAGGACGTGAATCTACGTCAGCGGTCGCGAAAGTGTTAAGAATCTTTCGCAGTCTGATATTTTAAAACGGTCCCACTTATTTACGATCTTGAGATAATGTCTACGCGGACTAACTAGTAGGGTTCTGGCCATCCCAAAACTCTATTTTTATAGTACATCGATTTCACAAAAAGCAAGATATTTATTAAAATTATTGTCCACGACGAATGCGACGATTTTCATCGCACATTCAATGCCCAGAGAAAGCCTGTTTTGTCACCTACAGACAATACCTAAGGAAAAAAAAAGAAAAATCGACAACTTTGTTTAAAATTATCACATATCTAGGGTTCAATCCCTCGTTTGAAAGGTCTTCAGATTAAAAATTTACATCTCTTGGGAGATGTACTGCCTTCCCTACGATGTCCCCATGGAGAAAGCGATGCACCGAAGCGATAGACAGACATTTTTTTCGAGGTTCACTATAAAAGGTTCGAGGTTCATTATACCACTATTTCAATTTCACTACGATTTTTAAAGATCAGTTTCAGTGCGTACATTTACACAAGATTTTGTCCTATATATTAAAATTAGGGATAAGAGCGCTGTCTGTCGAACGAGGAACCCATTTAATTCAAGGCACAACCCAATAGATGCTTATACTAAATTGGTTTGGAAGATACAGCGTCAGCAAAATTTACCTAATACATACATAGGTCTAAAACCGTGGTCCAGTCGTGTTCAGTTCCGGGTATCTCAAAACGTGTCAGTCCATCGAAAAGGGGAGGTCGAAAAATGTCAACAATCCAGTATTGTCTTCTATTATGGCTACAGAAGAAAATAACAAAAGTATATAACAAATAACAAAGCCTATATATATATTTAGAGAGAGAGATGGACACCGTATCGGTTTTGTGATCGTTTGGATTTTTTATACCTAAAAGCGGATAATACCTGAATGCAGTACAAAGAATAACATCTACGATTTATAAATACAACGATCGCTTCAGAACGTGTAGACGCTACAAGACATCAGGAAAGAGATTCGGATGATGCATTCCCGGAAAGAAGGAAGGGCTTTAGAGTTGAAATAAAAATATCCATTTTAAATTTATATTCCAAAGGATTAGCGCTCCGGCTTTCTGTAATCAGGTGTCGAGTTCGAACCCCTTTCGGGCTTGGATAGAATCGTGATCAGTATATTTTTGGCACGAGTGTTGGTTCAGAATAGGTAGGTCTAGTAAGTTAATAGCAAGAAATTAAAACTTCTTCCCACACCACTACTGCCTTGGAGGCAAAAGCAAGACTAAGTCTTGCTTTTGCCTCCAAGGCAGTAGCACGTGTTATTTTGCACCTGATGAAGAAAGGCTACGTCCTTTCGAAACCGGTTGTGCTGATTTAAAATTTATGGTGTGTGAAGAAGTTTTAATTTCTTGCTATTGTCTGTACGCCAGTTTTTTTTATTTATTTTTGCTAGTAAGTTAAGTAAGTAAGTAGGTCTAGTCGGTCTAGTAAGCCTTAATGGGCGAGAAATAAACCCCACGGCATGTTCTTTTACGGGGAACGAGGGGTGAATGAACAAGACGACTGAGTTTGCATGCGAGACGTTGACTTGTCCATCGTTAACAGACATAAGAATTAAGATTACGATTGAAATTGAAACAACTCCCTTCATGCAATTTTTTTCTGACCTGCTATGTAAGCTTCAATTTTGTAAAACATATGAAGTTATCAAAGTGGAAAGTTGAAATTTAATCGAGCTATGGCCAGTATTCCAAATGATACTTTAAAAACCGTTCGATGTCATTCCTGCGATTCATTCTTGAGGTAACGTCCACGTATACTAATTAACTGAGTGACAAACACCGCGTCCATTTTTGTGATTTTCGATTTTTTTCTTTGCCTCGAAACGTAAACCTGAATGTAAACTCATGCCTGCAGTACGATAGTGAGCTAATGGGAGACTGTTACAATTTGTAAATACACGCATCTTAAAACGATCGTTTGAGAGTCGAGAGGGATAGAGTTTCGTCCCGTCCACCATCAGACACCCTAAAACAAGGATCGAGCAGGTGTTTCAAAGCGCCGGCCTTATCGAAGCACCGATGGCGATCGGATCAGATGCAATTTTCATTCTCGGAAGGAATGGCTTCTTGTTGCCTGGAATAAGAACATCGCTTCCAAGTCACGTTCTCTTCGGTAGGAGGGGGGGGGACGACATGACAACATAGTTCGGATGCCGGATCGCACTTGCAGTCGGGTGTTCTCCGGTCGGATCGCATTAGTGCCGGTCGGGCGCGCGTCGGCTCCTTATCCGCCGACCGATCGACATCGGGTGGAGCTGTCTGTCGCGATTAGTGCAGGGCCGTCAACTCTCGCGTCTCTTTTTCCCACAGAGTGATTCGCCGCCAACTGATGGACGCAGATGCGATCTCCAACCCTTCTCCGCCATTACGGGGCTCTCGCAGTTCACTGAAAAAAAGCACAAAAACAAAAGATTTTTCAGTCTGTTTGTTGTTGGCTGGGTGCGCTTTCTTGCAAGTGACTTGACGAAACACGACACGCGTCCGATAAGGGACGATCGGTTCCCACGTGCAGGAAATGGATGGATCGGGCATTCCAGGTAGGGTTCAACTGAGAGAAGTGGAAAGGGTAGGCCATTCCTGCTACAGGTTGTGCAAGGAAAGCACAACGAAATCAGTCGTGGAGATGCTTCGTGTAGATAACTTCGGAAAGGAGATGATCCCATTCATTTTGGCTACTTTCATCACGGTGATGTGTATGCATGCGAGTGAGCGCACGCTGCATTGAACTGAGCGGAAACAGAGGCATGGGGTCACTGTGCAGCGAATTGTGGAAATTTTCACAGTTCTTTTCCAAGGACACAAAGAAAATTTCTTATACAATGCACCCTCAAGCAATGGATGCATAAATCCGCATAGGCTATGTCACGTTGAAACTTTTCTTATTACAAATTGAAATCCCGGTTCAGGCAGGAGCGTTCGTAGTTTTTCGCAATCCGCATTAAGCTAAAGTCCCTGTCTGGGCCCTACATCATCATTACAATTCTGAGCCGTAATGTGAAAAAGGGAAAAGTAGAGCGACATTTTCACCCACTCAAACTCTATTACAGGACTCGGAGATTGGAAAAGAGCCCTGTAATTCTCAAAATCTGAAATAGAAATTTGTTATTAAAGCCAAAAATCTGCATTTGTGACCCAAGCCAAGGGAGGGGGGTTCTTTTAAATGCGTCCCACCCCATATCCACGCGAGTGCATGAGAAAACCACGGAAAACGTGTACCGTGCCAGTTATTAGACGCAAGTGACTTGACTAAACAAAACACGAGTCAAATAATGCAGGAAAAAGAAGTGTACATTCTGAGTGAACGCATCCAACGGTCTTGGACTTCACGTTCGTCCGACGGAAGGGATCTTACACAAATGTCGTCTAAGGCATAAAAACTTTGTCAATCTAAACCCCCTATTTCAAAAAACACGCAGCGTTTGTTCCCAGCACCTCATTCCGACAAATGAAATAAGCTGGTTTGACATCCACACTATATCTCTTATCCTACGGTACTGGAAATAAAGAGTATCACACTTCCTCAAGTGATACTGAAATTCGAACAATTGCAAAAGCATTTTAACGTAACACATGACGACTGGTTACACGCGAATGAACTTGGTTTTTCTGTCTCTGTGGGTGAAATCTTGCAGTCAAATCCACTTCCATCGAATCGATTTTGCTCCAAAGTTTGGACGTGTGTTCATAGTGGATGACATTTTAGGAACCTCTCTTACCAGGTTCAGCTTACAGGAGCAATAATTCTGTTTGTTAGTGTCAAATCGAGCGATTCCCTTTTAATTCGTTTCTTCCGAATCGGAGTTTTTCGTACATTTTGCAATAAAAGTATGTTTTTAAACTTTTCTAATTCATGTGGCATTATTTCAGAAATGCTTTTTATTCCCTCACATTACTGTGTGGGCCCCCTTCAACCCCCGTCTCACTATTTTAGCTACACTCAAAATGTTATTGAATAAGATAAACCAGCAGAAGGTAATAAGATAGAGTTGGGCACCTGCAACCACTGGCCATACTCACAAGCTCTTATCAAAGTTTAAATGGAGTACTTTAAAAGCCTCAAAAAACTCATTTGGCTCCTTTTGGGTAGTGACTGTGTGCATCACAGATGGAATTCAATTTAGTTCGGTAAGGAAAGAAAAAATAATAATCTGGTGTGTGACTCACACGACTTTCTCTTACCCTGAAATTTAATACCTATAAATACAGGTTGCAGATTAATAGGTAAGATAACGAGTACTGTTATGTAAACCTGTGTTAAACAATTCAAATTAGGCTTCGGAAGAGTTTTATATGATAATTAGTTCTGTGTGAGGGGGCGACACCCCGTTTCATTAATGCACCTACATTTATATAGAATTTAATTCGGCCATTAAAAAATAACTAGTATCGCCCAGTGGTCGAAACTCGACCATTTTTTTTGCAAAGCGAGGTAAAGCAAAGTTATTGCCTCGTCCTAAACGGAATGCAATTGCAACACAGCTGCGGCAATTGTTTGCCGATATTCACTCTAACTGAATCAGCAGAGTTTTACTTAATATAACTATTTCTCTCTGTAGATGTTAGCCTTTCCTGAAATGAGAGAAAATAGCAACGTGAAAACGACCCTTGTTGTGTGATACAGCCCAGAAGTTAATAGGTACCATGTCAAACCAAGTATCAAATTCTGTTAAATTAATTCGATTGGTTCATAAAGTACAGTGTTTGAACAAAAGAAATAAAAATTATACAGACACGACATTATTTCATTATTTAAAACATGAAAATCTGACATTGACAGATTTTAATTTAGTGCCAGAGGCCTACTGCTAAACTTGTTAATATCGACAAATTCTTCTTTAGTTAATTCGTGACGATCTAAATTCCATGATAAAGTTTTCATTAAATCAAACCAATGTGTTTCAGCTGCAGATATTGTAACAAATAACGTTGGAAGTCCAAACTGTCTTATAGCCGCAAAACAACGTTTTTTCTCTTTTTCCCAATGAGGGGGAGGTGTGCCTTGGGGGGGGGACTCATGTCAAAGGTGTGCCTTGGGGGGGACTCATGTCAAAGTTGTACCTTGGGGGGGACTCATGTCAAAGTTGAGCCTGGGAGGGGGACTCATGTCAAAGTTGTACCTTGGGGGGGACTCATGTCAAAGTTGGGCCTTGGGGGACTTCATTCAATAAATCCCCATTCAATAAACCGACTGAAATAGGCCCTTAGCACTATTAAGAGTGTATTATAAAAATTCGACAACGCTGTACCGACTGAAATAGGGGTACCTTGGGGGGGACTCATGTCAAAGTTGGGCCTGGGGGGGACTCATGTCAAAGTTGGGCCTTGGGGGGGGGACTCATGTCAAAGTTGTACCTTGGGGGGGGACTCATGTCAAAGTTGGGCCTTGGGGGGACTCATGTCAAAGTTGGGCCTGGGGGGGGGACTTCATTCAATAAATCCCCATTCAATAAACCGACTGAAATAGGCCCTTAGCCTTATTAAGAGTGTATTATAAAAATTCGACAACTGTACCGACTGAAATAGGCCTCTAGCACTAAAAAAAAAAAAAAGATATTTTTCAAAAATGGTCGAATTGAGTTCGGGGAATTTCAAAACGTGTAACTTTATCGAAAACCGAAAATCTAAAACTTTTCTGAATCTTATATTTTCTACTTATATATGCAGAGGAAAGAATAATAAATCCACTTTTTAAAAAATAAAAATAAGTAGTCAATTTCACTTAATGCAAGGAAATCTCAAAACGTGTAAATTCATCGAAAACCGGAAATCAAAAGTTTTTATGTATCTTCTACTTGCTTCTTCTACCCACAAAAGCTAGCAATAAAGACACTTTTTAAAAATAAGTAGCCAATTTCAGTTAATTGAAACGTAAAAAAAAGCTCAAAACATGTAAATTCAGCAAAAAACGGAAATCGGAATTTTTTCCGTATCGTCTACTTATACATGCAGCAGTTAGTAACAAATCCATTTTCCTTTTTTTTAGTATATTAGTTGAATATTTATTGTTTAAATATCACCCTTTGAAATGAAATGTTTATGCTTACATTCGAAACTGGAAGTTTGCCATTTTATTTTTCTGGATTTTAAATTAAAATTTTATCAATTTTACAGAAAAAATAACTCAATCAAACACATGTAGACAGTGACTTATATATAACTATACCCAAATATCGGAATTAAAATTGGCAGATAATTTCCGTTATTTTTTAATAATTTTTTACAAAAAATGCAATGGAAGATTAACATAGAAAATCTTTTTCATGGCTCCATGAACAGACCGTGACGTCATCACTTCGCTTGCGTATAGTGATGTTGCTACATTATTACTGTGTCTATGGTTTTATTTGAGCTTTATGAAATTGCCAGATTTAACAACTTTCTACTTTTAGGTATTTTTTAATGTAAAGGAATACGTGTATAAAAGGGAAAAATGGGGAAAAATGCATAAAAAATAAATGTATTTTTAAATACCTTCTTGACATCGTAAGAAAATAATATTTGTATTCGCACCTTTCGGCTAACCATACCTTTCGAATGACACCATTTTCAACCCTTTACTCCCATAATTAATATGTTAAAAAGGGACAACAAATTTTATGCTTGCCTATTAATATATAGATTCTGTTTTTAAAAAATAATTTATTAAAATTATTATTTAAAAAAATTATCTTTTATGATAATGCAGACGATTTCCATATTAGAGAAGTAGTATAACACTAAATATAAAAAAAAAAGTCCATTTTATTCTCAATATTAAAAAAAAAAAAAAAGAAATACAATTTTTTTTTTTTTTTTTTTTTTTTTTTTTTTTGTTAAAAGTAAAAAAAAATCGATAACTTTGTTTTAAATTATCGCAAATCGATGGTTCAACCATTCGTTTTAAAGGTACTGGCGAGCTCATTTGAAAGGTACCCACCATGAAAATTGACTCCCCTCGAGGGGGACTACTTCTTCCCCCCCCAGGGGGGAGGCGAGGCTCCTAGATACACAATGGTTTTTTCCTGTTCACTATCTCTATTACACAAAATATATATTCGTTTCATTTGGTTTAGTGCAGTCTATACCAGTTAAACTCTATTTACCTGCAATTTCCCCCATAGATGTAATGTATTTGAATTCTCTTGGGTGTCCCTGTACACGAACCATTTGCTTCATCTTAACGAAAAGCTTAGTGTAGCATCCCTTTACGATACACATTTAGAATACCAAGTTTGAACTTTCTGCTATAATATGTTTTTGATATATGCAGATAACAGACACACACACAGACCAACCGCTAAAAACATGATTTTCGTATTCAGGGGACCTCAGAACATGTCAATATAACAAAAACTCGCGTTCGAAAATTTGACCCCAAAACAATACTTTCTCTACCTTATGGGTAAGAGAGAGTAAAAAGGCCTAACACAACATGGAATGCATAATAGATCGAGCCTTATCCGAACTCTTCCCCGTGGCCCTGCAAACGAAAAGTAAATGCTTTTCGTACCTTTTTCTAATGGAAGGAGAGAGAGAAAAAAATGTTACTCTCGTTTTATCGAGTGCAGTTTAAAGAGGCTAAATTATACCGACGAGGTGTACTGTATTTGACTTTTTTCTGTACGCGAACTAACACCTCGTTCGATACAAAGTGAATGGAAGTGTTTTAACAAATCGAGAAAAATCGTTGCGAAATGATAATATCCTTAGTTTTTAAACAAAGTTACTCATTCGGACTCTGAATTTGTAGAATGGCAAATCCATACTAGTTTGCCGACAGAAATGATAGAAACTTTACGTCATTATGGATGGATCCTACCCTTGCGCTTGTCAAGTCGGGCGTTTGACCCTTTTAAGGATGCATTATTATTATAGGTATGGTATTCTTATTAGACAGGCTGCTACTACTCTCTTAATTTGAAAGCTTTGTCATTCCTGCTTGAATTCGATACATTTTGAAAGTAACTTCTTTCCTAATGAAACTTATTTTTACAGAACATCCACTTTTACGCGTCTGTTCGACCTATTTACGTAATAGGTGCTAAATGTTAGCGAATAAATTCATTTTATTGTGTTATAGACATGGATGCTTATAGTTCAATAGATGGCGATGTTATACTGGAAATTTCCTCTATAACGGGAAGGCTCTATCTCATCCTGTAGGGCATATAGCTGTACGAAACTTGATATGGGAGAAAACCATTAAGAAAACGCATATTTTAGGTGTTATTTATAGACAATAAAACTGTCTCTCTTTGGAAATTGAGTGTTGGTTTTCTCTAAGATGAAAATCATTTGCAATCATCCTGTTAGATAATTTTAATAAATAATAGTTTTAATAAATCATCTGCCCTTAGTGAATTTGTATAGGAAAATACAAAAGAAAGTCTCGTGGTGGCCACAACATACTAGTTTTGAAATGGGGGACACCTCGCTCATTGGTCCGCGAGAAAAGCTTTACTTTAGAAAAACAGCGCCCCCTATTCCCCTAGCGGTAAATTTTGAAATTTATTTTGTTATTATTTTCGAAATCTTTCGTCCTACACAGTTTGGGGCTGTCCTTGCTATGGGATTGCGCGACAGAACACTGTCAGTTTATCGATGACTACCTTGCATACGTGTCACATCTGGCAGGAAAAGCGACACAAATCTAAAAAATCACATTTTTGAGTGGATGTCATTGAAACATGTGCATGAAGTGCTCCAACGTGTATAGAAAATTCTACCTGAGAAGCACGTGTATCAGTTTTATTGTACGCTAGTTAATGGTTTATCTTTCAGTTGATTTTTCTAAAATACTGCATTTTTGAGGCATCACTTCTCTCGATAAAGGTTTTTTTTTTTTTTGGTTAGTTTATTTGGAAAGCCCTGGTTAGACGAACATAACAGAAATCTGTATGGTAAGCACATATTTGGGATCCTGTATGAAATTTTGCTACCCCTAAAATTCTACTATCCGTATCCTCGGAACTGCCTGCACTGCGCGGTAAGCCTTGCAGGTAGTAGTACTCAATGTTCAGACAATCGAGTCAATTCAATTCAGAATATTTCAAATGGACTTGTTTCATTTCGTACCGTTATTGGCGCCGTATATGTTTTTTCCCGTATACCTGAATCCGCCAGGCATTTTGCGCATTCTTCTACCGACGGGACGTCCCCTCCTATCCCAAAACAATACCCTCGTCCCCCTCGATTATCGCGACATCTACCCCCTCTTGATGTTTATCGTTTCTCAGGTAAGTCAACTCGTCTTCATTAGCGGACGCACATCCGTATCGTTTGGGGGGTTGTCGTAGCCCAGCGGCACTGTCCAAAGAAAGAAATCTCTCTTCTTTCTGTCCGTTATCGGATACCTTCGAGAGCCCACTTACGGTTGATTTTTTTACAGCTGTCGAGATACCGACCCTAAATCCATAATGCATTCCTGACAACCTTAAATCCACAGTACCTTTGTTCTGTGTTTCTGTTTTTTCCAACGATAAAAAT